>JALJCO010006905.1:40000-157500 GCA_023101725.1 Atherinomorus stipes
CACCAAACATCGTTCTACGTTCCACGTTCCACATTCGACGTTCTACATTCCACGTTCCACGTTCTACGTTCCACATTCTACGTTCCACATCCACGTTCTACGTTCCACGTTCTACGTTCCACGTTCCACATCCACGTTCTACGTTCCACGTTCTACATTCTACGTTCCACGTTCTACGTTCCACGTTCTATGTTCCACGTTCCACATCCACGTTCCACATTCTACGTTCCACGTTCCACATCCACGTTCCACATTCTACGTTCCACGTTCCATGTTTTCCGCTCTAAGCTAGCGTCTCCTTACTTTCCTCTGCCACACTTCCTCCGTCTCCATGGCGGTTCTGCTTCATGCTTGATCTTCAAAGGCGTGTCAGGAAGAACAGCAGGGTTCTGTTCAGGTTCTGAAGGAAGAACTGGTTCTGATTCAGATCCAGGTTGTGGTTCAGGTTCTGAAGGAAGAACTGGTTCTGATTCAGATCCAGGTTCTGGTTCAGGTTCTGAAGGAAGAGGTGGTTCTGATTCAGATTCAGGTTGTGGTTCAGGTTCTGAAGGAAGAACTGGTTCTGATTCAGATCCAGGTTCTGGTTCAGGTTGTGAAGGAAGAACTGGTTCTGATTCAGATTCAGGTTGTGGTTCAGGTTGTGAAGGAAGAACTGGTTCTGATTCAGATCCAGGTTGTGGTTCAGGTTCTGAAGGAAGAACTGGTTCTGATTCAGATCCAGGTTGTGGTTCAGGTTCTGAAGGAAGAACTGGTTCTGATTCAGATCCAGGTTCTGGTTCAGGTTGTGAAGGAAGAACTGGTTCTGATTCAGATCCAGGTTGTGGTTCAGGTTCTGAAGGAAGAACTGGTTCTGATTCAGATCCAGGTTGTGGTTCAGGTTCTGAAGGAAGAACTGGTTCTGATTCAGATCCAGGTTCTGGTTCAGGTTCTGAAGGAAGAGCTGGTTCTGATTCAGATCCAGGTTCTGGTTCAGGTTCTGAAGGAAGAACTGGTTCTGATTCAGATCCAGGTTCTGGTTCTGGTTCAGGTTCTTCTGGAGTCTCTGGTTCCGATTCAGAACCAGTTTCAGGTTCTGGTTCAGGTTCTGTTGGAGTCTCTGGTTCTGTTTCAGATCCAGGTTCTGGTTCTGCTGGAGTCTCTGGTTCTGTTTCAGATCCAGGTTGTGGTTCAGGTTCTGAAGGAAGAACTGGTTCTGATTCAGATCCAGGTTCTGGTTTGGGTTCTGGTTCTGGTCCAGGTTCTGTTGGAGTCTCTGGCTCTGATTCAGATCCAGGTTCTGGTTCGGGTTCTGAAGGAAGAACTGGCTCTGATTCAGATCCAGGTTCTGGTTCTGGTTCTGGTCCAGGTTCTGTTGGAGTCTCTGGTTCTGATTCAGATCCAGGTTCTGGTTCAGGTTCTTCTGGAGTCTCTAGTTCTGATTCAGATCCAGGTTCTGGTTCAGGTTCTTCTGGAGTCTCTGGTTCTGATTCAGATCCAGGTTCTGGTTCAGGTTCTGAAGGAAGAACTGGCTCTGATTCAGATCCAGGTTCTGGTTCGGGTTCTGATTCTGGTTCAGGTTCTGTTGGAGTCTCTGGTTCTGATTCAGATCCAGGTTCTGGTTCAGGTTCTGAAGGAAGAACTGGCTCTGATTCAGATCCAGGTTCTGGTTCTGGTTCTGGTCCAGGTTCTGTTGGAGTCTCTGGTTCTGATTCAGATCCAGGTTCTGGTTCAGGTTCTTCTGGAGTCTCTAGTTCTGATTCAGATCCAGGTTCTGGTTCAGGTTCTTCTGGAGTCTCTGGTTCTGATTCAGATCCAGGTTCTGGTTCAGGTTCTGAAGGAAGAACTGGCTCTGATTCAGATCCAGGTTCTGGTTCGGGTTCTGATTCTGGTTCAGGTTCTGTTGGAGTCTCTGGTTCTGATTCAGATCCAGGTTCTGGTTCAGGTTCTGCTGGAACCTCCGTTTCTGATTCAGATCCAGGTTCTGGTTGGGGTTCGGGTTCAGGTTCTTCTGGAGTCGCTGGTTCCGATTCAGAACCAGTTTCTGGTTCTGGTTCAGGTTCTGTTGGAGTCTCTGGTTCTGATTCAGATCCAGGTTCTGGTTCAGGTTCTGAAGGAAGAACTGGTTCTGATTCAGATCCAGGTTGTGGTTCAGGTTCTGAAGGAAGAACTGGTTCTGATTCAGATCCAGGTTGTGGTTCTGGTTCAGGTTCAGGTTCTTCTGGAGTCTCTGGTTCCGATTCAGAACCAGTTTCAGGTTCTGGTTCAGGTTCTGTTGGAGTCTCTGGTTCTGTTTCAGATCCAGGTTCTGGTTCTGCTGGAGTCTCTGGTTCTGTTTCAGATCCAGGTTCTGGTTCAGGTTCTGAAGGAAGAACTGGTTCTGATTCAGAACCAGGTTCTGGTTCAGGTTCTGAAGGAACAACTGGTTCTAATTCAGTTCCAGGTTCTGGTTCAGGTTTTGGTTCTGGTCCAGGTTCTGTTGGAGTCTCTGGCTCTGATTCAGATCCAGGTTCTGGTTCTGGTTCTGGTTCTGGTCCAGGTTCTGTTGGAGTCTCTGGTTCTGATTCAGATCCAGGTTCTGGTTCAGGTTCTTCTGGAATCTCTGGTTCTGATTCAGATCCAGGTTCTGGTTTGGGTTCGGGTTCAGGTTCTTCTGGAGTTGCTGGTTCCGATTCAGAACCAGTTTCTGGTTCTGGTTCAGGTTCTGTTGGAGTCTCTGGTTCTGATTCAGATCCAGGTTCTGGTTCAGGTTCTGCTGGAACCTCCGTTTCTGATTCAGATCTAGGTTCTGGTTCAGGTTCTGCTGGAGTCTCTGGTTCTGATTCAGATCCAGGTTGTGGTTCAGGTTCTGAAGGAAGAACTGGTTCTGATTCAGATCCAGGTTCTGGTTCTGGTTCAGGTTCTTCTGGAGTCTCTGGTTCTGGTTCAGGTTCTGTTGGAGTCTCTGGTTCTGATTCAGATCCAGGTTCTGGTTCAGGTTCTGCTGGAGTCTCTGGTTCTGATTCAGATCCAGGTTGTGGTTCAGGTTCTGAAGGAAGAACTGGTTCTGATTCAGATCCAGGTTCAGGTTCAGGTTCAGGTTCTTCTGGAGTCTCTGGTTCTGGTTCAGGTTCTGTTGGAGTCTCTGGTTCTGATTCAGATCCAGGTTCTGGTTCGGGTTCTTGTTCAGGTTCTTCTGGGGTCTCTGGTTCCGGTTCTGGTTCAGGTTCTTCTGGAGTCTCTGGTTCTGATTCAGCTTCAGGTTCTGGTGGAGCCTCTGGTTCTGGTTCAGGTTCTGGTTCAGGTTCTTCTGGAGTCTCTGTTTCTGATTCAGATTGTGGTTCAGGTTCTGGTGGAGCCTCTGGTTCTGGTTCAGGTTCTGGTTCAGATCCAGGTTCTGGTTCTGGTTCTGGTTCAGATCCAGGTTCAGGTGCAGGTTCTGGTTCTGGTTCAGGTTCAGGTTCTGCTGGAGTCTCCGTTTCTGATTCAGATCCAGGTTCTGGTTCAGATTTTTCTGGAGTCCCTGGTTCTGATTCAGAACCAGTTTCTGATTCTGGTTCAGGTTCTGTTTCAGTCTTTCGTTCTGATTCAGATCCAGGTTCTGGTTCGGGTTCTGGTTCAGGTTCTTCTGGAGTCTCTGGTTCTGATTCTGGTTCAGGTTCTGTTGGAGTCTCTGGTTCTGATTCTGGTTCAGGTTCTGTTGGAGTCTCTGGTTCTGATTCAAAACCTGGTTCTGCTTCAGATTTTTCTGGAGTCTCTGGTTCTGATTCGGAACCAGTTTCTGGTTCCGGTTCCGGTTCTGTTGGGGTCTCTGTTTCTGATTCAGATCCAGGTTCTGGTTTGGGTTCTGGTTCAGGTTCTTCTGGAGTCTCTGGTTCTGATTCTGGTTCAGGTTCTGCTGGAGTCTCTGGTTCTGATTCAGATCCAGGTTGTGGTTCAGGTTCTGAAGGAAGAACTGGTTCTGATTCAGATCCAGGTTCTGGTTCGGGTTCAGGTTCTGTTGGAGTCTCTGTTTCTGATTCAGATCCGGGTTCTGGTTCTGGTTCAGGTTCTTCTGGAGTCTCTGGTTCTGATTCAGATCCAGGTTCTGGTTCGGGTTCTTGTTCAGGTTCTTCTGGGGTCTCTGGTTCTGATTCTGGTTCAGGTTCTGTTGGAGTCTCTGGTTCTGATTCAGAACCTGGTTCTGCTTCAGATTCTTCTGGAGTCTCTGGTTCTGATTCGGAACCAGTTTCTGGTTCTGGTTCACGTTCTGTTGGAGTCTCTGGTTCTGATACAGTTCCAGGTTCTGGTTCAGGTTCTGAAGGCAGAACTGGTTCTGATTCAGATCCAGGTTCTGGTTCGGGTTTGGGTTCTGTTGGAGTCTCTGGTTCTGATACAGTTCCAGGTTCTGGTTCAGGTTCTGAAGGCAGAACTGGTTCTGATTCAGATCCAGGTTCTGGTTCTGGTTCGGGTTCTGGTTCAGGTTCTTCTGGAGTCTCTGGTTCTGATTCTGGTTCAGGTTCTGTTGGAGTCTCTGGTTCTGATTCAGAACCTGGTTCTCCTTCTGGTTCTTCTGAAGTCTCTGGTTCTGATTCAGGTTCTGCTGGAGTCTCGAATTCTGATTCAGTTCCAGGTTCTGGTTCAGGTTCTGAAGGAAGAACGGGTTCTGATTCAGATCCAGGTTCTGGTTCGGGTTCTGGTTCAGGTTCAGGTTCAGGTTGTGGTTCTGGGTCTAAAGCAGGTTCTGGTTCTGCTGGAGCCTCTGGTTCAGGTTCAGGTTCAGATCCAGGTACTGGTTCTGGTTCTAGTTCAGGTTCTGGTTCTAGTTCTGGTTCAGATCCTGGTTCAGGTGCAGGTTCAGGTTCAGGTTCTTGATCAGATCCAGGTACTGGTTCTGGTTCAGATCCAGGTTCAGGTGCAGTTGCAGGTTCTGGTTCAGGTTCTGGTTCAGATCCAGGTACTGGTTCTGGTTCTAGTTCAGGTTCAGGTTCTAGTTCTGGTTCAGATCCTGGTTCACGTTCAGATCCAGGTACTGGTTCTGGTTCTAGTTCAGGTTCAGGTTCTAGTTCAGGTGCAGGTTCTGGTTCAGGTTCAGGTTCAGGTTTTGGCTCAGATCCAGGTTCTGGTTCGGGTTCTGGTTCAGGTTCAGGTTCAGGTTCTGCTGGAGTCTCCGTTTCTGATTCAGATCCAGGTTCTGGTTCTGGTTCAGGTTCAGGTTCAGGTTCAGATCCAGGTACTGGTTCTGGTTCTAGTTCAGGTTCTGGTTCTAGTTCAGGTTCAGGTTCTGGTTCTTGATCAGTTCCAGGTACTGGTTCTGGTTCTGGTTCAGATCCAGGTTCAGGTGCAGTTGCAGGTTCTGGTTCAGGTTCTGGTTCAGATCCAAGTTCTGCTTCAGGTTCAGGTTCTGGGTCAGATCCAGGTTCTGGTTCTCGTTCTGGTTCAGATCCAGGTTCTGGTTCAGTTTCAGTTTCAGGTTCAGATTCAGGTTCAGGTTCAGTTTCTGGTTCAGGTTCTGGTTCTGATTCTGTTGCAGGTTGTGGTCCTGTTTCAGATCCAGGTTCTGGTTCTGGTTCATGTTCTGGTTCAGATCCAGGTTCTGGTTCAGGTTCAGGTTCTGGTCCTGGTTCAGTTCCAGGTTCTGGTTCAGGTTCTGGTTCAGATCCAGGTTCCAGTGCAGGTTCTGGTTCTGGTTCAGGTTCAGGTTCAGATCCAGGTTCTGCTTCAGGTTCAGGTTCAGGTTCAAGTTCTGGTTCAGGTTCTAGTTCTGGTTCTGTTTCAGGTTCAAGTTCTGGTTCAGGTTCTGGTTCAGGTTCTGTTTCAGATTCAGGTACTGGTTCTGGTTCAGGATCAGGTTCTGGTTCGGGTTCAGGTTCTGGTTCTGGTCCTGGTTCAGATCCAGGTTCTGGTTCTGGTTCAGGTTCAGGTTCAGATCCAGGTTCTGCTTCAGGTTCAGGTTCAGGTTCAAGTTCTGGTTCAGGTTCTAGTTCTGGTTCTGTTTCAGGTTCAAGTTCTGGTTCAGGTTCCGGTTCAGGTTCTGTTTCAGATTCAGGTACTGGTTCTGGTTCAGGATCAGGTTCTGGTTCGGGTTCAGGTTCTGGTTCTGGTCCTGGTTCAGATCCAGGTTCTGGTTCTGGTTCAGGTTCAGGTTCAGGTTCAGATCCAGGTTCTGGTTCTGGTTCAGGTTCAGGTTCTGGTCCTGGTTCAGATCCAGGTTCTGGTTCGGGTTCAGATTCAGGTTCAAGTTCTGGTTCAGGTTCAGGTTCAGGTTCAGGTACTGGTTCTGGTTCTGGTCCTGATTCAGATCCAGGTTCTGGTTCAGGTTCAGATCCAGGTTCGGGCTCAGGTTCAGGTTCAGGTTCAAGTTCTGGTTCAGGTTCAGGTTCAGGTTCAGGTTCTGGTTCAGATTCAGGTTCTGGTTCTGGTACTGGTTCAGGTTCTGGTTCAGATCCAGGTTCTGGTTCTGGTTCAGGTTCTGGTTCTGGTCCTGGTTCAGATCCAGGTTCTGGTTCTCGTTCAGGTTCAGGTTCAGTTTCAGGTTCAGATCCAGGTTCTGGTTCTGGTTCAGGTTCAGGTTCTGGTCCTGGTTCAGATCCAGGTTCTGGTTCGGGTTCAGATTCAGGTTCAAGTTCAGGTTCAGGTTCAGGTTCAGGTTCTGGTTCAGATTCAGGTACTGGTTCTGGTTCTGGTCCTGATTCAGATCCAGGTTCTGGTTCAGGTTCTGGTCCGGGTTCAGATCCAGGTTCTGGTTCGGGCTCAGGTTCAGGTTCAGGTTCAGGTTCAGGTTCAAGTTCTGGTTCAGGTTCTGGTTCAGATTCAGGTTCTGCTTCTGGTACTGGTTCTGGTCCTGGTTCAGATCCAGGTTCTGGTTCGGGCTCAGGTTCAGGTTCAGGTTCAAGTTCTGGTTCAGGTTCAGGTTCTGGTTCAGATTCTGGTACTGGTTCAGTTTCTGTTTCAGATTCAGGTACTGGTTCTGGTCCTGGTTCAGATCCAGGTTCTGGTTCGGGCTCAGGTTCAGGTTCAGGTTCAAGTTCTGGTTCAGGTTCAGGTTCAGGTTCTGGTTCAGATCCAGGTTCTGGTTCTGGTTCAGGTTCTGGTTCAGATCCAGGTTCTGGTTCTCGTTCTGGTTCAGGTTCAGGTTCAGTTTCTGTTTCAGATTCAGGTACTGGTTCTGGTACTGGTTCAGTTTCTGTTTCAGATTCAGGTACTGGTTCTGGTCCTGGTTCAGATCCAGGTTCTGGTTCGGGCTCAGGTTCAGGTTCAGGTTCAAGTTCTGGTTCAGGTTCAGGTTCAGGTTCTGGTTCAGATTCAGGTTCTGGTTCTGGTACTGGTTCAGTTTCTGTTTCAGATTCAGGTACTGGTTCTGGTCCTGGTTCAGATCCAGGTTCTGGTTCTGGTTTAGGTTCAGGTTCTAGTTCAGGGTCAGGTTCAGGTTCAGGTTCAGTTTCTGTTTCAGATCCAGCTACTGGTTCTGGTCCTGGTTCAGATCCAGGTTCTGGTTCTGGTTCAGGTTCAGGTTCAGGTTCTGGTTCAGATTCAGGTTCTGGTTCTGGTACTGGTTCAGGTTCTGGTTCAGATCCAGGTTCTGGCTCTGGTTCAGGTTCAGGTTCAGGTCCAGGTTCAGTTTCTGTTTCAGATCCAGGTTTTGTTTCTGGTTCAGGTTCGGGTTCAGGTTGTGGTTCTGGGTCTGATCCAGGTCTTGGTTCAGGTTCAGGTTCTGGTACTGGTTCAGGTTCTGGTTCAGATCCAGGTTCTGGTTCTGGTTCAGGTTCTGGTTCAGATCCAGGTTCTGGTTCTCGTTCTCGTTCTGGTTCAGGTTCAGGTTCAGGTTCAGATTCAGGTACTGGTTCTGGTTCTGGTACTGGTTCAGGATCTGGTTCAGATCCCGGTTCTGGTTCTGGTTCAGGTTCAGATCCAGGTTTTGTTTCTGGTTCAGGTTCGGGTTCAGGTTGTGGTTCTGGGTCTGATCCAGGTCTTGGTTCAGGTTCTGGTTCAGATTCAGGTAATGGTTCTGGTTCTGGTTCAGGTCCTGGTTCAGGTTCAGGTTCGGGTTCAGGTTGTGGTTCTGGGTCTGATCCAGGTCTTGGTTCAGGTTCTGGTTCAGATTCAGGTAATGGTTCTGGTTCTGGTTCAGGTTCAGGTTCTGGTTCAGGTTCAGGTTCAGGTTCAGTTTCTGTTTGAGATTCAGGTCCTGGTTCTGGTCCTGGTTCAGATCCAGGTTCTGGTTCAGGTTCAGGTTCTGGTTCTGGTTCAGGTTCAGATCCAGGTTCTGGTTCTGGTTCAGGTTCTGGTTCAGGTTCAGATCCAGGTTTTGTTTCTGGTTCAGGTTCTGGTTCAGGTTGTGGTTCTGGGACTGATGCGGGTCCTGTTTCAGGTTCAGGTTCTGGTTCAGGTTGCGGTTCTGGGTCTGATCCAGGTCTTGGTTCAGGTTCTGGTTCTGGGACTGATGCGGGTCCTGGTTCAGGTTCAGGTTCAGATCCAGGTTCTGGTTCTGGTTCAGGTTCTGGTTCAGGTTCAGATCCAGGTTTTGTTTCTGGTTCAGGTTCTGGTTCAGGTTGTGGTTCTGGGACTGATGCGGGTCCTGTTTCAGGTTCAGGTTCTGGTTCAGGTTGCGGTTATGGGTCTGATCCAGGTCTTGGTTCAGGTTCTGGTTCTGGGACTGATGCGGGTCCTGGTTCAGGTTCAGGTTCAGATCCAGGTTCTGGTTCTGGTTCAGGTTCGGGTTCAGGTTCAGGTTCTGGTCCTGGTTCAGATACTGGTTCTGGTTCAGGTTCAGATCCAGGTTTTGTTTCTGGTTCAGGTTGTGGTTCTGGGACTGATGCGGGTCCTGGTTCAGGTTCAGGTTCTGGTTCAGGTTGTGGTTCTGGGACTGATGCGGGTCCTGGTACAGGTTCTGGTTCTGGTTCAGGTTCAGGTTCAGGTTCAGGTTTAGGTTCAGGTTCTGGTCCTGGTTCAGGTTCAGGTTCTGGTTCAGGTTGCGGTTCTGGGTCTGATCCAGGTCTTGGTTCAGGTTCTGGTTCCGTCCCGCTCTCTGGGCTGGATCTGTGTGTTGCTCCTCCTCCTCCTCTCATTGGCTGACCGCAGTCACATGGTGTGAGCTGAATGATGCGTCTGATGATGTCAGCACTGGGGAAGTCCAGCGCGATCAGACCCAGACAGCCTCGGTTAGCCGATGTCCTGCCGTGCCGGTCCAGGAACCGGTTCAGCTGCAGGTTCAGGTCCCGGGCCAGAGTTCTGGGACTCCTGAGAGCAGGCGGCGCCGCCTGGGTCCGGACCAGACCGCCGCCACAGAGCTCCGCCCTCATTCCTTTGATCTTCCCCTCCACGTCCCTCAGCTTGTTCGACTCAAGGAAGAATGACTCGACGTTTTCTGCCCCCACGCTGAAGGTCCGGCTCCGCAGAAGCACCATGTGTCCCCGGGCCTCCTGCAGCGTCGGGACCGCCGCCCTGGTCCACGTCACCGCCTCGTAGCGCCCCAGCAGCGCCGTCAGCAGACGGTGGACTCGGCCCGTGTAAAGCCCGTGCAGCGTCATCCTGAGCAGCACCGCCTCGCTGCCGTGCCCCCGCAGGAACCCCCGCAGCTCCTCCAGCACCCCCTCCAGGTCCCTGCGCTGCCAGAACATCCAGTTCGCGTCCCGGATGTAGATCCGCTGCTGGGTCGGCAGCCAGATCCCAACGTGCAGGTCAAAGTATCGCACCCCCGCCTTCAGCTGCTGTCCCAGAGTCCAGACCTGACACACCGCGAGCGCCCCCCCGAACAGGGTCAGGCTCTCATGCGTTCCCGGGATGGAGATGGCCGACAGTGGGGTCTCGTCCGGGATGGCTTTCATCCAGTCCAGGTTGTACAGTCCTGGATCCAGGTCCGGCTTGTCGTTGAAACCGGTGTCTGCTGCCAAACAGCAGGTCACTCTGGAGGAAAAAGTCACAATTTAAATTAGGGACCGGCATTTGTGAGCATCTTTTTTATCGATCGTCAGGAGAATTTACGATAAATTATCGATTTCATCATTAAAGGTACAGTATGTAAGAATTACTGACATCTAGTGGTAAAGATGGTATTTGAAAGAAAAGATTACACATCAATAGAAACAGTTTTATATTGTATATTAAAATTTTTTGCCGTTGATTTGTTTTTATTTTACATACTGTACCTTTAAGAAAAGCGTATTAAAAAAATGATTCCACATACCAGGAAGACTGTTTTTTGTTTTCCCCTCAAATACTCATTTATTTCACAGTCAAAATAAACATGTTTACAGCTGTAATAAACATTAAACAAATTTATTCATTAAATTTGTGCAGCTCTACTCTTTTATATATATATATATATATATATATATATATATATATATATATATATATATATAAATGTGTATATATATTTTTTCCCCTAACTAATCTTCAATCACTATAAATAAACATACTTTTCTGTTTAGACAGTCCTACCTGGCTGAATCTTATTTCTCATAGTTTTATTTTGTTTTAACATATTGTTTTCTGTTTGCATCTTTATGTTCTTATACTTAAGTAGGTTTTATCTTTTTATGTTTTCTGAGGTTTTTGACGTTGTAAAGCGCTTTGTGACTCTGTGAAAAGCGCTATTTAAATAAAGTTTACTGACTTATTTACCTACATAAAATCAGTACATGTATGCATGTGGGTGTGTGTCAAAGTATGCGTGTATGTAAATGAAATAATCTGTGTTCTATCATAAATGTCAGATAAACCAAACGGCTTGGAAATGGGTTGAAAATTGGGTCAGTTACGGTGGATTTCATTGATTAATGCATTGAGTAGACACGGCTTCCCCCAGTCCAAGATGGCGGCCGCGCTGACGTGTCGCTCCTCTGGACAGCAGCGTTGGAGGCGGCATGGCCACCAGCCTAGAGCGCCCTCTGGTGGTGTCAGACGCTAACGGTTACTCCTTGTTCATGTCAGACAACATTAAAACATGTTTGTTTATATTTTAATTATGGCTGTCAAAAGATGAATCCTAAATGAATCTGTAAATATTTTTATGACTATCTGTATATTTTATATTTACAGCATATTTTTGTATTTTAGACCAACTGTAGTTTACTGTATATGACAGCATCAGTTCAGCTGCTCTGTAAATATTTTGATGACTGTCTGTATATCTTATATTTACCCTATTTTTTGTATTTTTAGATTAATTGTAGTTTATGTAATGCCCCTGTCAAACGAACTAATAAACAAAAAAAAATCCCATTGTAAAACAAGAGATTAATCTATTTTTTTCTTACTGCTATATGCAGAAAATACATTAACCTTTGTTTTACAACTTAAAAGCTAAAACCAAAGCAGAAATCTGGGAGTAGTCCAGGACTCAGAGCTCATTCCTGTGAGGATCAGCAGCATTCTGGACTAAACTGCCGTCTGGAGGACTTCAGGGAGACGTGCACACTCAGAAACACAGGTACCAGTTTGTACCTAAAAGGGTCCAAAGCTTGTTGCTGGGGGGGGGGGGGGGGTTCCTTTCTGAAAGACATTTCTGTACCTTCATGGTCCATTTTTGTACCTTATCAAGCTGTATGAGTTAATAAAGTACAATTAAACCAATTAAAGATGATGAATAAAAGTCAATAAAATAGAGATTATGACAACAATCAAAGATGCTAATAATAAATGAATAATTATTATAGAAATATTAGGCCAAATACATATATAATTATACATATAATTATTACTATGATTATTATGAAAATCATAATATAATAACTATAATTATACTACTGTTTAGAAGTACTGCTATTTATAGTTATTGTACAAGCTACACACATTTTTCAATGCTGCAGGTACCCTTAGGGTTGGAATGGTACAAATGTGTACTTTATATTACTTTGGAGCCTTTTTCATAGTATATAGGTACTTCTGGCCTCATAAAGACCAATATTGTACTTTTGAGAGAATATTTGTAATAAATGTACCTGCAGGTACAGAAATGATCCTGTCTCGTACCTCCATGTTTCTGAGCGTGTGAGGATGTAAGGACGGGTTTCAGTCGTCTGGTCTTCTAAAGATAAAAGCTGAGACACTTTTCATCCTAAATATGTGCTAAAAGTGATAAAAGCAACGTGATTAATCAGGATTAATTTTTTGAGCAGGAGCTGATGAGAAACGTGACTTATTGTCCAGAAAAGACAGAAGATGAAAGAATGCGGTAAGATGAGGATGAACTCACAGAGAGAGAAGCCAGAGGAAGACATGGACGTCCATCGCTGCTCCCACGGGGATCTGTAATCCGTCCAACTCTGATCAGGTGTCCCTTTCTCACATTCTGCTCTCGGCTCTGACTTTGTCAAACGTGTAGCTCGTGGAGACGATGTCCAACAGTGGACACGGCTGCTCACAAAGCGATTGTCTGAGAGCTGCAGAGATAAGGCTTCATTTGCATCTTTTACTCTCGTCTCTTCAGCAGAACAGAGGACAGAGACGTCCCAGACCTGCTGGACAGATCCTATCCTGACTGTTTAGTTAGGAAAATTCAGGACGTCCAGTTGGACGTCTCCTGGTAGTCCCCAGGTAGTCCTGAACAGCCTGGACATCAGCTGGAAGCTGTTCTGTAGAAGTGCGTCTTCTTGTGCTTCCGTAAGTGTCCTCGTCCCTTCTTCTGGCTCTCTGAGACAAAACTGTCTCCACCAACTGGTCCAGATCAGTCGGGGACTGGTTGGGACAGGACGTCCAGGAGGAGGACAGTGACATCCAAAGTTCCCCTTGCAGATGTCCCCTGTCCGCCTGCTGGACATCCCCATCTTCCTCCTGGACGTCCACCGTTCTCTATGACGTCCCCACCTTCCTCCTGGACGTCCACCGTCCTCTATGACGTCCTCATCCTCCCCCTGGACATCCACTGTCCTCCTCCCAGATGTCCCCGTCCTCCTCTATGATGTCCCCGTCTTTGTCCTCCTCCTATCACGTCCCTGTCCTCCTCCTGGACGTCTTTGTCCCCCCCCCCCCCCTTACGTCCCTGCCTTCCTCCTGGACGTCTTTGTCCCGCCCCCCCTTACGTCCCTGCCTTCCTCCTGGACGTCTTTGTCCCCCCCCTTACGTCCCTGCCTTCCTCCTGGACGTCTCCCAGCATGTGTCCTCCTGCACACCAGGATCATGTCCCCTCTGTGGTTGGCTGTCCCGTCTGTCCGTCATCCTGATCCCGTCCAATCAGCTTGCTCCTGCTGATCCTCTTGCTGCCACCTGTCGCCTCTTAGAGACAATCTGCAGACTCATGATCAGCTGAGACGTGGACATGGACGCTTGTCTCAGCAGTGGACGCCAGCCTGAAGGTCTCATGAGCAGCGTGTTGGTGGTCCTCTAACAGCAGTGTCTTCAGGAGACAATCCCGTCTGGACATCATGTCCCTGAGAACTCTGCCGCTGGTGCTGGTTAATCTGGGGGGGGAAATGCTCTACATCCTGGACCAGCGTCTGCGGGCCCACAACACGTCTGAGGACAGCTCTGCGAAAGGTAAGGGGGGGGGGGGGTTGTCCAGGTCCAGACGTCCTCCTGGGCCACTGGAGGTTTCTGTCTCACCGTGTCTTCTGTTCTTGCTCTGGTGTCTCCGGCTGCAGGAGTCTGGTCGGACAACGACAGGAGGAGAGGTATGGACAGCGGGGACATCCTGGGGACAGAGCGGGACGTCCCAGGGACAAAGGGGACGTCCAGGGGACAGAGCGGGACGTCCCAGGGACAAAGGGGGACGTCCCAGGGACAAAGGGGACATTCCTGGGGACAGAGCGGGACGTCCCAGGGACAAAGGGGGACGTCCCAGGGACAAAGGGGACGTCCCAGGGACAAAGGGGACATCCTGGGGACAGAGCGGGACGTCCCAGGGTCAAAGGGGGACGTCCCAGGGACAAAGGGGACATTCCTGGGGACAGAGCGGGACGTCCCAGGGACAAAGGGGGACGTCCCAGGGACAAAGGGGACATCCTGGGGGACAGCCCGAGCGGGACGTCCCAGGGTGAACCAGTGAGGGACGTCCCAGCGGACAAAGGGGACATTCCTGGGGACAGAGCGGGACGTCCCAGCCGGACAAAGGGGGACAGTCCCAGGGACAAAGGGGACCGTCCCAGGGACAAAGGGGGACGTTCCAGACGGATCCAGTGGGGACCTAGTCCTGATCCAGTCCTGAACCAGTCCTGATCCAGTCCAGGGGCAATCCTGATCCAGTCCTGATCCAGTCCTGATCAAGTCCTGATCCAGTCCTGATCCAGTCCTGATCAAATCCTGATCCAGTCCTGATCCAGTCCAGATCCAGTCCTGAACTCCTGAAAGTCCTGATCCAGTCCTGATCCAGTCCTGATCCAGTCCTGAACCAGTCCTGATCCAGTCCTGATCCAGTCCTGATCCAGTCCTGATCCAGTCCTGATCAAATCCTGATCCAGTCCTGATCCAGTCCTGATCCAGTCCTGATCCAGTCCTGATCCAGTCCTGATCAAATCCTGATCCAGTCCTGATCCAGTCCTGATCAAATCCTGATCCAGTCCTGATCCAGTCCTGAACCAGTCCTGATCAAATCCTGATCCAGTCCTGATCCAGTCCTGATCCAGTCCTGAACCAGTCCTGATCCAGACCTGATCCAGTCCTGATCCAGTCCTGATCCAGTCCTGATCCAGTCCTGATCAAATCCTGATCCAGTCCTGATCCAGTCCTGATCCAGACCTGATCCAGTCCTGATCCAGTCCTGATCCAGTCCTTATCCAGTCCTGAACCAGTCCTGATCCAGTCCTGATCAAATCCTGATCCAGTCCTGATCAAATCCTGATCCAGTCCTGATCAAATCCTGAACCAGTCCTGATCCAGTCCTGATCCAGTCCTGATCCAGTCCTGATCAAATCCTGATCCAGTCCTGATCCAGTCCTGATCCAGTCCTGATCCAGTCCTGATCCAGTCCTGATCCAGTCCTGATCCAGTCCTGATCCAGTCCTGATCCAGTCCTGATCCAGTCCTGATCCAGTCCTGAACCAGTCCTGATCCAGTCCTGATCCAGTCCTGATCAAATCCTGATCCAGTCCTGATCCAGTCCAGATCCAGTCCTGATCAAATCCTGATCCAGTCCTGATCCAGTCCTGATCCAGTCCTGATCAAATCCTGATCCAGTCCTGATCCAGTCCAGTCCTGATCCAGTCCTGAACCAGTCCTGATCAAATCCTGATCCAGTCCTGATCCAGTCCTGATCAAATCCTGATCCAGTCCTGATCCAGTCCTGATCAAATCCTGATCCAGTCCTGATCCAGTCCTGAACCAGTCCTGAACCAGTCCTGATCAAATCCTGACCAGTTCCAGTCCTGAACCAGTCCTGATCCAGTCCTGATCCAGTCCTGATCAAATCCTGATCCAGTCCTGATCCAGTCCTGATCCAGTCCTGATCCAGTCCTGATCCAGTCCTGATCCAGTCCTGATCCAGTCCTGATCCAGTCCTGATCCAGTCCTGATCCAGTCCTGATCCAGTCCTGATCAGTCCTGACATCCTGATCGGGTCCTGATCCAGTCCTGAACCAGTCTGATCCAGTCCTGATCCAGTCCTGACCAGACCTGTCCAGTCCTGATCCAGTCCTCCAGTCCTGAACAGTCCTGTCAGTCTGATCATCCTGTCCAGTCCTGATCCAGTCCAGTCCAGTCCTGATAAATCCTGTCCAGTCCTGATCCAGTCCTGTCAAATCCTGATCCAGTCTGATTAGTCAGTCCAGTCTGAACCAGTCCTGCCAGTCCTGATCAAATCCTGATCCAGTCCTGATCCAGTCCTAATCCAGCCTGGGCCAGTCCTGATCCAGTCCTGAACCAGTCCTGATCCAGTCCTGATCCAGTCTGATCCAGTCCTGATCCAGTCCTGATCAAATCCTGATCCAGTCCTGATCCAGTCAGATCCAGTCCTGATCCAGTCCTGAACCAGTCCTGATCCAGTCCTGATCCAGTCCTGATCAAATCCTGATCCAGTCCTGATCCAGTCCTGATCCAGTCCTGATCCAGACCTGATCCAGTCCTGATCCAGTCCTGATCAAATCTGATCCAGTCCTGATCCAGACCTGATCCGGGCCGCCAGTCCTGAGCCAGTCCTGATCCAGTCCTGATCAAATCCTGATCAGTCCTGATCCAGACCTGGATCCAGTCCTGATCAGACCTGTCTGTCCTGTAGTTCTGATCCAGTCCTGTCGTCCTGTCCGTCCTGATCCTGGTCATGATCCTGCCAGCCGTCCAGACCTGCCGTCTGATCTGTAGATCGTCCTGATTTAGATAATGTTTTTTTATAGATGTGTGAGTGGGGGTTTTGAACAGGTTTTGGTGGGGGAGGAGTTGTGTTGGGTAGTGGAGGTGTTGTGGTGTTTAGTCGGTGTTGTGAGGAGATGTTTTTGTTGTGTGTTGGGGGGTGGATGTGGTGGTGGGTGGTTGTGGGTGGGGGGGGGTGGTTGTGGTGTGGGGTGGTGTGGGGCGTGGGGGGGGGGGTGGGGGGAGGGGGGGGGATTTTTTTTTATTTGATTTTGATTCTTATTGAAATAGAATTTAAAAAAAAAAGAAACAAAAGAAAGAGTGCTGAAAGAGAAAAAGATAAATAAATAAAATAGATGTCTTTGTCCAAAAGGAGGGGAAGAAGCGGTGCTTTTCTCCCCCCTTCGCTGCATAAAAAGAAAAAAAAGAATAAATTTCTATATAATGTAAATATAAATAAAATAATTATTCGAGAACAAGTTGTAAGAAAAAGAAGTTCTCTCTATTAATAGTCCTAATAGAATAATATGTCACCATAATATAATTAATAATACAATAAAAATAAATAATTAAGAATTCTCCATTAACCGTAAATTCCTTCAAATAGAGTTTATATTATAATCTATTAATAATAAAATAATAAAATAAAATGATAATGATAAAAAAATAATAATAAAAAATAATAATAATAATAGTAATAAATCAACTAAATTAGTAATAAAAAGTAATCTTCTCCATTTTCATACATACTAAAGACATATTTTTATATATTGATTTAAACATAATTGCTTGTGTTTGTCCTCCACGCTGTTCCACAGTTTCCTCCACATAAGCGCAGACTCCTTCTAGTTGTTTTTACTGAGTGTATTTTGAATTTCATGTTTCCCTTTACTGATAACTTCCGTCCCTCTGACTGAAGAGATTTTGGATATTAAATGGTAATAACTGCTGCTAGCTTTAAACATTTCTGTGCTGTATGAAAGTGAACAAAGTCCTGAATTTTCAGCAATCTTGATTGTAAAATCAGAGAATTTGTGTGATCCAGATACCCAACTCTGTGAATGATACGGACTGCCCTTTTTTGCAACACTGCTAATGAGTTTAATACATTTTTATAATTGTTTCCCCAGTTCTCTATACCATACGTATAGATGTCCCGGGACAACTGGGGACATCCGGTCCAGAACCAGGACCGGACCTGCTCCAGAGCCAGGACCGGTCCTGGTTCTGGAGCAGGTCCGGTCCTGGTTCTGGAGCAGGTCCGGTCCTGGCTCTGGAGCAGGTCCGGTCCTGGCTCGGGACCGGTTCTGGTCCTGGTTCTGACCCGTCTGGCTCCTCTCCTGCAGTGATGAACGACATCGTGGGGACTCTGTTCAGCCGGAGCTTCATGGAGGAGCTGCTGAAGCCCCAGCAGCTCTACTCCCACCGGACCATGAAGACGGTTCTGACCCGCCTGGCGCACGCCTCCATCATGAGGCTGAACCCGGCCAGCATGGACCGGGTACGTGTGGAGGTCCGACCCAGACTGATGGAAACCGGGTTTCCTCCAGTCTGCGTTGTTTTCATTTCCCCCCAACTTTCATATAATGGAGTTCACCGGGGTCCGAGCCAAAAAGGTCCTTAAAGTCCACAAAAACGTGTCCATATTCCTCCATACTGCTCGTCCAATGTAATCCAAGTGTCCTGAGTGGGTAGCGTCCAGAATTTATTGGAAAAAAAGTATTTTGGAGATTTTAGAGAGTAAAAAGGGGGTTTGGGAACTTTTTCAGAGTGAGAGAGATCAATAAAATTGTTTTTCATTTTTTTCTGGATTTTTTTGGATGGGGGGGTGAGGTGTGGAGTTGGGGGATGTTGGGTGTTCTACATTTTTATGGGACGGGTATAATATAAGGGAGATATGGAAGGGGAAAGGGGGGGGAAAAGAAGGGGGGGGGGGGGAGGAGAAAAAGGAAGCAGCATCTAAGAAAAAAAAAAGCAAAGATAATTTATGATAAAAAAGGGGGGGGGGGGGCAATCACTTTTTGACACAGGGACATGGAGGTTTGGATTTTTTATTTAAAAACTGCATTTTGTGTTTACTTGTGTTATATTTAAATTTGTTTGATCTGAAACATTTAAGTGTGACTAACATGCAAAAAAGTAAGAAATCAGGAAGGAGGCAAAAAAATTTTCACAGCTGTAGATATAAATAGATAGATGTCGAGTCATCCTCAGAATTATTCATCCCCTCCAATTAAAGAAAAGGATAAATTAACAATCGTAATTAAATTAACACAAAACTAAAGAAACTAATAATTAATAAAAATTGACAAAATTACGATTTAGTGAAACAAAACATTTATTTTGAGTTTTGGTTGGAAATAATAAATATAAAAAAAAAAAAAAAAAAAAAAAATGTGGACAAAAAAAAGAGGAATTTTTCCCAAAAAAAAGGAAAAAAAAAAATTTTTGGGTTTCGTGAACGTGACCGTCTTCTCCTCCTCCAGCTTTACGAGCTGATGGTCATGGCCTTCAAATACCAGGTCTACCTCTGTCCTCGACCCAAAGACCTGCTGCTGATCTCCTACAACCACATCGACAGCATCCGGGAGTTCGTGAAGGACACCCCAGCGGTGGTGAACCAGGTGGACGACACTCACCGGAAGCTCGTCGAGGTACGTTCCCTCACGTAGGAAGCTAAGGAGCTGCTGCTCGTCCTCATCCTCTAACCAGCTGGTCGTAGGGTCGGCTGCTCGTCCTCATCCTCTAACCAGCTGGTCGTAGGGTCTGCTGCTCGTCCTCATCCTCTAACCAGCTGGTCATAGGGTCGGCTGCTCGTCCTCATTGTCTAACCAGCTGGTCGTAGGGTCGGCTGCTCGTCCTCATCCTCTAACCAGCTGGTCATAGGGTCGGCTGCTCGTCCTCATTGTCTAACCAGCTGGTCGTAGGGTCGGCTGCTCGTCCTCATCCTCTAACCAGCTGGTCATAGGGTCGGCTGCTCGTCTTCATCGTCTAACCAGCTGGTCGTAGGATTGGCTGCTCGTCTTCATCGTCTAACCAGCTGGTCGTAGGGTCGGCTGCTCGTCTTCATCGTCTAACCTGCTGGTCATAGGGTCGGCTGCTCGTCCTCATCCTCTAACCAGCTGGTCATAGGGTCGGCTGCTCGTCTTCATTGTCTAACCAGCTGGTCGTAGGGTCGGCTGCTCGTCCTCATCTTCTAACCAGCTGGTCGTAGGGTCGGCTGCTCGTCCTCATCCTCTAACCAGCTGGTCGTAGGATTGGCTGCTCGTCTTCATCGTCAAACCAGCTGGTCATAGGGTCGGCTGCTCATCTTCATAGTCTAACCAGCTGGTCGTAGGGTCGGCTGCTCGTCCTCATCCTCTAACCAGCTGGTCGTAGGATCGGCTGCTCGTCTTCATCGTCTAACCAGCTGGTCATAGGGTCGGCTGCTCGTCTTCATCGTCTAACCTGCTGGTCATAGGGTCGGCTGCTCGTCCTCATCCTCTAACCAGCTGGTCGTAGGATCGGCTGCTCGTCTTCATCGTCTAACCAGCTGGTCATAGGGTCGGCTGCTCATCCTCATCTTCTAACCAGCTGGTCGTAGGATCGGCTGCTCGTCTTCATCGTCTAACCAGCTGGTCATAGGGTCGGCTGCTCGTCTTCATCGTCTAACCAGCTGGTCGTAGGGTCGGCTGCTCGTCTTCATCGTCTAACCAGCAGGTCGTAGGGTCGGCTGCTCGTCTTCATCGTCTAACCAGCTGGTCGTAGGGTCGGCTGCTCGTCTTCATCGTCTAACCAGCTGGTCGTAGGGTCGGCTGCTCGTCTTCATCGTCTAACCTGCTGGTTGTAGGGTCAGTTGCTGGTCTTCATCGTATTACCAGCTGGTCGTAGGGTCGGCTGCTCGTCTTCATCGTCTAACCTGCTGGTTGTAGGGTCAGTTGCTGGTCTTCATCGTATTACCAGCTGGTCGTAGGGTCGGCTGCTCGTCTTCACAGTCTAACCAGCTGGTCGTAGGGTCAGTTGCTCGTCTTCATCGTCTAACCAGCTGGTCGTAGGGTCGGCTGCTCGTCTTCATCGTCTAACCTGCTGGTTGTAGGGTCAGTTGCTGGTCTTCATCGTCTAACCAGCTGGTCGTAGGGTCGGCTGCTCGTCTTCACAGTCTAACCAGCTGGTTGTAGGGTCAGTTGCTCGTCTTCATCGTCTAACCAGCTGGTCGTAGGATCGGCTGCTCGTCTTCATCGTCTAACCAGCTGGTCGTAGGGTCGGCTGCTCGTCTTCATCGTCTAACCAGCAGGTCGTAGGGTCGGCTGCTCGTCTTCATCGTCTAACCAGCTGGTCGTAGGGTCGGCTGCTCGTCTTCATCGTCTAACCAGCAGGTCGTAGGGTCGGCTGCTCGTCTTCATCGTCTAACCAGCTGGTCGTAGGGTCGGCTGCTCGTCTTCATCGTCTAACCAGCTGGTCGTAGGGTCAGTTGCTCGTCTTCATCGTCTAACCAGCTGGTCGTAGGGTCGGCTGCTCGTCTTCATCGTCTAACCAGCTGGTTGTAGGGTCAGTTGCTGGTCTTCATCGTCTAACCAGCTGGTCGTAGGGTCGGCTGCTCGTCTTCACAGTCTAACCAGCTGGTTGTAGGGTCAGTTGCTCGTCTTCATCGTCTAACCAGCTGGTCGTAGGATCAGCTGCTCGTCTTCATAGTCTAACCAGCAGGTCGTAGGATCGGCTGATTGTCTTCATAGTCTAAGCAGCTGGTCGTAGGGTCGGCTGCTCGTCTTCATCGTCTAACCTGCTGGTCGTAGGGTTGGCTGCTCGTCTTCATCGCCTAACCAGCTGGTCGTAGGGTCGGTTGCTCGTCTTCATAGTCTAACCAGCTGGTCGTAGGATCAGCTGCTCGTCTTCATCGCCTAACCAGCTGGTCATAGGGTCAGTTGCTCGTCTTCATCGCCTAACCAGCTGGTCATAGGGTCAGTTGCTCGTCTGCATCGTCTAACCAGCCGGTCGTAGGATCAGCTGATGGTCTTCACAGTCTAACCAGCTGGTCGTAGGGTCAGTTGCTCGTCTTCATCGTCTAACCAGCTGGTCGTAGGGTCGGCTGGTCGTCTTCATCCTCTAACCAGCTGGTCATAGGATCGGCTGCTCGTCTTCACAGTCTAACCTGCTGGTCGTAGGGTCAGTTGCTCGTCTTCATCGTCTAACCAGCTGGTCGTAGGGTCGGCTGGTCGTCTTCATCGTCTAACCAGCTGGTCGTAGGATCAGTTGCTCGTCTTCATAGTCTAACCAGCTGGTCGTAGGATTGGCTGCTCGTCTTCACAGTCTAACCAGCTTGTCGTAGGGTCAGTTGCTCGTCTTCATCGTCTAACCAGCTGGTCGTAGGGTCAGTTGCTCGTCTTCATCGTCTAACCAGCTGGTCGTAGGGTCGGCTGCTCGTCTTCATCGTCTAACCAGCTGGTCGTAGGGTCGGCTGCTCGTCTTCATCGTCTAACCAGCTGGTCGTAGGATTGGCTGCTCGTCTTCATCGTCTAACCAGCTGGTCGTAGGATTGGCTGCTCGTCTTCATAGTCTAACCAGCTGGTCGTAGGGTCAGTTGCTCGTCTTCATCGACTAACCAGCCGGTCGCAGGATCGGCTGCTCGTCTTCACAGTCTAACCAGCTGGTCATAGGGTCAGTTGCTCGTCTTCATCGTCTAACCAGCTGGTCGTAGAATCTGCTGCTCGTCTTCATAGTCTAACCAGCTGGTCGTAGGGTCGGCTGCTCGTCTTCATAGTCTAACCAGCTGGTCGTAGGGTCGGCTGCTCATCTTCATAGTCTAACCAGCAGGTCGTAGGGTCGGCTGCTCGTCTTCATAGTCTAACCAGCTGGTCGTAGGGTCGGCTGCTCGTCTTCATAGTCTAACCAGCTGGTCGTAGGGTCGGCTGCTCGTATTCATAGTCTAACCATCTGGTCGTAGGATCGGCTGCTCATCTTCATAGTCTAACCAGCTGGTCATAGGGTCGGCTGCTCGTCTTCACAGTCTAACCAGCTGGTCATAGGGTCGGCTGCTAGTCTTCACAGTCTAACCAGCAGGTCGTAGGGTCGGCTGCTCGTCTTCATCGTCTAACCAGCTGGTCGTAGGGTCGGCTGCTGGTCTTCATCGTCTAACCAGCTGGTCGTAGGGTCGGCTGCTGGTCTTCATCGTCTAACCAGCTGGTCATAGGGTCGGCTGCTGGTCTTCATCGTCTAACCAGCTGGTCGTAGGGTCGGCTGCTGGTCTTCATCGTCTAACCAGCTGGTCATAGGGTCGGCTGCTCGTCTTCATCATCTAACCAGCTGGTCGTAGGATCGGCTGCTCGTCTTCATAGTCTAACCAGCTGGTCGTAGGGTCGGCTGCTCGTATTCATAGTCTAACCAGCTGGTCGTAGGGGCGGCTGCTCGTATTCATAGTCTCACCAGCTGGTCGTAGGGTCGGCTGCTCGTATTCATAGTCTAACCAGCTGGTCATAGGGTCGGCTGCTGGTCTTTATCGTTTCCTCTGCCTGCAGGTTTACTCGCATCTATCGGAGGGAGAGTTCCAGCTCCTGCGACAGACGCTGCTCGTGTTCTTCCAGGACATGCACATCCGTGTAAGTTCTCTCTCCTACCTGGAAACCAGAAACACCTGCAGACCGCCTCATTCCCTCCTCCCCCCACAGGTGTCGCTCTTCCTGAAGAATCAGATCCAGAACCCTAGTGGACGGTTCACCCTGGCAAAGTCTGGACCCATGCCTACCGGGATCGACGTCCCCGGACTCATACGGTACTCAGAGGACCAGAAAAACCAGATATTACTGGCTCACCACGTCTAAACCGTCAGTCTGAACTCAGGTAGAGCAGATGAGAGATGATGATGTCAGAACTGGACCAGAATGTGGCCTTGCATCGTGTTTAAAACCCGCATGTCCCTTTCAGTTTTACAGTTTTACAATTCAGGTCATGATGAACTGAACATCATCATCAGTGTGAGCACCTCTGTGAGACCCTCTAACCGTTCTGGACCACCAGAGGGAACGGTTAGAGGGTCCACCTGGACTCCATCATCCTACAGAGATTATTCATGATTGGAAAATATTCCAGGCAGCTGCCGGTCTTCCAACGCTAGCAGGGTCAGAACAAGGCCAGAACAACCCCAAATCGCCATCTCAGTCTCTGGTGACCTCGTTCATCATGTCAGATGTTAAAGTTCATGACGGTCCAATTACAACCAGTATGAACCAGAATGAAGCAGAATGAACCAGTATGAACCAGTACGAGCCAGAATGAAGCAGAATGAACCAATAACAACCAATAAGAACCAGAATGAACCAGTATGAACCAAGATGAAGCAGTATGAAGCAGAATGAAGCAGTATGAACCAGTAAGAACCAGAATGAAGCAGTATGAAGCAGAATGAAGCAGAATGGAGCAGTATAAATCAGTAAGAACCAGAATGAAGCAGTATCAACCAGTAAGAACCAGAATGAAGCAAAATGAAGCAGTATGAACCAGTAAGAACCAGAATGAAGCAGTACGAAGCAGAATGAAGCAGTATGAACCAGTAAGAACCAGAGTGAAGCAGAATGAAGCAGTATGAACCAGTAAAAACCAGAATGAAGCAGTATTAACCAGTAAGAACCAGAATGAAGCAATATGAACCAGAATGAAGCAGTATGAACAACCAGAATGAAGCAAAATGAAGCAGAATGAACCAGTAAGAACCAGAATGAAGCAGTATGAAGTAGAATAAATCAGTATGAACCAGAATTAAGCAGAATGAACCAGTAAGAACCAAACCAAACCAGTATGAACCAGAATTAAGCAGAATGAAAGCAGTATGAAGCAAAATGAAGCAGTATGAACCAGTAAGAACCAGAATGAAGCAGTATGAAGCAGAATGAATCAGTATCAACCAGTAAGAACCAGAATGAAGCAGTATGAAGCAGTATAAACCAGTAAGAACCAGAATGAAGCAGTATGAAGCAGAATGAATCAGTATCAACCAGTAAGAACCAGAATGAAGCAGTATGAAGCAGTATAAACCAGTAAGAACCAGAATGAAGCAGTATGAAGCAGAATGAATCAGTATCAACCAGTAAGAACCAGAATGAAGCTGAATGAAGCAGTATGAACCAGTAAGAACCAGAATGAAGCAGTATGAAGCGGAATGAATCAGTATCAACAAGAATGAAGTTGAATGAAGCAGTATAAACCAGTAAGAACCAGAATGAAGCAGTATGAAGCAGAATGAAGCAGTATGAACCAGTAAGAACCAGAATGAAGCAGTATGAAGTAGAATAAACCAGTATGAATCAGAATTAAGCAGAATGAACCAGTAAGAACCAGAACAAACCAGTATGAACCAGAATTAAGCAGAATGAAGCAGTATGAAGCAAAATGAAGCAGTATGAACCAGTAAGAACCAGAATGAAGCAGTATGAAGCAGAATGAATCAGTATCAACCAGTAAGAACCAGAATGAAGCAGTATGAAGCAGTATAAACCAGTAAGAACCAGAATGAAGCAGTATGAAGCAGAATGAATCAGTATAAACCAGTAAGAACCAGAATGAAGCAGTATGAAGCAGTATAAACCAGTAAGAACCAGAATGAAGCAGTATGAACCAGAATGAAACAGTATGAAGCAGAATAAACCAGTATGAACCAGAATGAAGCAGTATAAACCAGTAAGAACCAGAATAGACCAATATGAACCAGAATGAAGCAGTATGAAGCAGAATGAAGCAGAATAAAGCAGAATGAACCAGTAAGAACCAGAATGAAGCAGTATGAAGCAGAATGAAGCAGTATGAACCAGTAAGAACCAGAATGAAGCAGTATGAAGTAGAATAAACCAGTATGAATCAAGAAAGAAGCAGAATGAACCAGTAAGAACCAGAACAAACCAGTATGAACCAGAATTAAGCAGAATGAAGCAGTATGAAGCAGAATGAAGCAGTATGAACCAGTAAGAACCAGAATGAAGCAGTATGAAGCAGAATGAATCAGTATCAACCAGTAAGAACCAGAATGAAGCAGTATGAAGCAGTATAAACCGAGAAGCAGAATGAAGCAGTATAAACCAGTAAGAACCAGAATGAAGCAGTATGAAGCAGAATGAAGCAGTATGAACCAGTAAGAACCAGAATGAAGCAGTATGAATTAGTATAAACCAGAATGAAGCAGAATGAAGCAGAATGAACCAGTAAGAACCAGAATAAACCAGTATGAACCAGAATTAAGCAGAATGAACCAGTATGAACCAGAATGCCAAAAAGTGATCGTCTTCCAAAAACTGATTAAACAGCCACGGGAGCAGGGTAGAGTCTGGCTGCAGCTTGGAAGCCAGAGGTGTGTTGTTACCCACGTTACTACACCACACCTGTACTACACCACAGCTGTACTACACCACAGCTATACTTCACCACACCTGTACTACACCACAGCTATACTACACCACAGCTATACTACACCACAGCTATACTTCACCACAGCTATACTACACCACACCTATACTTCACCACACCTATACTTCACCACAGCTATACTTACACCACAGCTATACTTCACCACACCTATACTTCACCACACCTGTACTACACCACAGCTGTACTTCACCACAGCTATACTTCACCACAGCTATACTTCACCACAGCTATACTTCACCACAGCTATACTACACCACAGCTATACTTCACCACAGCTATACTACACCACAGCTATACTTCACCACAGCTATACTACACCACACCTATACTACACCACAGCTATACTACACCACAGCTATACTTCACCACAGCTATACTACACCACACCTATACTTCACCACAGCTATACTACACCACAGCTATACTTCACCACAGCTATACTACACCACACCTATACTTCACCACAGCTATACTACACCACACCTATACTTCACCACAGCTATACTTCACCACAGCTATACTACACCACAGCTATACTTCACCACAGCTATACTTCACCACACCTATACTTCACCACAGCTATACTTCACCACAGCTATACTACACCACAGCTATACTACACCACAGCTATACTACACCACAGCTATACTTCACCACACCTATACTTCACCACAGCTATACTACACCACAGCTATACTACACCACAGCTATACTTCACCACAGCTATACTACACCACAGCTATACTACACCACAGCTATACTACACCACACCTATACTACACCACACCTGTACTACACCACACTGCCACCACACCCATGAGAGCATGACAAAATCTAACCCTAACCACCACTACAGTTTTTGCCAGACGGTAACATTTAAGCCCTGCCTCATGTATGTTTGGACCAAACACACGTTTGAGGTAGACTACCTCTTTTTTCCCCCCAAAAAAGAGCATGTTTGGCTAGCATTAGCTAACTTAAGCTAACATTAGGGATGTGAATGAATGAATGAATGAAAAATACTTAATTCAGCCCAGAAGGGAAATTCAACATTGTAAAATTTTAAAGATAACTTCATATTTCTTTCCAGCAAAGTGACAACATGTTGCCTCAAATACGATGTCGTCTTACCTTAGAACAGATGCAGACATCCTTTTTAATTTTATCCACATTCAGTTAATGTGGTCTGCCGCATAACTTTATCCAAAGCAGACATTTTTCTGGTTTGAGATGTGGCTTAGGAAAGAGCAAAAAATTCACCCCATTGCCCAGCCCCTCCTAGTGTCGGAGTTGCATGTACCTCATGTACACCGTTTCACCATTTTAAACAAAAAAAAACAACACATAAAGACATAAAAACAAACAAAAACGGACGAACTTCAATGCACTTCAATGGACGTCCAAGCAGAGAACGTCTGAGTTTATAGTTTAGCCATAGTTCACTTGTTCCATCATCATCACCATCACCATCATCATCTGCCCCCTGTCTGCAGGATCCTGGATGTCCGGGGTAGAGAGGTGAGGCGAAGGGAGTTCCTGACCGGAGGTAGCTACAGCAGTCCCATCAGAGAGGGGTCCTTCGACCTGCACGGAGACCGAGTCCTCAGACTGGGCCTGAACATGTATGAGCACGTGCAGTGTGGCCCTGCGGGCGGACCGGCCTCCGTCTGACCTGCTTCTGCTTCATACAGGTACACGGCGGACCACCCGGAGGAGACCCGCACCTCCAGGACGGCTGCTGCGAAGGTAGGATGGGTCACAGACACGTTGGCCATGTTCCAGACCGCAAAAACCCAAATCTTACCAAGTAGATTTTCTCATTTCTAATGAAAACATCTCATCACACTCAGAATAAGACAAAATTACTCAAAGAGAAACATTTCAGTGAGATATAAGATCATGTTTTAAGGCGATGCATCTTACTTCAAGAAATTTTATGAAGAAAATTTTGCTTATTACAAGCAAAAACATTCATGGTCCCCCTATAAATAAGTTGAAGAAAGATCTTTTTGCATGTAATAAGCATAAAAATTCTGCCAATGGCATAAGCAAAATATTCTTGATAAGATTTCTTGAAGTAAGATGCATCGCCTTAAAGGGGAAGTTCGGGATTTCTGACATAGGCCCCTTATTTACCAGTGAGTCATGATACTACTGATCACTGGAGACGGGTTCAACATATTTCATCCCGTTATTCTCGTTCCAGGAGGTCACCGATGCTAATGCTAGTGGGAGTCATAGGAATCTGCTAGCCTGCCATTTGGCGCATTCGGACAGAGAGGTTCTAGATCAGTTCCTAGAACTCCCCTTCTGGAGTTTAGTTATCAGAACCACGTTCTCCATCAGTCTCATTGGTACATGAGGGAGAACCTTGATAGGAACCATGTTTGACACAATCGTCTGAGACAGACACATTTATGCCCCAGATCATCTGATACAAAACTGAGGTTTCTCATCTCTGTTATTCAAAGCTGTTATAAAGCTGCTTACCAGCTTTCCATCATCACGCTCATTTATAACGGAACCCCCCCCCCATTGGAAAGCTGCTCTACTAACGTCTCGTTTACCTTTTTGTTGAAGTACGCTTGGACACTTTAGTGGTCGGTCGGAGAAGGAGCTAAAAAGGTTCTAGGAACTCCAGAAGGTTCCTGCAGTCCGAAAGTGCCTATTAAAACCAATCTTATCCACTCCACAGAAGATCTGAGGCAAATCAGCAAGCCTGTCTGTGTAAATGTCATGTTAAACTAGTAAACTCATATACAAAAGCTCATTTTGTGCCCGACTCAGCCTTATACAATTCAAAGTTCTCCACAGAGTCCACTTCTCAAAGGCTAGGTTATCTAAAATATTCCCAGGAACTGAGGATAAATGTGACAGATGTTCTCTGTCCCAATGTCATTTAACTCATATGTTCTTCTCCTGTCCTGGGTTGTCCAAATTCTGGCAATCATACTTCAAAATCATGTCTACAATTATGAATAAGCCGATTAACCCCTGCTTCTCCATTGCAATCTTTGGAGGCCCTCGCTCACGCTCTGGTTTTTCTTCAACACAATTAGAGGTTCTAGCGTTTACCTCTCTGCTAGCTCGTCGCCGTTTACTGTTACATTGGAGGTCAGATAGAGCCCCCTCCATATCACTGTGGCTGCAAGACGTACTCTCTTTCCTAAAGGTGGAAAAAATCAGGAGTGACATCTAGGGTTCTAATACTTTCTTTTTTAGCAAATGGAAACCATTCTTGTCTCATTTCGCCAGCCTCAGAACTTTGCCAACCTGATCAACCTATTCCAACCTTTTCTATTTATTAATATAATTATTTGTGGGGAAATCTAAAACTATGGTTATTTAATCCCCCCTCCCTTTTCCTTTTTATATTCCTTTTTTTTTGGTTTTGTTTGTTTGTTTGTTTTTTGTGGGATGTTCTTTCAAGTTCCTTGTTCTAGTTGGGGATGGGGTATAGATGTTGTGAGAATGTTAATAAGGGGGGGGGGGGGTGTGTCAGAACACAGTGTTTATGTTGGAGGAATGTGAATATATTTATTGTATTGTTATGCAACTTCGTTTTGTATCCTCTGTACTGGCAATAAAAAGAATTTAAAAAAAAACAACAAACAAAAAAAAAAACCCAGTAAACTCATGTGTTGAACTAGTAAAACTAGGCTTGTATGACAAATGTTGCTTTACATATTGAGGAACTAGTTTCTTACCAGTTGTGGAATGATATACTTTGCTTCTGGGTTGTAGTATTACTACCTTTGTCAGTGTATTCTGGTTCATAGAGACATGGTGACAGTTAGTTTGATGAAAAAGTTAGAAATCGTCTTTAAGATCCGACACGTCCTCGTGCCTTTCAGATGTGGCCGTATTTTAGACTTTATATTTGTGTAATCAGATTCCTTCATGCACGTAGAAACAGATGACATCACTCTGCTGCCAAATACAGGAAGTAAAACTGTAAAGTTTCTCAGCAGCAACAATCAAAATACAACGAAATGCAGGTTAGTTTGATTAATAACATTATTCTGTTAACACGGCATTTACACAGATAGCCTTATTATATTGTCTAAGTTATGAATGATTTGCCTCGGATCTTCTGTGGAGTGGATAAGATTGTTTTTAATGACAGGCTAGCAGATTCCTATTGACTCCCACTAGCATTAGCATCGGTGACCTCCTGGAACTAGAATAACGGGATGAAATATGTTGAAACCGTCTGCAGTGATCAGAAGTATTCTGGCTCACTGGAAAATGAGGTCCTATGTCAGAAATCCCGAACTTCCCCTTTAAAACAAGTTCCTCACTGACATGTTTCTCTTTCAGTAATTTCGTCTTATTCTGAGATATTTTGACCAGAAATGAGAAAAATCTACTTGGTAAGATTTTAGTTTTTCCAGTGCTCATCAGCAGCTGAACGCCTTCCTCCCCCCCGCAGCCCGACGACACCCCCAACCCGCTGGCCAAGGAGGAGCTCAACCTGCTGGCTCGCCTCATGGGCAGCATGAAGGCCCGCACCGCCGCCGGGGGGGAGGCGGGTTTCCGGATCAACCTGTTCCACACGGACCGGGAGGAGGAGGAGGCGTGAGCGCTCTCATCTTTTCTCTCTCTCCTTCTCTGCTCCTAATCCGGATTATTCCCACATGAAGCTGTTTTTCTGGAACAGGGGGAGTTCAGGAGGAGCTGGGGGGTCTCTGTTTGAGGTGGTGAACATTCAAGCCATGCAGGTGAGTCCAGCTGCTCCCCACACCGACACGTCTGAGGCTGCGGCGATACCAGTGCACATGCACATGCCATCACTGATATCTGTATCCATTCATACCAGTGCTGGTATCGTTGGCGATCGACACCAACACTGGTATCCATATCAATTTATACAATATTGATATTGGTATTGATCGATATCAGCATTAGTGTTGTTGTCGATCGATACCAATGCTGGTATCAATACCGATGTTGGTATAGTTGATGATCAATACCAACACTGGTATCAATATTAATTGATTGATACCAATACTGACATTAGTATTGATATTGATCGATATCAGCATTAGTATTGTTCTCGATTGATACCAACGCTGGTATCAATACCGATCGATACCAGCGTTGGTATTGGTATAGATCAATACCAACACTGATATCAGTATCGATCAATCCCAATTTTGGTATCATTGACAATCAATGCCAACTGGTGTTGGTATCAATTGATAGAAACCAATACCAACATTGGTATCAATTAATACCAATATCGGTATTGATATTGATCAATAACAACGTTGGTGTTATCGTTGATCCCAACGACGATATTAATATTGATCAATACCAATGTTGGTATCTATATTGATACCAAGGATATTGATATTGATCAAAACCAACATTGGTATTGATGTCAATCGGTACCAAAGTTGGTATCGATATTGATCAATACCAGTATTGGAATCAATTGATACCAATGTTGGTTTTGGTATCAATCAGTACCAATATTGGTATCAAAATCGATCGATACTAGTGTTGGTATTGCTGTCGATCAATACAAATGGTGGTATAAATATTGATCGATTCCAATGTTGGTATCAATATTGACTGATGGTACTAATATAGATCAATACCAACGTTGGTATTGGTGTCAATCAGTACCAAAGTTGGTGTCGATATTGATTAGTACCAATATTGGTATCAAAATTGATCGATACTAGCGTTGGTATTGCTATCGATCAATACCAATGGTGGTATAAATATTGATCGATTCCAATGTTGGTATCAATATTGACTGATGGTACTAATATAGATCAATACCGACGTTGGTATTGGTGTCAATCAGTACCAAAGTTGGTGTCGATATTGATCATTACCAATATTGGCATTGTTTGATACCGATGTTGGTATCAAAATTGATCGATACCAGCGTTAGTATCAACATTGATTGATACCAATATTGCTATCGGTGTCGATCAATACCAGTGTTGATACTGATATTGATCAATGGTATCAATATTAATCAATACCAATGTTAGTATCAATGTCAATCGAATGTGTTGATATCACTTGATGATATTGATATCAGTCGATACTAGTGTGATTATACCGATACTTCAGTGTAAGTCTTGTAAACGATGAGAATCCTCATAAATATGGAGGATAAAGTGGTTTCTGGTGGATCTGGTTCTCATTGGTGACCAGTTATCTACACGCCAAATATCAGCTTCTCTGGTTCAGATAATGACACATTCAGATTATTATGGGATGGATGATAATCTGGTTATTTATGCCTTAATTAGTTAAAGAATAGTGTCTAGATTCCGCAGAATAATCTCTTTGCATAAATCTGATCATTTGAAAGCCCTGTTAAAAAGTATCGGTATCTGTATCTATATCAACGATACTTGCCCTTTATTTACTTGGTACCAGGCCGATACCAAATGTTGCGGTATCGTACGTCCGTACCCTGAATAAATCAAATCAAAGGTGAACGTTGGTAAGTTTCCCGGTCGCTGACGTGTCTGTTTCTCACAGGATGAGCAGGCAGCCAATGAGCTGGCTCGGATCGCCGGACAGTTCACAGAAGAAGAGAAAGCTGAAAATCACAGCAGCAGCAAAGGAGACGACCTGCTGGCCATGATGGACGACCTCTGACCTCTGACCTCTGACCCACATCATCATCATCACCTTCAGATGAAGACGCAGTCGGTTCGGTCGCTGTAGCAGCAAATAAAAACGTCTCAGTTCCAACAGCAAACGTGTCAGATTTTCCAACAATTCACATTTTCATTCACTGACAAACTTTAATTGACAAAATAAAACAGAAAACAAACAAACAAAACAACAAAAAAGAAAAAAAACACAAGTTTGTCTAACCCCACCCCATTACGCCGTTACAGTCATTTAAAGGTACAGTCTGTAAGAATTACTGCCATCTAGTGGTAAAGATGGTATTTGACAGAAAATATGTTTTCTTTCAAATGACTTCATATTCCAGTGCTGTTGTGAATGTACGGTGGCCGTTAGTGGCCAAAATTCTCCCAGAAATAAAGATGTTTCCATGTGTGAGTGGATCAGTGGTCTCAGGTGCAGCTACGACTGGACGATGAGGAACGACTTTATGTCTTTTAAGATAAAACAGTCTGTAACTCTCATTAATAAAGCTGCTACAGCAGTTTTAAAGTTCAGAGTTCTCACTTCACACATTGTTTTGTCCATTCAGGAACACCGTAGTAAAAATGGTGGAACTAATATGGCAGCCTCCATATGTGCACCGCCCAGCAAGTAGATATAAATGACTCATTCTAAGAAAATAAACATATAACAGCTGTTCTAGTGCAGCGATTACACATCAATAGAAACACAGTTTGGAATTATATATCACATTTTTCTGCCATTGACTTTTGATTTTTTTTACATACTGTACCTTTAATCAACTAGTTATAACTCTGTTGGACCAATATCACTCCCCCTTATCTTTATATATTTATATGTTGTAATGATAATTATAGCAATAATAACGTAATAATGATACAGTAATGATACGAATACAGATGATAAAACTATCATGTAACTATTACAGCACTGGAACTATACGGTAATAATAACATAGTAATAACAGTAACACAAATACCGAACTTAAACTAATACTACTCAGATGATAATAATAACAATAATGATAACATTGTTAAACATGATTATAAGTAGATACTTTTGTACTGTTGAAGTATTATGTTTTTATATGTTGATTTAAATATACAGATGGTCGGACATTGCCTGTGTGTGTGTGTGTGTGTGTGTGTGTGTGTGTCTTTATGGATAATACGGAACGCCCTCTTTTGTAATATTAATAGTGAATGTAATGTACTTTAATAACGATTACTCCAAACCTCTGCAGTATGTAAGGTAAGGTAATAATACATGAGGAATATGTGATTCATAAGCAGTATATGCTTCATTTTATTTCTAACTGAGATATTTTTTGTCACTTTATTCTGTATGTGTCTGATGTGGTACTTCCAACTAATTTTACCATCTAATATCACTCCTATTTGATCTCGTGTACATGTTCAATATTTTCATTATCAAAAAAGAAAGATGAGATAAAAAAGTAATAGTTATGAGATAGTCAGTTATAATTATGACTCAGCATCCCAAAATGACACTGCTAAAACAGTCTATCTAACCAAGTAAGTGAATCTTAAAATTGTATATTTTAGGTAAATTAGGTAAATTTTCACTGAGACACTGTTCCAGATCACTTTGTGACTTTCATTCCCAAGTTCAGCTGTAAGACTTGTTTCCAGACCTCCTGCACCAGTTCACACACACAAGTTTCTGGTAAAAAGAACAAATCTCTAGATGTTTGACCAGTGGAAACTCGCTTAAAACAAGCGGAAAAACTCATTTTAAGGTTCTTATTAAGTGATAAACAATCTCATTTTAAGAGAAAAGATCTTAAAACCAGAACAACTAAGCAGGATTTCCAGCAGTGATGTCAGAGGTGAACATCTAACAGTCTGAAACAGCAGCGGGGTGGTGGAGCAGGTTGTTCAGACCCCAGGTCATCCAGACCAATCTGAGCCTCTTCATCCAGGTTCGTGCGGGTTTGGAGGTTGGTGGTGACGTGCTGCTCCTTCACACATGCTGCTTACAAGAAACACTTTTTTAGAAAATTAGAAAAAAATCATCTTGTTTTAAGATTTTATACTTTAAAATGAGAAAGAACACTGAAAAGAAGCATTACAGACTAGTTTTGAAATTTTTCACTGAATGAGGGACCTGAAATGAGTTTTTATAACTTGTATAAAGTTATTTCTCCCTGTCAGAGTCTCAGTATTTGTTCTTAGTTCAAGAAATCTTATCAAGTGTGATTATCTTCCTGCCTGGGCAGTAATTTACCTCAATTATCGTCTGATTCTTCTCAGTTTCAGTGTTTTTTAACTTGAATTAGGGCCTCTAAATTTTGCTTTTGTCCTAATTCCCCCTTACCAAAAAGTACTATATACAAGTATACTTTAAGTATACTCATTTTAAACTTTAAATAAGACAGAATACTTTCAGTGTACTATTTATGTACTTGTCAAAAATATACTTAACAAAGTTTACTTGGCATTTACTGATAAATATACTAGAGTTTAACATATTTAGCCTATACTTATATTTAAACTTTTGAACAATATACTTTAATAGTAGTACATTCATAGTACATTTCCAAACATACTAAGAGTTTAAATGTTACTGGAGCATTTGGTGGAGTCAAATAAAACACCTGAATCTACTTTTTACATAAACTTTGTAATATTTTTTACTCAGCATTAAAGGTGGAGTAGAAGTATAATAAGGTGATTTTCAGTATATTTGAAAATGTATTTTTAAACACTAAACAGTGTACTATAAGTGTATTCTCAGTAAACTCATAGCAAACCTAAAAGGTTAGGTCGAGAAGTTTACTGCTAGAAAACTAACAGTATACCTAGAAGAATACTTTCAGTATACTTAAAAGTGTACTTTGTAACAGTTAAAGTAAGCTTAAAGTTTTAGTACAAGTAAACTAACAGTATACCTAGAAGTATACTTTAAGTATACTTAAAAGTATACTTTTAAATACTTAAATTGGGTCAATTTAGTCCCAAAAAGTACACTTGTTAGTATGCTGGAAGTACACTGATGGCAGTGTACTTGGTAAATAAAAGTACACTTGGGGGATGTACTTTAGTATACTTGAGTACACTTAATGACATGTACTTAAGGAATACTTGTTTGTGGCCAGTTCGTCTCTGAAACGATGAACACAAACTTCAGTGCAGCCAAAAGCATGAATGTGTGTTTTTTTTTGGGGGGGGGGGGGTTAAATTTATTTATTTTTAAAAAAAAAAGCATGAATGTGTTATTTTTGTTTGTTTGTTTTTAATTAATTAATTATTTTTTTTAAAAAAAGCATGAATGTGTTTTTTTTTTTTTTTTTTATTTTTTTATTTTAAAAAAAGCATGAATGTTTTTTTTGTTTTTTTTGTATTTATTTATTTTTTTTAAAAAAGCATGAATGTGTTTTTCTTGTTTGTTTTATTTATTTATTTTTAAAAAAAGCATGAATGTGTTTTTTTTGTTTGTTTTTTTATTTATTTATTTTAAAAAAAGCATGAATGTGTTTTTTTGTTTGTTTTTATTTTTTTAAAAAAAAGCATGAATGTGTTTTTTTTTGTTTTATTTATTTATTTATTTTTTTAAAAAAGCATGAATGTGTTTTTTTTTTTTTTTTAAAGCATGAATGTGTTTTTTTGTTTTATTTATTTATTTATTTATTTATTTTTTAAAAAAGCATGAATGTGTTTTTTTTGTTTGTTTTTTTTATTTATTTATTTTTTAAAAAGCATGAATGTGTTTTTTTGTTTGTTTTATTTATTTATTTATTTTTTTAAAAAAGCATGAATGTGTTTTTTTTTTTTTTTTTTTATTTATTTATTTATTTTAAAAAAAGCATGAATGTGTTTTTTTTTTCATTTATTTATTTTTCTAAAAAGCATGAATGTGTTTTTTTGTTTGTTTTTATTTTTTTTTTAAAAAGCATGAATGTGTTTTTTTGTTTGTTTTTTTTTTAAAGCATGAATGTGTTTTTTTTGTTTTATTTATTTATTTATTTTTAAAAAAAGCATGAATGTGTTTTTTTGTTTGTTTTTTTTTAAAGCATGAATGTGTTTTTTTTTGTTTTATTTATTTATTTTTAAAAAAAAGCATGAATGTGTTTTTTTTGTTTGTTTTTTTTATTTATTTATTTTTAAAAAAGCATGAATGTGTTTTTTTGTTTGTTTTATTTATTTGTTTTTTTTTTTTTAAAAGCATGAATGTGTTTTTTTGTTTTTTTTTATTTATTTATTTATTTTAAAAAAAGCATGAATGTGTTTTTTTTCATTTATTTATTTTTTTAAAAAGCATGAATGTCTTTTTTTGTTTGTTTTTATGTATGTATTTATTTTTTTTTTTAAAAAAAGCATGAATGTTTTTTTTTGTTTGTTTTATTTATTTATTTATTTTAAAAAAGCATGAATGTGTTTTTTTTTTTTTTTAAAGCATGAATGTGTTTTTTTGTTTGTTTTTATTTATTTATTTTTTTTTTTTTTTAAAAAGCATGAATGTGTTTTTTTTTGTTTGTTTTATTTATTCATTCATTTAAAAAAAAAGCATGAATGTGTTTTTTTTATTTTTTAAAAAAAGCATGAATGTGTTTTTTTTATTTTTTAAAAAAAGCATGAATGTGTTATTTCCTCATCTCAGGAGAAAGTTCCTTCTGTCGTCGGCTTTTCTGCCTCATGACGAGCAGAACGAGCTCCATCAGCTCCTGAACTGCGTCGTGTTTCTCTGCAGCTGGGATCTCCGTGTCTCAATGCTGCCCTGCAAAGCGTCTGAAACTAAATAAAATTACGATTAAACTGCAGACTGGTGCTCCGGCGTCTCACAGCAGGTAAAGCTGGATTTACACATGCTGGCAGCAGCCGTCTGGATCCGTTTCTCCAACAGGATCAGAGTTTTATCAGAGTTTTAGATTTTTAATTAGTTTCAGTTTTTATTTAGTTCAGACTTTTTGTTTTTCAATTCAGTTAGTTTTAGTTTAGTTTTTTGAACAGATTTGCTAGTTTTTATTTTTTGGAAAATGCTTAGTTTTAGTTTAGTTTCTATTAGTTGCAGTCTTAATTTTTGTTTTTTTTCATAAATTATAGGTATTTGTCAGGCGTTACATTCAAAATCATCAGAAAGTCACTTGAAATAAAAGTAAAGTAAATAAATTCAATAGAAATAGATTTTATATTAATCCAAAAAGCTGCTTTATTAAATAAATTTACAAAAACATTTTTTAGTTTTTGTAATAATTTTAGTTATTTATAGACATAATACAGTTTCAGTTATCGTTTTTTGAAAAACTGTCATTTTTATTTTTATTTCAGTTAATGAACATGTTTTGTCAATTTTAGTTTTGTTTTTTCGTTAGTTTTAGTGAACTATAATAACCTTGATTAGCACCGTTATTTCTGGTGATGTTTCCATAAATACAACATCCAGAAAAAAAGAAAGTAAGTTACTGAGAGAACGACTTCCAGCAGTTTGTTTTTCTGTATTTTTTATTTCTATTATTATTTCCGACCACATTTCAAAAGCAGTATCTTATTTCATTAAATTATAATTTTGTATTTTTTTAAATTTGTGATTAGTTTCTTGTTTTCTGAATTACTGTTGTGAATTTTGTCTTTTATTTAACTGGACGGTATAAATAATTTTGAGGATGACTGTGTGCTTGGCATCAATAAATCCCTGCTGAGATGTTCAAGACCGAAGCACGAAGTTTGTTTTCTAACATGTCTGTTAAAAAAAAGGAATATTTGTTGCACAGACTTTCTGGATGTTATCACTGCATATCTACTTAAAAGTTTTAAAAACAAAATCTTTCTGTGTAAATACAGTCGTCCTCAAAATTATTCATACCATCCAATTAAAGAAAAGACTAAATTCATCATATTAATATAATAATTCATATCAATATATTAATATGTCTTCATATAATATTAATACTTAATATTCACAATATTAATTCCCAACAGAGAACAAGCCTATTACAGTATTGAATTTCCCTTCTGGGATAAATAAAGTATTTTTCATTTTATTTTATTCTTTCAAATAACGAGAAAATAAAGAAACTAATAAATAAAAATTATGATTTAGTGAAACAAAATATTGCTTTTGAATTGTGGTAGGAAATAATAATAATAATAAAATAAACTAAACTGTCTCAGACACATCAGAGCATCTTTCCCATGAACATGGACCAACATACCTGTCAGCAGGTGCAGACGTCTGATTGGACGTTACAGAAACACCTGATTGTCTCAAATCTTTGCTCAACATCATTTTAGCTTTAGAGCTCCATCATGCTTGTTTACTTGTTTATTTGTGTGTTTATTTTTAATATTTCTGTTGAACCAGAATTCAGAATCAACGTCCTGATTTTCATAGAATTTTTATTTATTATTACTTTTTAAAATTTCAGCTTGTTTCGCTGACAGATTATTTTTCCTTCTTTAGTTGGAGGATGTCATAATTTTGAGGACGACTGTTGTTCGGTGGTTCGGGTCCTTCGTTCGGTCGGAGAGCAACGAACCAGGCGGTCGTGAGGAGATTTATTCTGGTTCCAACTGGTCCAAATACACAAACGCAGAAGCAGGAAACACGTACGGATCTGACAGCGGAGACAATAACATTATTGTTATTATTTTTATTATTTTTATTATTATTATTATATTATTATTATTATTACTAAATATTATTGTTATTATTATATTATTATTATTATTTAATAATATCATTATTATTATTATTATTTTTATTATTATTATTATTATATTATTATTATTACTATTATTATAATATTATTGTTATTATTATTATTATTTTTTTATTATTATTATTATTATTATTATTATTATTATTGTTATTATTATTATCATATTATTATTATTATTATTATTATTATTTTTATTATTATTATTATTATTATTATATTATTATTATTATTATTATTATTATTATTATTATTATTATATTATTATTATTATTATTATTATTATTATTATATTATTATTATTATTATTATTATTATTATTATTTTTATTATTATTATTATTATTATTATTATTATTATATTTTTATTATTATTATTATTATATTATTATTATTATTATTATTATTATTATTATTATTATTATTATTATATTATTGTTATTATTATTATTATTATATTATTATTATTATTTATTTATTATTATTATCATTATTATTATTATTATTATTATATTATTATTATTACTATTATTATTATTGTTGTGATTTTTATTATCATTATTATTATTATATATTATTATTATATTTTATTATTATTATTATTATTATATTATTTTTATTACTGCATTCCATTTTAGCAGGGCACGGTGGGGAATTGAACCCCCTTCCATTTTTGGGCGTCCCATACCGGTGCTTTCTGTTTGAGGGGGGTGGGGGGGTTTGGGGGGTAATTTTTAATATAACAAGTAAAAATTTTTTAAAGTGAAGGAGGGTTTGGGGGGTGGGGGGGGTAGAGAAAAAATTTATTAAAAATAAAAAAAAAAAAATTTTTTTTTTTTAAGATAAGAAATATTTTTTTTTTTAATTATTGGAAAAAATTCCGGCCAGAAGAACAAGTGAAATTTTCTTGATAAGGTTTCTTGAAATAAGACGCATGTCCTTAAAACAAGTTCCTCCGTCTCACTGAGATGTTTGTCTTTCAGTCATGTTGTCTCATTCTGAGTGTGATGAGATGTTTGGACGAGAAATGAGAAAATCTACCTGCTAAGCTTTGAGTTTCTGCAGTGCGGACTCTCCTTCTATCAACCGTCTTCTCCATCCTGTACTTGGTCCTCGTCCACCTCCTGCTCTTCTTTCAGGTTCCATCTGAGGGGGGTTCCTTAAGACGACACCCCCACCCACATTCTTTCACTGGTTCACTGAATCATCATCATCCTCACTCGTGATGTGGCGCGGTCCTTGCTCGTGCAGGTTTCTGTACGTCGTCTTCCTCAGACGTTCATTTCCTCCTTTCACACTTCCACTGCCCCCACACCCAAAAACAGAGGTAGCAGTTTGTACCAAAGCTTGCTGCTGGGGGGGGGGGGTTCCTTTCTGAAAGACATTTCTGTACCTTCATGGTCCATTTTTGTACCTTATCAAGCTGTATGAGTTAATAAAGTACAATTAAACCAATTAAAGATGATGAATAAAAGTCAATAAAATAGAGATTATGACAACAATCAAAGATGCTAATAATAAATGAATAATTATTATAGAAATATTAGGCCAAACACATATATAATTATACATATAATTATTACTATGATTATTATGAAAATCATAATATAATAACTATAATATACTACTGTTTAGAAGTACTGCTATTTATAGTTATTGTACATGTTTCAATGCTGCAGGTACCCTTAGGTTAGGGTCCCACACACAACGTCAGATTGGCAGTTTGAGTAAATCTGAGCAGATTTGAAGAATTTAAAAGTGAGATTCTTTTTTAAATAGAGATTTATTTATCATTGAACCTTTTTCTTTTGTCATGTGGCCAAACTGCAGCTCTTCTCTGTAAGGTTATAACAGCTTTGGATTTTTATTTAGTTTTTATTCAGATTTGACTTTTTGTTTTTCATTCAGGTAGAAATATTTTGCCATTTTTACCCGCAATCATCCTCGTATGAACGGCCCAAAAATAGAAATAGATTTCATATCAGCCCAAAAGGCTGATGTGTGAGATACATAACAGACGAAAACTGAGGATGTTTTAGCAAAAATTTTAGTGCAGTAAAGACACAAAACAGTTTCAGTTATTTTTTACACTTTTTATCTTTATTTTCAATTTTAGTTTTTTCATTAGTTTTAATGAACTGTAATAGTCTGTGTTCTCACCCGTCACCCTGCACCAACATCCAGTCGTGGAGTCCTCCGTCGCCTCCTCCCTCACCTCCTCCATCACCTCCTCCGTCACTGAAGCCGTCCTCACCTCCTCCGTCCTCACCTCCTCCGTCGCCTCCTCCGTCACCTCCTCCATCACCTCCTCCATCACTGAAGCCGTCCTCACCTCCTCCGTCAGACCCTGCAGCATCACAGGGAATATCCTCGCTGTCCCCCTCCCCTCTCTACTGGACGTTTACCCCCCCCCCGGACCTGCAGAGCCCCCGTGATCGCAGGTGCAATCCCGTTCACATCGTCTCCTGCTTTTATAAATCTGTAATCTTCTTTCGTTTTCAAACTTGGGTTTGGTGTTTAGATTTCTGTGCTTTCCGAGCAGATTCTGAGTTTTATATTTTAGTTTATTATTTTGCACAAATACATGCAGTTTCTAGGACATTTAAGATCTATACTGAGAATTAGACTAGAATAGATCAGTGGTCCAAGTACCAGCAGAAGTCCAGGACTGTCAATAATCATTGTAAATAATCTGACACCAACAAAATGTATAAAATATGAACTTTAGTTTATTACAGAAGTGCTCTGCAAATGATCAAACTTATATTGATGTGTCTTGTTTAGCTTTCATCATGTCTCATTGTTAGCTTATTAGCTCGTATGGCGTCCGTGACAGGAGGTCAGCAGGTAAAATGCATTTACCGCTGTCTGTCTTTCTTCTTCTCCGCCCCGCTGGGATAACTTCTCTTCATGACTCTTTCATATCATACGAAGAATTTTTTAAGGAAATGTTGTGATTTCATTCTGCACCCTCCAAACGACTCATAAAAAATATCGTTTTTAATAAAAATGTTGCATATTCAACCTTTAATTTGTGCCGCATCGTCAACAGCATCAGATGCAGGCTGAAGGCATGGGGGGTGGGGGACCAACAAGGGGGGTTTTCTACTACGGAGTCACTTCATTGCAAAGTAAATGCCCATGTTTGTGGTTTCTTCCCGTCTGCTGTTCGACTCTCGCTGCAAAAACTCAAATCTGACCGAGTAGATTTTCTCATTTCAGTCCAAATATCTCATCAGACTCAGAATGAGACAAAATCACCTACAGAGAAACATTTCAGTGAGATACAGGAACATGTTTGCAGGAAATGCATCTCATTTCAAGAAATCTTATCAAGAAAATTTTGTCATTGGCAGAAAAAAAATCTTATTCTAACAGTAGACAAGATTTTTCCTTTTTTTGCTTATAAGAGACAAAAAATTCTGCAAATAGAGCAAGCAAAATTTTCTTTATAAGATTTCTTGAAATAAGACACATTACCCAAAAACACGTTCCTGTATCACACTGAAATGTTTCTCTTTGGGTAATTTTATCTTATTCTGAGTGTGATGAGATATTTGGACTAGAAATTTGAAAAATATACTTGGTCAGATTAGTATATTTGCACTAATATGTGTTTTCACCTACTCACGAACTACTTTGTTTTCCTGTTTTACCATGAACTGGAGTACATTCCTACTATTCCAGCTCAGCTGTGGTGATACTGTTTTCAAAAACACTTTATTTTTATTTTATTGTCACATCTATTCAGTTCAGTCATTCCGATAAGTCCGGTATCATGACGACTTACCCCGATAACTTATGTCCCATAAAGTGGGAATCTTTAAGATCGGACATGCAGACGCTGAAAATCCCACTTTTAAACTTTTCCCACTGAGATAATGGGGAAGGAAATCTGCTGCTTCACAGGGGACACCCCCCCCAAACTGCTTCCAAACCACTTTCCCTTCTTATTCTAGACACGAACTACCCGGTACGGTTGGAGTTTTTAATTTTGTATAATTAGGTATGTATGTGTGTTATCGGTGTCGGTTATCAGTATCGGCCTTTCTTTCTTCTTTTTCTTTTATTCATGGTTTACATAATTACGATTAATACAATGCATGGCTTTATTATTACACCACAAATGAAAAGGAGCAGGAAGAATATAAGCTTGTAATGCCTGCATCTTTCTGTACAAATATTTCTGTCAGGGACCAAAAGTACACCAGATCACTTACATAGAGACAAAGGAAACAAACCTAAAGTACGCACCATCTATTCCATCAATCTTCCAGTGCATAAGAGCTAATTTTATCATTTTTAAACCTTTTTTTTAAACAAAAAAACACTTGTGCAACTCTTCAAGATAACATTGTGAGAATTTCATCATTTAACACCAGAAATACACATTTGTTTAATGTTAACCGACCAAACCTGGTTTAAAATCCAACCAGCGTCTGCAGTCCTCCTCTTCTAATTCAAATAAGTTCTGTAACTGTTCTGGTAAATATTTATTCTCTGCTTTATGCATTATGAACAAAGTCTGAAATCCATGATTTTCAATAAAGCAGACAAATAAAAAGTCTGTTTGTATGTTCTCTGTACTTTACTTTATATTTTATTCTTACAGCCCTTTTCTGTAACAAAAGCGATGGAATAATACTGCTCTTATAAGTATTTCCCCACACAACCAAACAATACATAAAATATGGTAAAAACCAGTGCATTGTAAAGCATTCTCAAAATATTGGTATCCAAAATGTACTTTACTTTATTCAAAATAAAAATGTTTTTGGCAACCTTAGATTTGACATATGCAATATGATTTTTCCACGTTAGTTCATCATCCAGCAGTACCCCCAAAAACTTACTTCACGCACTCTTTCAGTGTTCACTCCATCGATGTAAAAAACAATTTCCTCCTGCGTTCTATCGGCAAAAAACCATAAACTTAGTTTTCTCCAAACTAAGATAACTTATTATAATCAAACCATTTTTTAAGTGTCATCATTTCATCTGTAAGTCTTTCTGTGATGGTTTTCAAATCATCCCCCGAACAAAAAAAAAGAAGTATCATCAGCAAACAAAACGAGTTGCAGTACTTTGGAAAAATCACAAATGTCATCAATAGAATAAAAAGATTTGGACCCAAAATAGAGCCCTGTGGAACTCCACACTTTATAATCTCATTATCAGAAATATAATGTCCAAACTGTACATACTGTTGTCTTTCTTGTAAATAACTACGCAACCAATCTAATGCTACACCTCCCACACCATAATTACACCGTTTAGAAATGAGAATGGAGTGCTGCATGCTATCAAATGCCTTCTTTAAATCAATAAAAACACCAACTGTATTTTTTTTCTTTTATTGCAGCTGAAATATATCAGTTATCGATATCGGTTTTAAAAAATGGCTATCGTGCATCCCTACGGTTTTATCATGAGATCCAGGTGGGAAATAAACCTGTCCAGGTTTAACACCTGGGACCTGGAGGAACTGGATTTCACTGATTTTGACTCGTTTTGTTGTTTCAGTCACCTGATGTATGAACACGGGTCCAACGTTCATTTCAAGCACCTAGAATATCGCAATATATCGCTGTGTCACAATATTGTATCGTATCGTGACCCACGTATCGGGATACGCATCGTATCATGACATCTTTGCCAACACCCCGAATCATTACGTCATTGCTCACCTCTGGATACTTATCCTTGTTCATAGCGTTATTACATATTTATCTTACCTCTCCTTGTACTGCGACTGTTTACTTGGATACACATATTTACATGTTTGCATGTGTATATATTTATGTTACCTACAGTTCCTCTTTTTTTTCTTCATAAGATGTGAAGTTTTTTATCCTTTCTGTATACTTACTTCCTCTGTTTCATCCGTCTCCTCTTGTTTTATTGCACCCCAACACGAGTTCCTCATATGTGCAAACCTACTTGGTAATAAAAACCCATTCTGATATAATGGATGTAATAAAATGGCTAAAATCTGTTTTTTATGTGGTGAAGGATTTGTGATATGTAGAATATTTATTCTTTACCTTATTTGTACATTATTCTTAATATTTCATATCATTGTTTTATATGATCTGATACACATTTGTGTGTACTATAGTGTTTTGTTGTTGTTGTTGTGTGTGAGATGCTTAACCTCACCTGTTTTATTTTATTTGCAAACCATCCTGCTGCAGCCGCTCTGTACGACTGGCCTGGCACTGCCAAACTCTTCGTTGCTCACTGTGATGGCCGTAACTACAGCCACACATGTCGGTAACCCATGCACCAACACTTTATCTTTAACACTATTCTGTTTATATATATATTTGCTTTGAACTTAGTTGAAACACTTTAATTCTATTTGTTTGCGCGCACATTTAGATATTATTTGTATTCAACTTTGTTTGCTTTTGTTTAACTCCTTTTCTATTGTTTCCCGGTGCTGGGGACCCCCGAGAGCTGGGGGCAGTAGTGAGCATCAGGGGCAGGAAGAGATCCCAGCACAGGAAGTGCCAGAGGCCTGCACCAACTTGGCTCCCTGTTGAGGGGGGGATAAATGTTTAGTTTATTCTTTAAATATTTAGATGTATTCTTTTGGATTTGAGTAGTTTATTTACTTAGTTCCTTCTTTTTGGTAATTCTTTTGTTTGGGAAATTAAACTGACTTTTGTTATGTTTCTTTCATTGTTAGTTTATTTGTTTGTTAGTCTTACCCCCATGTGTTAAAGACTGGTCTGATCAGCCAGCATTTAAGTTCCCCTTTGTTTCATGTTTGTTAAGGTCAGTTTAGTTCTTTGTTAAGGTCAGTTTGATTTGCTGTTGGTTTAAGTTTGCCTTATGATTTTAGTATGGTTTTGTTCATTTGACCTCTTTTAAGGGCCCTATTTTTGTAAACTTGATTTTGGGGTAAAATAAAACCCTTTTTCCTTTTGAAATTACCTGTGTCCTTATGCTTGACCACTCGGTCCCTCACACTCACAGATCTTCGGTCGTTGACCTGGTTGGTCTGCAAACAGTCGGCCCGTGCTTTGCTTGGTTTGTGACTTTAGTTTGTTCTGTTTTGGGTGGTGTCACTTCTACTTTGATTTGTTTAGGCACCTTTGGCTTTCTTTAGCTTTGGTTGTCCAGGTTTCTTGGGTTTTTTGGGGGGTTAATGGTTTTAGTTGCTGGGACTTCTTGAGTTGTCTTTGTGTTTTACACTGGTGTTGTTTGGAGCTGCATAGCTAAGCCTTGTTTTTATTATAGTCTGAAAACATTAAAGTTTTTAGCTTATTGGTGCTGCTGCTTTTCTGCTTTGTAGAAATGTAGCTGAGTTAAACCTTCTATTTTTTTTATTTGATAAAAAGTTTATTTTTGTGAACATTCTCCAAACCCTGTTATATTTTATGTAATACCTTCTTTCTCGGTTAGATGACTGTGTTGGAGCCAGAGGCACTGCTCTGAAATGGTTCCAGTCCCAACTCACTGATCGTCCAGCAGTATTCATTTAATCAAACGTTAATTTATCCAGAATATTTTACACCGTGTTAGCAAGCGGTGTTTTCTGTGTTGATTTTTTATTGAATTAACAGTGAGAACCAAACACGCTGCCCTCACTGCTCATGACTAATGATTTTGAATCAGATGTTCGTGTCCAGGTTCGTCCCCCTCAGAAGTTGCAGCCTTTTGTGTGCAAAGCTTCAAGTTTGCACCTGCTTTTCAGACGTACTAAAAAAAACAGCAATGTGTCTCGCGGTTGATAAATCACCTTGCAAGTGCTAAATTAATACATTTACATTTTCTCCTCTCATTACACCACCTCCGCGTGTAAACGCCCCATGTTGCATTCATTGCAGGAAAAGTACTAAACTGATGAGGCGCTATTTAGGATGTTTTAAAGACTGAACACTTTTAGCTGTTAATTGATTTGTAAATTTTTTGTACATTTTTTTGTGTGTGCAGTGAGATATCTCGTTTTTATACAAGCGAACCTTTGATGGATCCGGCCCTTACTCCACCATGACATCCCGAAGCTAGCCTTTGTTGCGTGTCCTAAAACGTTAGCTGAACTGGGATTGTGATAGTGCCATACTTTGGTGGCAAACCCGAAGAGCCCAGGTTCAGCGAAGGGCACATGAGGCTCCTGTTTGTGATGCGCTCGCTGAGTAACTTGGAACTGGTTTCTTGGTGACGGTTGGTCCTGTCCAGACTGGCAGTGATGGAGTCTCGGAGGTGCAGCTCCTCTCTGAGCTGCTGGCATCGCTGCAACTCCCTCTGGGCGACGTCTCTTTGGTGCAGGCTATCCTGCTGGATGGTGCGAGACCGGATCAGCTCCTCCTCCAGCGCATGCGTCCTCTGCTGCAGCTGAGCGCGCATCTTCGCCTCAGTGGCATCTCTGATCTGATCTTGAGCTCTTTGGGATTCTGCCTGAGACTGCAGGAAAAGGCTGACCTTCTCGAGTTTCTGTGCCGTCTCTTGCCGGGTTCTCTCGCTTGCCTCGCGGTAAAACTGCTCCGCCCGGCTTTGCTCCGCCCGAGCGGCCTCCAGTCGTCGTCTCAGGATCAGCACCTCCTCCTCCAGCTGCCTCTTACTCCTCTCCAGCTCGTCTTTAGCTTCTCTCAAGCTCCTTAGGGAGGCCACCTGGTCCTGAAGCTCCACATTCTTTATCTCCAGCTGGCTGCGCTCAGTCTTTAACAAAGTGCGCCACCTGTCCACGTCTTTTTGAAGTTTAGCGTTCTTCTTTTTCTCCTCATCAAGACAAGTGTCGACAGCCTTCTTCTGCTCTTCAGTTTCTTTGGCCTTGTCCTTTATTTGTTGAAGAGCTTTGATTTTGTTGGACTGTTTCTTCACAGTAGCCTCCAGTCTGGCATTCTCAGTCTTCAGCTTTTGCACCGCTTCCTCCAGACGTTTGATGGTGACGTTAGAAGACAGCGCCTCCTGGAGTTTCTGAGCCGCACTGACGAGTTCTTTTTCCTTTTCATTCAGTCTGCTCTCTAGACTGTTTATGTATCTCTCCGTCTGAACGTACTGATCTTTGCTTTCCTCCCACTTTTGTATGAGTCTTTTGGAGTCTTTGACAAGTTGAGCCTTCTCTTCTTCCAGGTCAGCAGCCTTACGAATAAGTTCTTTGTTTTTGTTCTCGACTTGTCGAATCCTGAGCTCATAGTCAGAACACGTTTTGGACAGCATGTCGGTGTAACGCTCTTTGTTTTCTGTCACAGCTCGCTCAACTGCAGTGTTTTTGATTTGGGCTTCTTCTAATTGTTTCCTTAGCAACGCGGCCTCATTTTGGGCTCTGACGAGTCTTTCTTTTGTTGCTCTACCATGGCTGACCCCCTCCCTCTTGGTGGTCTCGAACAGGCTGCATTTTGACTCGACCTCTGCCTCCAACCTTTTGCGAGCATCCCGCTCTTTTTCCAGCTTCGTTGTTGTTGCAGATAATTTCTCCTTAAGTTTGGCCAGATGGTTATTGCAGCTGAAGACGGTCTGGGTCACAGTTTCATTGCTGAGTTTGAGATCTCGTTGAAGATCTTTGAGCTGTTCCTGCAGGGTCTCGTTCTCCTGCCGAAGCTGGTTCTCCGTAAGAACGCTGTTTGCCTGGGATTGTGTAAGTTCTTTTGCCGCTTCGGCGAGCTGGCTGTGTTTTGACTCTACCTCCTCCTCCAACATTTTGCGAGCATGCCGTTCGGTTTCCAGCTTGGTTTTTGCTAATTTCAATTTATCCTTTAGTTTGGTCAGTTGGTTGTTGCTGCTATGGACAGTTTGGGTCTTGGTTTCATTGCCGAATTTGAGATCTCGTTGAAGATCTTTGAGCTGTTCCTTCAGGGTCTCGTTCTCCTGCCGAAGCTGGTTCTCCTTAAGAACGCTGTTCGCCCGTGATTGTGTAAGTTCCTTTACCGCTTCAGCAAGCTGGCTGCTTTTGGACTCTACCACCTCCTCCAACATTTCTCGAATTTGCTGTTCATTTTCCAGCTTCAGTGTTGTTACTTTCAATTGATCCTTTAGTTTGGTCAGTTGGCTGTTGCTGCTATAGACAGTTTGGACCTTGGCTTCATTGCTGAGTCTGAGATCTCGTTGAAGATCTTTGAGCTGTTCCTTAAGGGCCTCGTTCTCCTGCCGAAGGTGGTTCTCCTTGAGACTGCTGTTTGTCTGTGGCTGTTCAAGGTCGGTCCTGAACACAGTCAGCTGCTTCTGCAAGGCAGAGACCTTCTGAAGCAGCTCCTTCTCCCGGTCTTTGGCCTTGGTGAGTTGAGACAACACCTCGCTGGTTTTGCTCATGTTCCTTCTCTGATCCTCTTCCATTTCTTGTATCTTGCGGACGTGGCTGTAAAGCAGATTTTCCTGCAGAATCCGTGCACTGCGCTCCTGTGCCAACAGTCCCTGGGTCTTACTGTGTTCCTCTTCAAGCTGGTTGAGGTTGTTGATCAGCGTTCTCTTCTCCAGATCCATGTTCCTGAATTTGAGCTCCATATTCTGTCTCTCTTGAACCTCAAACTGATGCTCCTCCTTCGTCTTCCTCAGCTGTTCTCTGCTGTAACTGTGACTGTCCTGCTCCCGCTTCAGCTGAAGTTTGAGCAGTGTGACTTCATTCTTTAGTTCCGACTGGTTGCACTCCAGCACAGATTTAGAGTATTTGATTTCCCTCAGTGAGCCCTTCAAGTCTTCCACCTTGTTTGATAAGTGCCTGTTGCAACCTCTCGCCTTTTGGATGAAGGGTTTATCGAAAATGTCCTCCACGCTTGTTGAACAAGAAACATCAGAGTCCCGTTTCTGAACGCTGAGGGACGCTTCACGTAACCATGAAGTAAGTGAGTCGGTATCATCTGTGTCCTTGTCAGAAGGCTGGGTGAGTTTATCAAAATATTTTGCATTGTCCAAATCTTCAGGGTTCTTGACTTTCTGTTGTCCAGAAGTTGGCAACATTCCTTCATCATCTGACAAATCACTTAAAGAGCTAAGGCTCAGCCCGCCCCCTCTGACCAGATTCAGCTGTAACGTCTCTTTTACCGCTTCCATCTCTTTATCCTTGCTATTGCAACTCTCCTGGAGTGGCCGATGCAACAGCACTGGAGCCCTGTTGGTGTTCTTAGTGAGAACAGGCATTTGTTCTGGTTGAATTCTGTTGTTTAATTGCCTATGTAATTCTTCTTTGCTGTCTGAGTCCCAAAAGGATTCTTGGTCGCTGTCTGGTTTCTGGTGCAGCGTCTTCCTTGCACAGAATCGGGATTGGGAAGTAGATTTTGAGGGTCTTCTGGGCAAACTTTCCTCAGAGCTGATGCTTCTCTGAGACGTGGGTGATGCAGGAACGACATCTTCCTTTAGTGAGAGCTCAGGGGAAAGTGGTTTGACCAGTGTTGGAGGCTCGGTTATATTTTGAAGTTGACTGTCACTCAGAGAGGTTTGCCTAGGGGATGTAATCTTGTTTAATTCCCCATCTGATTCTTCATCGCTGTCCGAGTCCAAGGTGAATCCTTTGTCATTGTCTGAATCCCAAACGGACTCTTGGTCGCTGTCTGGTTCCTGGTGCAGCGTCTTCCTTGCACAAAATCGAGATTGGTTAGGAGATTTTGAGGGTCTTCTGGGCCAGTTTTCCTCAGAGCTGATGCTTGTCTGAGACGTGGGTGATGCAGGAACGACATCTTCCTTTAGTGAGAGCACAGGGGAAAGTGGTCTAACCAGTGTTGGAGACTCGGTTATATTTTGAAGCCGACTGTCACTCTGAGAAGTTTTACCAGGGGATGTAATCTTACTTAATTGCCCATCTGATTCTTCATCGCTGTCTGAGTCCAAGGTGAATCCTTTGTCATTGTCTGAATCCCAAACGGATTCTTCATCGCTGTCTGTTTTCTGGTGCAGCGTCTGCCTTGCACAAAATCGAGATTTGGTAGGAGATTTTGAGGGTCTTCTGGGCCAGTTTTCCTCAGAGCTGATGGTTGACTGAGACGTGGGTGATGCAGGAACATCTTTATCAGTCATTGAGAGCACAGGGGAAAGTGGTCTAACCAGTGTTGGAGACTCGGTTATATTTTGAAGTTGACTGTCAGTAGGAGAGGTTTTACCAGGGGATGTAATCTTATTTAATTCCCCATCTGATTCTTCATCGCTGTCTGGTTTCTGGTGCAGCGTCTGTCTTGCACAGAATCGGGATTGGGTAGGAGATTTTGAGGGTCTTCTGGTCAAACTTTCTTCAGAGCTGATGCTTGTCTGAGACGTGGGTGATGCAGGAACGACATCTTCCTTTAGTGAGAGCACAGGGGAAAGTGGTCTAACCAGTGTTGGAGACTCGGTTATATTTTGAAGCCGACTGTCACTCTGAGAAGTTTTACCAGGGGATGTAATCTTGTTTAATTGCCCATCTGATTCTTCATCGCTGTCTGAGTCCAAGGTGAATCCTTTGTCATTGTCTGAATCCCAAACAGATTCTTCATCGCTGTCTGGTTTCTGGTGCAGCGTCTTCCTTGTGCAGAATCGGGATTTGGTAGGAGATTTTGAGGGTCTTCTGGGCCAGTTTTCCTCAGAGCTGATGGTTGACTGAGACGTGGGTGATGCAGGATTATCTTCTTCCCTCTCATTAACAGATGAGTTTGAGCTCTTTGGAAACTCTTCCAGCTCAGGGGAAGCCATCCTGCTGCTAGGTGGGGAGCTACTACTGCTGGTACTACTAGAATCCCAGTCTGATGCATATTCAGGATCATTAATATCTGGATCAAGCTCTTCCAATCCATCTTCGTCTCGGCCAACATCGCTTTCATGTTTGCTCAGAAGAGGCACCTCCTCATTATCGCCCCTACTGCTGTGTCCAGGCTCTCCCTGGCTGCCTGTTACTGCTTCCTTGCTATTGCACCTCTCCTGGAGTGGGAGATGAAATAGCTCTGGAGCCTTTTTGGTGCTTGTAGTGCAAACAAACATTTGTTCCTGTTGAATTCCTCCAATTGGACTTGACAGGCAACATAAACCAGTCTCTGGTTTCTCAAAACCACTTTCTTCCACTGCTGTTTCACTAACCTCTGGGTCTTGATCATCAAGCTCCATGCTACCTTTTATGTCTTCCCCCTCAGGGGAAAGTGGTTTAACCAGTGTTGGAGACTCGGTTATATTTTGAAGCTGACTGTCAGTAGGAGAAGTTTTACCAGGGGATGTAATCTTATGTAATTCCCCATTTGATTCTTCATCGCTGTCTGGTTTCTGGTGCAGCGTCTTCCTTGCACACAATCGCGATTTGGTAGGAGATTTTGAAGGTCTTCTGGGCAAACTTTCTTCAGAGCTGATGCTTCTCTGAGATGTGGGTGATGCGGGAACATCTTCATCTGTCAGTGAGAGCATTGGGGAAAGTGGTTTAACCAGTGTTGGAGACTCAGATATATTTTGAAGCTGACTGTCAGTCGGAGAAGTTTTACCAGGGGATGTAATCTTATGTAATTCCTCATCTGATTCTTCATCGCTGTCTAGTTTCTGGTGCAGCGTCTTCCTTGCACACAATCGCGATTTGGTAGGAGATTTAGAGGGTCTTCTGGGCCAGTTTTCCTCAGAGCTGATGGTTGACTGAGACGTGGGTGATGAAGGAACATCTTCATCCGTCAGTGAGAGCACAGGGGAAAGTGGTTTAACCAGTGTTGGACGCTCGGTTATATTTTGAAGCCGACTGTCACTCTGAGAAGTTTTACCAGGGGATGTAATCTTGTTTAATTGCCCATCTGATTCTTCTTCGCTGTCTGAGTCCAAGGAGAATCCTTTGTCATTGTCTGAATCCCAAACGGATTCTTCATCGCTGTCTGTTTTCTGGTGCAGCGTCTTCCTTGCACAAAATCGAGATTGGGTAGGAGATTTTGAGGGTCTCCTGGGCAAACTTTCTTCAAAGCTGATGCTTCTCTGAGATGTGGGTGATGCGGGAACATCTTCATCTGTCAGTGAGAGCATTGGGGAAAGTGGTTTAACCAGTGTTGGAGACTCAGACATATTTTGAAGCTGACTGTCACTCTGAGAAGTTTTACCAGGGGATGTAATCTTGTTTAATTGCCCATCTGATTCTTTATTACTGTCTGAGTCCAAGGTGAATCCTTTGTCATTGTCTGAATTCGTAAATGATTCTTGGTCGCTGTCTGGTTTCTGGTGCAGCGTCTTCCTTGCACAGAATTGGGATTGGGGAGGAGATTTTGAGGGTCTTCTGGGCAAACTTTTCTGAGAGCTGATGCTTCTCTGAGACGTGGGTGATGCAGGAACAACATCTTCCTTTAGTGAGAGCACAGGGGAAAGTGGTCTAACCAGTGTTGGAGACTCGGTTATATTTTGAAGCCGACTGTCACTCTGAGAAGTTTTACCAGGGGATGTAATCTTGTTTAATTGCCCATCTGATTCTTCTTCGCTGTCTGAGTCCAAGGAGAATCCTTTGTCATTGTCTGAATCCCAAACGGATTCTTCATCGCTGTCTGGTTCCTGGTGCAGCGTCTTCCTTGCACAAAATCGAGATTGGGTAGGAGATTTTGAGGGTCTTCTGGGCAAACTTTCTTCAGAGCTGATGCTTCTCTGAGATGTGGGTGATGCAGGAACATCTTCATCTGTCAGTGAGAGCATTGGGGAAAGTGGTTTAACCAGAGTTGGAGACTCGGATATATTTTGAAGCTGACTGTCAGTCGGAGAAGTTTTACCAGGGGATGTAATCTTATGTAATTCCTCATCTGATTCTTCATCGCTGTCTAGTTTCTGGTGCAGCGTCTTCCTTGCACACAATCGCGATTTGGTAGGAGATTTAGAGGGTCTTCTGGGCCAGTTTTCCTCAGAGCTGATGCTTGTCTGAGACGTGGGTGATGCAGGAACGACTTCTTCTTTTCGTGAGAGCACAGGGGAAAGTGGTTTGACCAGTGTTGGACGCTCGGTTATATTTTGAAGCCGACTGTCACTCTGAGAAGTTTTACCAGGGGATGTAATCTTGTTTAATTGCCCATCTGATTCTTCATCGCTGTCTGAGTCCAAGGAGAATCCTTTGTCATTGTCTGAATCCCAAACGGATTCTTCATCGCTGTCTGTTTTCTGGTGCAGCGTCTTCCTTGCACAAAATCGAGATTGGGTAGGAGATTTTGAGGGTCTTCTGGGCAAACTTTCTTCAGAGCTGATGCTTCTCTGAGACGTGGGTGATGCAGGAACGACATTTTCCTTTAGTGAGAGCTCAGGGGAAAGTGGTTTGACCAGTGTTGGAGACTCGGTTATATTTTGAAGCTGATTGTTAGTCGGAGAAGTTTTACCAGGGGATGTAATCTTGTTTAATTGCCCATCTGATTCTTTATTGCTGTCTGAGTCCAAGGTGGGTCCTTTGTCATTGTCTGAATCCGTAAAGGATTCTTGGTCGCTGTCTGGTTTCTGGTGCAGCGTCTTCCTTGCACAGAATCGGGATTGGGGAGGAGATTTTGAGGGTCTTCTTTCCTTAGAGCTGATGCTTCTCTGAGATGTGGGTGATGCAGGAACATCTTCATCCGTCAGTGAGAGCACAGGGGAAAATGGTCTAACCAGTGTTGGAGAGTCGGATATATTTTGAAGCTGACTCTCAGTTGGAGAAGTTTTACCAGGGGATGTAATCTTGTTTAATTCCCCATCTGATTCTTCATCGCTGTCTGGTTTCTGGTGCAGCGTCTTCCTTGCGCAGAATCGGGATTTGGTAGGAGATTTTGAGGGTCTTCTGGGCCAGTTTTCCTCAGAGCTGATGGTTGACTGAGACGTGGGTGATGAAGGAACATCTTCTTCCCTCTCATTAACAGATGAGTTTGAGCTCTTTGGAAACTCTTCCAGCTCAGGGGAAGCCAATCTGCTTCTCGGTGGGGAGCTGCTTGTACTGCTAGAATCCCAGTCTGATGCATATTCAGGCTCTCCTTGGCTGCCTTTTGGCCTGCCTACAATTTTACTTTGCTCTTGTCCTCCCATTCTACTGTCTTTCTTCTTTCTCTAATGTGGTATGTCAGAGTTTCAAATTTTGTGTTTGTTTTCCTTAAAACGTCTTAGCTGCGACTTTAGCGAGTGCTTTATGTCTGAGCAGATGAAGGACTGAATTTCTCTTGGAGAGGACGTCTATATACCTATGAAGTGTGATGTCAGAAGGTCTAATGATTCCGCTCTTTCATGTCATGTTGCTAGGCAACACCATCAAAGGACAGTAACTTAGGCTCCTCCCCCATTCCACCACAGAACTATTAAGGGGCCCAGTTGACATTCTGTTGCCATGGCGACAGAAATACTCTTGTCACACACACACACACACTAAGGCTGTGTCCGAATGTCCTCCCTATTCCCTACATAGGGCCCTATATAGGGATCACGCCATTTTGTAGGGGTGTCCGAATGTCTAGAAAGAAAAAAGTAGTGCACTCAAAGTTACCCACAATGCATCTTGAAAACTAGTGAGCTTCGATGGTCCCTAGACGGGACAATATAGACCACAATGCATTGCGGTCAGGAGAGCTGAATGGCGTGAGGTGTTGAACATATCGAGCGGCAGAAAAAAAGGAGCGAAAGAACGACAGAAAAGAGATTAAACACAATATAAGTAAATAAAATACCTTCATTTAAAATTACAGATTTGATTTGGAATTAAATCTTTTCGTGCGTCGTGAGTGCCGCTGTGGTTGCCACGGTGACAGCTGGTGATCACATGATTTGCGGCGGGGAAAAAGTAGTCAGCTTCGTGTCCGAATCACAGGCAGAATGAGGGCACTAGATAGTCTGCTATGTAGTGCAGCCCTATGTAGTGAATGAGGGGTTAGGGAGTAGGGAGGACATTCGGACACAGCCTGAGGATGTGCTGATTCCACTTTTTTGCCAACCAAGTTCGAGTATTGATGTTTGAGAACTTGCCGATACCGAGTACCGATATGAGTAATCAATAGAAAAGGGAGAAGTTTTGTTTTTTTTTTTTGATAAAGAGAAAGATCTCTGCATGCTCAGGTGTGATGCAGACATGAGAGCTTGAGAATGTGATGTCACACTGCAGAGTGGGTTTTGCGGACATCCGGGCTTTATTGTAGCTATAAGTCACAAAAGGTTTCAGGCAGAGATGTTCGATATTGGCTTTTTTAACAATATCCGACATACCGATATTTTCCAGCTATGAAGTTCCAATATCAAATATTAACTGATACTAAACTCTGCGGACAACTGTGAGGTTTAATCTCTCATATTTTGAGATATACAACTGTATTCTGCTCTGAGACTACAGATCCCAAAATCTCCTGAAATCAGCCAGATATCAGATACAAGCAGGTATTAGATACTAGCATATATCAGATACAAGCAGGTATTAGATACTAGCATATATCAGATACTAGCAGGTATTACATACGAGCATATATCAGATACTAGCATATATCAGATACTAGGAGGTATCAGATACTAGCATATATCAGATACTAGCAGGTATTAGATACTACCATAAATCAGGTACTAGCAGGTATTAGATACTACCATATATCAGATACTAGCGGGTATTAGAAACTACTATATATCAGATACTAGCGGGTATTAGATACTAGCATATATCAGATACTAGCAGGTATTAGATACTAGCATATATCAGATACTAGCAGGTATTAAATACTACCAGATATCAGATACTAGCGGGTATTAGAAACTACTATATATCAGATACTAGCGGGTATTAGATACTAGCATATATCAGATACTAGCAGGTATTAGATACAACCAGATATCAGATACTAGCAGGTTTCAGATACTACCATATATCAGCTACTAGCAGGTATCAGATACTATCATATATCTGATAATAGCAGGTATTAGATACTACCATATATCAGATACTAACAGGTATCAGATACTAGCATATATCAGATACTAGCAGGTATCAGATACTAGCATATATCAGATACTAGCAGGTATCAGATACTAGCATATATCATATACTAGCAGGTATTAGATACTAGCATATATCAGATACTAGGAGGTATTAGATACTACCATAAATCAGGTACTAGCAGGTATCAGATACTACCATATATCAGATACTAGCGGGTATTAGATACTAGCATATATCAGATATTAGCAGGTATTGAATACTAGCATATATCAAATACTAGCAGGTATTAGATACAAGCATATATCAGATACTAGCATATATCAGATACTAGCAGGTATTAGATACTAGCATACATCAGATACTAGCAGGTATTGGATACTAGCATATATCAGATACTAGCAGGTACTAGATACGAGCATATATCAGATACTAGCAGGTATCAGATACTAACATATATCAGATACTAACAGGTATCAGATACTAGCATATATCAGATACTAGCAGTTATCAGATACTAGCATATATCAGATACTAGCAGGTATCAGATACTAGCAGGTATTATATACGAGCATATATCAGATTCTAGGAGGTATCAGATACTAGCATATATCAGATACTAGCAGGTACTAGATACTACCATATATCAGAAACTAGCAGGTATCAGATACTAGCAGGTATTAGATACTAGCAGGTATTAGATACTACCATATATAAGATACTAGCAGGTATCAGATACTACTATATATCAGATACTAGCGGGTATCAGATACTACCATATATCAGATACTAGCAGGTATCAGATACTACCATATATCAGATACTAGCAGGTATTAGATAAGTCCATAGATCAGAAACTAGCAGGTATCAGATACGACCAGATATCAGATACTAGCAGGTTTCAGATACTACCATATGTCAGCTACTAGCTGGTATCAGATACTATCATATATCTGATAAAAGCAAGTATTAGATACTACCATATATCAGATACTACCATATATCAGATACTAGCAGGTATCAGATACTAGCATATACCAGATACTATCAGGTAATAGATACCACCATATATCAGATACTAGCAGGTATTAGATACTACCATATATCAGATACTTGCAGGTATCAGATACTACCATATATCAGATACGAGCAGGTAATAGATACCACCATATATCAGATACTACCATATATGAGATACTAGCATATATCAGATACTAGCAGGTATCAGATACTAGCAGGTATGAGATTCTACCATATATCAGATACTAGCAGGTATGAGATTCTACCATATATCAGATACTACCATATATCAGCTACTAGCAGGTATCAGATACTACCATATACCAGATACTTGTAGGTATCAGATACTAGCATATATCAGATACTAGAAGGTATCAGATACTAGCATATATCAGATACTAGCAAGTATCAGATACTAGCATATATCAGATACTAGCATATATCAGATACTAGCAGGTATTAGATACTAGCATATATCAGATACTAGCAGGTATTTGATACTAGCATATATCAGATACTAGCAGGTATTGGATACTAGCATATATCAGATACTAGCAGGTATTGGATACTAGCATATATCAGATACTAGCAGGTATTGGATACGAGCATATATCAGATACTAGCAGGTATCAGATACTAGCAGGTATTACATACTAGCATATATCAGATACTTGCAGGTATTGGAAACTACCATATATCAGATACTACCATATATCAGATACTAGCAGGTATTAGCTACTACCATATATCAGATACTAGCAGGTATCAGGTACTAGCATATATCAGATACTAGCAGGTATCAGATACTAGCATATATCAGATACTAGCAGGTATCAGATACTAGCATATACCAGATACTTGCAGGTATCAGATACTAGCAGGTATCAGATACTAGCATATTTTAGATACCAGCAGGTATCAGATACTAGCAGGTATCAGATACTAGCAGGTATCAGATACTAGCAGGTATCAGATACTAGCAGGTATCAGATACTAGCAGGTATGAGATTCTACCATATATCAGATACTAGCAGGTATGAGATTCTACCATATATCAGCTACTAGCAGGTATCGGATACTACCATATACCAGATACTTGTAGGTGTCAGATACTAGCATATATCAGATACTAGCAGGTATCAGATACTAGCATATATCAGATACTAGCAAGTATCAGATACTAGCATATATCAGATACTAGCATATATCAGATACTAGCAGGTATTAGATACTAGCATATATCAGATACTAGCAGGTATTTGATACTAGCATATATCAGATACTAGCAGGTATTGGATACTAGCATATATCAGATACTACCATATATCAGATACTAGCAGGTATCAGATACTAGCATATATCAGATACTAGCGGGTATTAGATACTAGCATATATCAGATACTAGCAGGTATTAGATACTACCAGATATCAGATACTAGCAGGTTTCAGATACTACCATATATCAGATACTAGCAGGTATCAGATACTAGCATATATCAGATACTAGCGGGTATTAGATACTAGCATATATCAGATACTAGCAGGTATTAGATACTACCAGATATCAGATACTAGCAGGTTTCAGATACTACCATATATCAGCTACTAGCAGGTATCAGATACTATCATATATCTGATAATAGCAGGTACTAGATACTACCATATATCAGATACTAGCATATATCAGATACTACCATATATCAGATACTAACAGGTATCAGATACTAGCATATATCAGATACTAGCAGTTATCAGATACTACCATATATCAGATACTAACAGGTATCAGATACTAGCATATATCAGATACTAGCAGGTATCAGATACTAGCATATATCAGATACTAGCAGGTATTATATACGAGCATATATCAGATTCTAGGAGGTATCAGATACTAGCATATATCAGATACTAGCAGGTACTAGATACTACCATATATCAGAAACTAGCAGGTATCAGATACTAGCAGGTATTAGATACTACCATATATAAGATACTAGCAGGTATCAGATACTACTATATATCAGATACTAGCGGGTATCAGATACTACCATATATCAGATACTAGCAGGTATCAGATACTACCATATATCAGATACTAGCAGGTATTAGATAAGTCCATAGATCAGAAACTAGCAGGTATCAGATACTACCAGATATCAGATACTAGCAGGTTTCAGATACTACCATATATCAGCTACTAGCAGGTTTCAGATACTACCATATATCAGCTACTAGCTGGTATCAGATACTATCATATATCTGATAAAAGCAAGTATTAGATACTACCATATATCAGATACTACCATATATCAGATACTAGCAGGTATCAGATACTAGCATATACCAGATACTAGCAGGTAATAGATACCACCATATATCAGATACTAGCAGGTATTAGATACTACCATATATCAGATACTTGCAGGTATCAGATACTACCATATATCAGATACGAGCAGGTAATAGATACCACCATATATCAGATACTACCATATATGAGATACTAGCATATATCAGATGCTAGCAGGTATCAGATACTAGCAGGTATGAGATTCTACCATATATCAGATACTAGCAGGTATGAGATTCTACCATATATCAGATACTACCATATATCAGCTACTAACAGGTATCAGATACTACCATATACCAGATACTTGTAGGTATCAGATACTACCATATATCAGATACTAGCAGGTATCAGATACTAGCATATATCAGATACTAGCAAGTATCAGATACTAGCATATATCAGATACTAGCATATATCAGATACTAGCAGGTATTAGATACTAGCATATATCAGATACTAGCAGGTATTTGATACTAGCATATATCAGATACTAGCAGGTATTGGATACTAGCATATATCAGATACTAGCAGGTATTAGATACGAGCATATATCAGATACTAGCAGGTATCAGATACTAGCAGGTATTACATACTAGCATATATCAGATACTTGCAGGTATTGGAAACTACCATATATCAGATACTAGCAGGTATTAGATACTAGCATATATCAGATACTAGCAAGTATCAGATACTAGCATATATCAGATACTAGCAGGTATCAGATACTAGCAGGTATTAGATACTACCATATATCAGATACTAGCAGGTATTAGCTACTACCATATATCAGATACTAGCAGGTATCAGATACTAGCATATATCAGATACTAGCAGGTATCAGATACTAGCATATACCAGATACTTGCAGGTATCAGATACTAGCAGGTATCAGATACTAGCATATTTTAGATACCAGCAGGTATCAGATACTAGCAGGTATCAGATACTAGCAGGTATCAGATACTAGCAGGTATGAGATTCTACCATATATCAGATACTAGCAGGTATGAGATTCTACCATATATCAGCTACTAGCAGGTATCAGATACTAGCATATATCAGATACTAGCAGGTATCAGATACTAGCATATACCAGATACTTGCAGGTATCAGATACTAGCAGGTATCAGATACTAGCATATTTTAGATACCAGCAGGTATCAGATACTAGCAGGTATCAGATACTAGCAGGTATCAGATACTAGCAGGTATGAGATTCTACCATATATCAGATACTAGCAGGTATCGGATACTACCATATACCAGATACTTGTAGGTGTCAGATACTAGCATATATCAGATACTAGCAGGTATCAGATTCTACCATATATCAGATACTAGCAGGTATGAGATTCTACCATATATCAGCTACTAGCAGGTATCGGATACTACCATATACCAGATACTTGTAGGTGTCAGATACTAGCATATATCAGATACTAGCAGGTATCAGATACTAGCATATATCAGATACTAGCAAGTATCAGATACTAGCATATATCAGATACTACCATATATCAGATACTAGCAGGTATTAGATACTACCATATATCAGATACTACCATATATCAGAAACTAGCAGGTATTAGATACTACCATATATCAGATAGTATCATATATCAGATACCTCCATATATCAGATACTAGCAGGTATTAGATACTACCATGTATCAGATACTACCATATATCAGATACTAGCAGGTATTAGATACTACCATATATCAGATACTAGCATATATCAGATACTACCATGTATCAGATAGTATCATATATCAGATACTACCATATATCAGATAGTATCATATATCAGATACTACCATATATCAGATACTAGCAGGTATTAGATACTACCATATATCAGATACTAGCATATATCAGATACTAGCATATATCAGATACTAGCAGGTATTAGATACTACCATGTATCAGATACTACCATATATCAGATACTAGCAGGTATTAGATACTACCATATATCAGATACTAGCATATATCAGATACTACCATGTATCAGATAGTATCATATATCAGATACTACCATGTATCAGATACTACCATATATCAGATACTACCATGTATCAGATAGTATCATATATCAGATACTACCATGTATCAGATAGTATCATATATGCATGTACTCTCTGGTAAAGTTTCTGCATCACCTTCAGTCCTTTGGAAGATATCATGTTTGTCCTTCATTGTACATCAGACATTATCTCCAGTAAAACTCATGATTTTCACCAATACTTTAAGCAGAATGTACGATCGAACGCATACTATCGTATCGTACTATAGTATTATTGATGCAGAAGTTTTACTTACTGAGTGATTGTCTTCTTCTGTGTCAAAGCAAATGAAAAACTGTCTCACCTCGTGTCCAGCATTGATTCCCTTATGCAGCTAAAGGGCGCCACCTTGTGGTCACACCACTGCTAGCATGAGCCTGTGAAGCATGGCCTGGTGGAAGTCAGGTCAGATCTGAGCGTCTGAGTCTGCTGTTTTCCATCTGTTCGTAGATAAAAAGTCTTCAGTCTTCACCGGAGAAGGAAGAGCCGCTGCAGAATGACGCGTGGTCACGTTCTCCTTCATGTCTGGGTCTTTTTCTGTGGTCGTCTCAGATCATTTGTTCTTCAGAAACATTTTGTGTATGAAGCTAAAAAAAAGGAACCACCGCCACATCAATCCTTCAGTAATCTAACCATTAATATGTCAATTTCATTCATTTTATACTTATAACATACCCATTATACCACATGTTTGATCCATATAATGAATGAGAATTTACTGACCTGAACTCACTTCAATACGACACGGAGAAGCCTCATTAGGAGAAGTAATTATTATTTATATAGCACTTTTCACACACACAGAGAGCGTGTCACAATGATAAAAACCTAAGAACATTTTTATCTTTCATATTTTTCACGCTTCTTTATTCCAACCTGGACCTTATTTCTAGGAGTATATTCGTGCATTTACTCACCAGTAAAGTTTCTGCATCACTTTGACTCCTTTGGAAGATTTCACGTTGAGTCGCTTTTCGGTGAACATCCAGTATCATGGCGGAGACGGGGCAGCCTCTCTATTAGACATTATCTGCAGCAAAACTCCGTGATATTCGCCAATGCTTTCAGTTGAATGATGAATGGGTACTATTGTCCTGTGAGTCCAGATTCAGCTTTCCGTTAGTTATCAGGGTTCTACACACTTTCAGGACCGCACGTTCACGATGTGCGCTTCCGTAGTGCAGCTGCTACCCAGACAACAACAACACGGTTAGAGAAACTCTGAACTCACAGGACAATAGTACTCATTTGTTCCTTCATTCTACTTAAAGTATTGATGACATGAAGGAGTTTTCCTGCAGATAATGTCTGATAGAAGCTGCCCCGTCTCCTCCATGACACTGGATGTGCACCGAAGACCAACTCAGCATAATATCTTCCAAAGGACTCAAAGTGATGCAGAAACTTTACCGGTCAGTAAATGCACGTATAAACTCCTGGAAATAAGGTCCAGGTTGAAAAAAAGAAACTTATCCTTTAAAGCAGGGGTGTCAAAGTGGTTCCAGAAAGGGCCGTGTGGCTGCTGGTTTTCTTTCCAACCAAGCAGTAGCACACCAGACTCCACTCATCTCGTCAAGTCTTCAGGTTAAGACTGAACTCACTTGACGAGATGAGTGGAGTCTGGTGTGCTACTGCTTGGTTGGAAAGAAAACCAGCAGCCACACGGCCCTTTCTGGAACCACTTTGACACCCCTGCTTTAAAGGAACTTGAGGCAAGATTAAGAAATTAAACTCGCGACTGGTGCTTCAGGTACCTTCAGCCACGAACCAAGCCGTCACGGAGAAAACTGAAGCTATAATGTTGTTTCTACGCTTTTTCTTCGTAGTTCCACGTTTTAGTGTCTTTCAGTTGATCTGGATCGTTTGCTGACGGCAGAATAATCCATAACTATCGCTTACAGTGTCTGAATTTACCGCGACCGTCTTTTCCTGCATCAGAACTGCGGATGTAGCATCAATGACGTCACGTCTGCAGCGTCAATGACGTCACGTCTGCAGCGTTAATGACGTCACGTCTGCAGCGTTAATGACGTCACGTCCGCAGCGTTAATGACGTCACGTCCGCAGCGTTAATGACGTCACGTCCGCAGCGTTAATGACGTCACGTCCGCAGCGTTAATGACGTCACGTCCGCAGCGTTAATGACGTCACGTCCGCAGCGTTAATGACGTCACGTCCGCAGCGTTAATGACGTCACGTCCGCAGCGTCAATGACGTCACGTCCGCAGCGTCAATGACGTCACGTCCGCAGCGTCAATGACGTCACGTCTGCAGCGTCAATGACGTCACGTCTGCAGCGTCAATGACGTCACGTCCACGTCAATGACGCTACAGCGTCAATGACGTCACGTCTGCAGCGTCAATGACGTCACGCCTGCAGGCGTAATGACGCCACGTCTGCAGCGTCAATGACGTCACGTCTGCAGCGTCAATGACGTCACGTCTGCAGCGTCAATGACGTCACGTCTGCAGCGTCAATGACGTCACGTCTGCAGCGTCAATGACGTCACGTCTGCAGCGTCAATGACGTCACGTCTGCAGCGTCAATGACGTCACGTCTGCAGCGTTAATGACGTCACGTCTGCAGCGTCAATGACGTCACGTCTGCAGCGTCAATGACGTCACGTCTGCAGCGTCAATGACGTCACGTCCGCAGCGTTAATGACGTCACGTCCGCAGCGTTAATGACGTCACGTCTGCAGCGTTAATGACGTCACGTCCGCAGCGTCAATGACGTCACGTCCGCAGCGTTAATGACGTCACGTCTGCAGCGTCAATGACGTCACGTCTGCAGGGCTTTTTACAGTTTGTGTGAACAGTAACTGGATTTATGTGTAATATTTGAGAAATGCAGCTAAAGGGCGCCACCTTGTGGGCAAAATACTGCCATGCATGACCGTCCGAGGCATGAACTGTGGAAGTCAGATTAGATTAGAATGTGTGGGTCTGCTGTTTTCCATCTGTTAGATAAATAAATAAATTCTGGACGCTACCCACTCAGGACACTTGGATTACATTGGACGAGCAGTATGGAGGAATATTGACAAGTTTTTGTGGACTTTTATGGACCTTTTTGGCTCGGACCCCGGTGAACTCCATTATATGAAAGTTGGGGGGAAACGAGAAGCCTTCCTGATCACCGGCTGCATTTGAGATATTAAAAAGTGCTGCAGAGTCTTTCTCACCATGAGGGGGGGTGGAAGATAAAGTTACATCATTCTGTGGGTGGAATGTTCCTTTAAACTTCCCAGAATACTTGGTAGAGAAACATCAGTCTGACACATATAACTCATCTGACCTCTAGAGGGCAGCATAGGCGCATGAATTCCAGCATGCACACAAAAGTTTCCTGTGTGCACAAATACAGTTGTGTGAAATAGTGATCATGCTGGAAAAGCCTCCAATGTGGCTGAATTACAACAATTCTGCAAAGATGAGTGGAACAAAATTCCTCCACAGCGCTGTAGAAGACTCACTGCCAGTTATCACAAACGCTTGATGCAGTTGTTGCTGCTAAGGTGGAACAACCAGTTATTAGGTTTAGGGGAAGATCACTTTTTCACACAGGGACATGGAGGGTTGGATTTTCCCCCCTTACTAATAAAAACCTTCATTTAAAAACTGCATTTTGTGTTTACTTGTGTTATCTTTGTCTTTGAAACATTTAAGTGTAACAAACATGCAAAAAAGTAAGAAATCACAACTATATAGTGACATCAGGTAAAATGAGCCACTTAAGGTTTCAGCTTCCTAGCGTTTTCAAATTTAATAGCAAATGCCTGCAAATGACTTAATATTGCTGCTACATGTGTTTTTTTTTACAAAAACATTTGGTTTAATCGGTCTGTGGTTGCTGATGTAGGCGGGACCACGTTTTGCATCCAGGCTGCAGGAAAACTGTGAGTTGAAGGTTTGGCAGACAAATTCTTCTTGAAAATGATAAGGTCAATAAGTCAGTATTTCAAAAGGTGTATATCTCAAATAGCTTATTTATTTTACATTTTGCAATTCACTCCACCAAATAAACTGTAAAATTTTACTTTGTTAGCTTTATTTTCTTTGTAAAAGCGTTATTTGTGAGTGGCTCAACTTACAAAGATACTATTGAACCATGCATTTCAGCTAAAATGAGCCACCTTCAGAGCTCAGTTTTGATTTTTCCTTCGATTAAATATCATTTATATTTGAACATATGAATATGTCATAACATGATATAACATATTTGTTCTTATTCCGCTTGTAATTATGCACGGCCAAGGCTTATATGCATTAGCATTGGTGCAGGATGCATTGTGAAATGCACATGCTGATGCATGGACACACGCATGCACAAACACTGGAGTTCTAAAATTGTCATGTTAGCGTTGTCTTGCATTATTTATCTAACCTATAATTAACCAATAGTTTTTCATGCTGTTTTTGCAGCCTTTTGTTGCTCCTGTTCCAACTTTTGACAGACTTGTTGCTGCCATCAGATTCACAATCAATTTAGTGTCCATAAAATGGTAAAATGCCTCAGTTTCAACGTCTGATATGTTGTTTATGTTCTATTCAGAATTAGATATGGGTTGATGAGGTAAACAACTAATTGCATTCTTTCTTTAATCTGAATTTTACACAGCGTCCTGACTGTGGGATTTGAGGCATTGTTATATACATATTCATTGACGACTTAACAGTTTTTTCAAATGTAATATTATATTTTATGAGCTCTGTGGCAACATTGTACATGAGTATTAATCAAAATTACAGTTAATTGTATTTTTATTAATCAAAAATTACTTTGTTTTGCTTTGAAATTTGAGTGGCTCATTTTAACGTAACACAAGCCTTAGTCTTGTCACACCTTGACTACTGTTCAGCCATTTGGTCATCTGCTTCAAAAAAAGACTTGCAAAAATTACAAACAACTCAAAATAAAGCTGCAAGGTTAGTTCTCCAGTGTTCTAAGCGCACACATGTCACAGAAATGCACAAAAATCTTTCATGGCTTCCTGTTGAGTGCAGAGTTCTTTTGCATCTTCTCAATAGTTTTTGGAATGTATTAATCAATAAAAGACCACAACACTTTTATGTACACGAGATTTACACTATCACATGACAAGACAAGCCATTTCAGGTTATATTGAACCACCCAAACCCAGAACAGAACTACTTAAATCAACTGTTATCTATCGAACTATTACAGGATGGAATTCACTGCCTATTTACATTAAGCATTCCAGCAATAAATTAAATTTTAAGAAAAAGTAAAAAAAAAACAAACATCTAATGCTAACAAGCCTGTATTAAATCTTTGAGGCGCAAAAGTTGGTTCATAAAGCATAATTCTGTTTATTTGTTTTTACTTTGTATACAAGTGCTGCATAATTGTGTAATTGTTGTATTTTTATGTGATGTTTTTATTTGTGTAGGACCCCAAGAAGATTAGCTTTCGCTATGACATAAGCTAATGGGGATCCATAAAAAAAAACAAAGCTGAACGGGTGGCCCACTTTACCTGAACGCTGCTCATCTAAAAAATGTGGGACAGCTGATGTTTCCACAGCGATAGCAACTGAACAATTAAACTTTGTTGCATTAATTCAATACAAAAATATTATAAACAGTCCATATAAACCACAACAACACAGTTCAGTGTCACACAATATTTTTCCCTGGTTTCCCAAATGATTTACCAAAAAGTAGCCCAAGTTACCTGATGTCCCCCTATATATGTATGTATATATATATATACATATATATACAAAAATCAGGGACACAAAAAAGGGAGGAAATCAGATACTCACCTTGCGCACAGGTACATACAGGCATGTAAAAGGCTAAATGTGAGTAAATGTGAGTAAATGTGAGTAAATGTGAATAAATGTGAGTAAATGTGAGTGAATGTGAGTAAATGTGAGTAAATGTGAATAAATGTGAGTAAATGTGAGTAAATGTGAGTAAATGTGAATAAATGTGAGTAAATGTGAGTGAATGTGAGTAAATGTGAGTAAATGTGAATAAATGTGAGTAAATGTGAGTGAATGTGAGTAAATGTGAGTAAATGTGAATAAATGTGAGTAAATGTGAGTAAATGTGAGTAAATGTGAGTAAATGTGAATAAATGTGAGTAAATGTGAGTGAATGTGAGTAAATGTGAGTAAATGTGAATAAATGTGAGTAAATGTGAGTGAATGTGAGTAAATGTGAGTAAATGTGAATAAATGTGAGTAAATGTGAGTGAATGTGAGTAAATGTGAGTAAATGTGAATAAATGTGAGTAAATGTGAGTAAATGTGAGTAAATGTGAATAAATGTGAGTAAATGTGAGTAAATGTGAGTAAATGTGAATAAATGTGAGTAAATGTGAGTAAATGTGAGTAAATGTGAATAAATGTGAGTAAATGTGAGTAAATGTGAGTAAATGTGAATAAATGTGAATAAATGTGAGTAAATGTGAGTAAATGTGAGTAAATGTGAATAAATGTGAGTAAATGTGAGTAAATGTGAATAAATGTGAGTAAATGTGAGTGAATGTGAGTAAATGTGAGTAAATGTGAATAAATGTGAGTAAATGTGAGTGAATGTGAGTAAATGTGAGTAAATGTGAATAAATGTGAGTAAATGTGAGTAAATGTGAGTAAATGTGAATAAATGTGAGTAAATGTGAGTAAATGTGAGTAAATGTGAGTAAATGTGAATAAATGTGAGTAAATGTGAGTAAATGTGAATAAATGTGAGTAAATGTGAGTAAATGTGAGTAAATGTGAATAAATGTGAATAAATGTGAGTAAATGTGAGTAAATGTGAGTAAATGTGAATAAATGTGAGTAAATGTGAGTAAATGTGAATAAATGTGAATAAATGTGAGTAAATGTGAGTAAATGTGAGTAAATGTGAATAAATGTGAGTAAATGTGAGTGAATGTGAGTAAATGTGAGTAAATGTGAATAAATGTGAGTAAATGTGAGTGAATGTGAGTAAATGTGAGTAAATGTGAATAAATGTGAGTAAATGTGAGTAAATGTGAGTAAATGTGAGTAAATGTGAATAAATGTGAGTAAATGTGAGTAAATGTGAGTAAATGTGAATAAATGTGAGTAAATGTGAGTAAATGTGAATAAATGTGAGTAAATGTGAGTAAATGTGAGTAAATGTGAGTAAATGTGAATAAATGTGAATAAATGTGAGTAAATGTGAGTAAATGTGAATAAATGTGAATAAATGTGAGTAAATGTGAGTAAATGTGAGTAAATGTGAGTGATAGATAGAAAGATGTTTCATGGTGGATCCGCTTTTATTTTGTGTGAAGATGAGAGCGGAAGCTGAGTTTGCAGCACTGCCGCCATGACAGTCGCGGAGCTCCTCTCTCTGTAGCAGCAGCCAGAAAGCAGCAGCCGGAAAGCAGCGGTCAGGAAGCAGCGGACAGGGGGGGCTTCGGCTTTGCGGGACCGACCGTGGGAATCAGAAACCAGTTCTCCAGCCGCGTGGGAAGGTGAGTCGCAGGCTGTCCTTTAGCGGGGTCCTGCTGGGGAGCGGAGCTGATTACGTTATCCGGTGTACGTGGGGGCGGCGGCGGCCGCCGTCGTGGTGGAGAAGAGGGGGTGGGGGGGCATCCATTGTGCTGGTCTGGACCTGGTTCTGGTCCGTCTGGGCAGGTGCTCGTCGCGGTTTTCCGCGGTTTTTCGCATCGAGGCGGGCTAACCGAAGCCAGCGAGCAGCGGGCGCTCGCGCTCTGCGCTCGCGGGCTCCTCAGCTTCGGAGCCGTTTGGGGTGTAAGTACATAAAAACCCCAAATCCCGATCAAAGCACGAGGTAATTTCCTCTCCTCTGATAGGGTACCGGGATGCGGGGAGACATTTAAACGTGTGGTTACCTCGGCACGTGCTCCGTTTAAGCAAACTCATTTAAATGCTGTTTAAACTTCTCCGTAAGCTTCACTTTCCCTTTAAAACAGTGATAACCAAAAATAAAAGTGCTGTTTATGTTTCCTACGTGTTAGATCGGGTTGTGTATCCGGGATGGGGAAGATGTCGGCTGCTCTCCTTCCACATATCGGCCTCCATATCTGGGCTTTTTTAGGACGGTTATCTGAAAGATGAGGAAAGCATCTGCTGTCATTTATGAGTCCAGAAGTTGCTGCAACATCTTCCATATGACGTCATCAGGCTGGCTTCTTCATCTCCTGCTTGCATAAACATGAAATCATCCCACTTTAAACTTTATAATCCCTCGTTTCTGCTGTCAGCTCACCTGTAAATGCAGGTAATTGTATCAGATGAGCTGGGGCACCAAAGCAGGTGTTTACTGAGGAATCTGGTCACACTTCATAAGCAGCCTGAAACATCCGGGTGGTATCATCCATGTTTCAGGCTGGGCCGTGTCTGAGCCTCCCACGGAGGCGGGAGGACTGGAACGAGAGAACCGGAGATGTAGAGAACCGGAGATGTAGAGAACCGGAGATGTAGAGAACCAGACATGTAGAGAACCGGAGATGTAGAGAACCAGATAGAGAACCAGAGATGTAGAGAACCAGACAGAGAACCGGAGATGTAGAGAACCGGAGATGTAGAGAACCGGAGATGTAGAGAACCAGACATGTAGAGAACCAGAGATGTAGAGAACCAGATAGAGAACCGGAGATGTAGAGAACCGGATAGAGAACCAGACAGAGAACCGGAGATGTAGAGAACCGGAGATGTAGAGAACCGCAGATCTAGAGAACCAGAGATGTAGAGAACCGGAGATACAGAGAACCGGAGATGTAGAGAACCAGACAGAGAACCGGAGATGTAGAGAACCGGAGATGTAGAGAACCGGAGATGTAGAGAACCGGAGATGTAGACAACCAGAGATGTAGAGAACCGGAGATGTAGAGAACCGGAGATGTAGAGAACCGGAGATGTAGAGAACCGGAGATGTAGAGAACCAGATAGAGAACCGGAGATGTAGAGAACCGGAGATGTAGAGAACCAGAGATGTAGAGAACCGGGGATGTAGAGAACCGGAGATGTAGAGAACCGGGGATGTAGACAACCAGAGATGTAGAGAACCGGATAGAGAACCGGAGATGTAGAGAACCGGAGATGTAGAGAACCAGATAGAGAACCGGAGATGTAGAGAACCGGAGATGTAGAGAACCGGAGATGTAGAGAACCAGAGATGTAGACAACCAGAGATGTAGAGAACCGGAGATGTAGAGAACCAGATAGAGAACCGGATAGAGAACCAGAGATGTAGAGAACCGGAGATGAAGAGAACCAGATAGAGAACCGGAGATGTAGAGAACCGGATATAGAACCGGAGATGAAGAGAACCAGATAGAGAACCGGAGATGTAGAGAACCGGATATAGAACCGGAGATGAAGAGAACCAGATAGAGAACTGGATAGAGAACCAGACAGAGAACCGGATAGAGAACTGGAGATGTAGAGAACCGGAGATGTAGAGAACCAGATAGAGAACCAGAGATGTAGAGAACCGGATATAGAACCGGAGATGAAGAGAACCAGATAGAGAACTGGATAGAGAACCAGACCGAGAACCGGATAGAGAACCGGAGATGTAGAGAACCGGAGATGTAGAGAACCAGATAGAGAACCGGAGATGTAGAGAACCGGATATAGAACCGGAGATGTAGTGAACCAGATAGAGAACTGGATAGAGAACCAGAGATGTAGAGAACCGGAGATCTAGAGAACCAGATAGAGAACCGGAGATGTAGAGAACCAGAGATGTAGAGAACCAGATAGAGAACTGGATAGAGAACCAGAGATGTAGAGAACCGGAGATCTAGAGAACCAGATAGAGAACCGGAGATGTAGAGAACCAGATAGAGAACCGGAGATGTAGAGAACCAGAGATGTAGAGAACCAGATAGAGAACCGGAGATGTAGAGAACCAGAGATGTAGAGAACCAGATAGAGAACTGGATAGAGAACCAGAGATGTAGAGAACCGGAGATCTAGAGAACCAGATAGAGAACCGGAGATGTAGAGAACCAGATAGAGAACCGGAGATGTAGAGAACCAGACAGAGAACCGGAGATGTAGAGAACCGGATAGAGAACCGGAGATGTAGAGAACCGGATATAGAACCGGAGATGTAGAGAAGCGGACAGAGAACCGGAGATGTAGAGAACCGGATATAGAACCGGAGATGTAGAGAAGCGGACAGAGAACCGGAGATGTAGAGAACCGGACAGAGAACCGGAGATGTAGAGAACCAGATAGAGAACCAGAGATGTAGAGAACCAGACAGAGAAACGGATAGAGAACCGGAGATGTAGAGAACTGGAGATATAGAGAACCGGATAGAGAACCGGACAGAGAACCGGAGATGTAGAGAACCAGAGATCTAGAGAACCAGATAGAGAACCGGAGATGTAGAGAACCAGACAGAGAACCGGAGATGTAGAGAACCAGATAGAGAACCGGAGATGTAGAGAACCGGATAGAGAACCGGAGATGTAGAGAACCGGATATAGAACCGGAGATGTAGAGAAGCGGACAGAGAACCGGAGATGTAGAGAACCGGAGATGTAGAGAACCAGACAGAGAACCGGAGATGTAGAGAACCGGATAGAGAACCGGAGATGTAGAGAACCGGATATAGAACCGGAGATGTAGAGAAGCGGACAGAGAACCGGAGATGTAGAGAACCGGATATAGAACCGGAGATGTAGAGAAGCGGACAGAGAACCGGAGATGTAGAGAACCGGACAGAGAACCGGAGATGTAGAGAACCAGATAGAGAACCAGAGATGTAGAGAACCAGACAGAGAAACGGATAGAGAACCGGAGATGTAGAGAACTGGAGATATAGAGAACCGGATAGAGAACCGGACAGAGAACCGGAGATGTAGAGAACCAGAGATCTAGAGAACCAGATAGAGAACCGGAGATGTAGAGAACCAGACAGAGAACCGGAGATGTAGAGAACCGGATGGAGAACCAGAGGTCTAGAGAACCAGACAGAGAACCGGAGATATAGAGAACCAGAGGTCTAGAGAACCGGAGATCGTCAGTGTTCTCATTTTATTTATTTATTTATGTAAATAAGAGTTGTGTCCAAGATGAATTCAGGAATGAAGTCCAGTCTGGACCTTTTTAAAATGAGGCAATTTTCTGATTTGTCGTATCTTATTTGTTACTGCTAGAATTCCTCAATCACTTCAGTTTCAAAGTTGATGCATGTAAATCATCATAAACATCAGAACTAAGAAGGATAAACATGTTTTTCAAGTACTTTTTCCACCACACAGACGATACGACCAGATGTCTGAAACAAACTTCTCTCACTGAGATGAAGCTGTTTGGGGATTTTTGCCCTCAGAGCTGAATATAGTCGTCACAAGCCGAGAGCGCCCTCTTGTGACATTAGACGGTACTGTTCACTCCTTTACTCATGTTAGTTAACATGAAGTAACATTTAAAAATATGTTAAATTTTACATATTTTGATATATAAGTCGCAGGAACGACCCAACTATGAAAAAAAGTGCAACTTATACTCCGGAAAATGTGGTACAAACACACACATACATTTATACATATATATGTGTGTGTGTGTGTTTATGTATGTATGTATGTATGAATGTACGTATGTACGTATATATGTGTATGTATGTGTGTGTGTGTATATGTATATATATATACTGTATATCCCAGCCCTCAAATAGGGCTGGGAAAAATACTGATACACTGAAATATCGCAATATTTTCATATGTAGATTTCATATTGATTTTTAAAAAACGCAATGCTGATCTAGTTTACCAATGAAATCTCGCGAGATTTCATCGTTCTCTTAAAAAAATCTTGCGGTATTTCATGAAATCTCGTGTGATTTCATTAGCAAAATAGATACCGCATTATTAGATATGGACATGATATCAGCAGGTGAAAATAGGGTGATATTTCAGTGTATCGATCCTTTTTCCCAGCCCTTCTCTCAGATTGAAGTAGGAAAAAAATCATCTGTCAGTGAAATAAGTTGGAATTGACAAAAGTAATAAATAAAAATTGTAAGAAAATCATTGTTTTTGACTTGTGGGTCAACAAAAATATTAAACACAAACACACAAAAAAAAAAACAAGTAAACAAGCATGATGGGGCTCTGAAGTTAAAATGTTGAGCAACACTTTGAGCCAATCACTGCAATCAGGTGTTTCTGTAGCGTCCAATCAGACGTCTGCACCTGCTGACAGGTATGTTGGTCCATGTTCATGGGAAAGATGCTCTGATGTGATGGTTTTAGTTGTTTGATTTTTTATTATTATTATTATTATTATTATTTTCCACCACAATTAAAAAATCAATAATTTGTTATTATAATTTTTTATTTATTAGTTTCTTGTTGATGGAATTGCTGCTGTCAGTTAAGCTGCTTATTTAATTGGGGAGTATGAATAATTCTGACTGTATGACTGTATATGAGAGTGTGTGGATCACTAGAGGAGAGCTTTGTGTTGTTTTTCCTGATAGTTAACTGTGGTGAAACGAGAGAGAGAGAGAGAGAGAGAGAGAGAGAGCTGGAAAAACCATTAGAGTCCTTAGTGGGGGTGTAAGTGGGGACTGTAGAGTTCACGGCCACTAATATCTTTAGTTTTCGGCTTCTATGAAGCGAAAGTCGTCTCGCGTCTAGAATATCTGTTATATCTGAGGAGTCTGGTGAGGAGGGGGTGTGATTAATCCCGCCTCTGCCGTTGCAGCGTCAGCATGTCCAGTGAGGTGCAGCCGAGGCCGGACGACAGCCCCAACACCAGCGGGGGGAGCTCGGACGCCGAGCAGCGGGAGGCGGCTCCTCCGGAGCAGCCGGGCCCCGAGCAGCGGGACCAGTCCCAGCCCAAGAAGAAGGAGGCCAAAATCTCCAGCAAGACCGCCGCCAAGCTGTCCACCAGCGCCAAGAGGTAGACCTGCCCCCCCCCACCCCGTTCTGTGTCTGCCAGGGGCCCGACGGCCCCGTCCCCTCAGAGCGCAGGGACGTGAGCGCTGATGTTAACCATAACAGCCGAGTAGGGCTGGACGATTATGGCAAATATTATTATCACGATTATTTTGACTGATATTGAAATCACGATAAATAAACACGATTATTCATTGGTTTGATAAAAAGTGTTTATTGAACCACAACAGATATAACTTTAAAAAGAATAAAACCAGAAATAAATTAGAAACCAGTAAAGGATTAAAATAATATTATTTAAGATAATAATAGCAATAAAATGAATACTCGGTCTACATGCGTTCCTGTTCTACAGGACTCTCAGAAAATTAGAATTCATGATATTCTAATATTTTTAGATAAGATATTTGATTTTTCTTAAGCTGCATGCCATAATCAGCAGTATTAAAACAATAACAGACTTGTAATATTTCAGTGTATTTGTAATGAATCCAGAATGCATGACATTTTCATGTTTTTTTAACTGCATTACAGAAAATAAAGCACTTTATGACAATATTCTAATTTTCTGAGACAGTCTTGTTTGCTCCCTGCATTTTGCTTCCTGTAATTCCACCAGTCTGTTCACTTCAAGATTAATCGTTTTTCTTCCATTACAGTGTTTTTATGATCGTGAAAAGGCTAAATTGAAATCACGATTAAAATTCGATTAATTGTCCAGCCCTACAGCTGAGTGGATAGCTCGTTAGCTCGCTAGTAAACAGCTGATGAACCACGTTTCTAAAAGCTTTAATCCACTCACCTCCAGCTGCTTCTGCGGAGTAAAACGTCCCCTCTGCAAACATCACCGCCTCCAGGACTCGATCCTGATCTGTTGGTTTGTTGTTAGCAGTCCATTATTAGCTGTATTTGTTTACAGTGAGCGGCGCTCAGGGGGGTCACGTGGGGGACGGAGACAGGGAAGGGACAGAGACGGGACATAAAGGCATGGATTCGTTCTTTCTGTACACTGTGAATTACCAGTTCCTGCTTCTGTGTGGATGGCGGGGGCTTCTGTGGGGATGGCGGGGGCTGGTCAGAGTTTCACAGACCTGCAGCTCTCACAGTCTGTGTCCTTCCTTTTATGGAAACATCATGTGTTGATACTGTCGGGATGGAAGGAACGTTTCACCCAGTAGAACAGAGAGTCTTTCTGGACAGGATTACCAACGCTGGCTTTAAGCAGAACGTTGTCTCGCGGGTCACCTGTAGGGGGCAGTAGTGCGCCTTTGAAACGTCTAGTCTGCCAGAAACTGACAGAAGAGCAGCAGCGGCCGTCTGTTGCTAACTTAGCTTTATTTCCTAGGGCTGGAAAAAAAAACGATACACTGAAATATCGCGATATTTTCATATGCTGATATCATATTGATATGTAAAAATGTGGTATTGATCTATTTTACTCATGAAATCTCGCGAGATTTCGTTGTTCAGTCACAAAGTCTCGCGGGCTTTTGTGAAATCTCGCAAGGTTTCACTGTTATCTTACAAAATCTCGCGAGACTTCGTTGTTAATTGTAATCTTACAAAATCTCGCGAGATTTCGTTGGTAAAATAGATCAATATTGCATTTTTGAATCGCTATATGAAATCTGCATATGAAAATATCGCAATATTTCAGTGTATCAATTTTTTTTTCCCAGCCCTATTATTTCCCGAGTTTTTAGATCCCTCTAGCATTTTTTCCACCCCAAAAAACTTTTAAGCAGCAAGTCTAGCAACTTTTTCTGGTATTTTCTTCTGGTATTGGAGAGTTTTGGAGACTGACATGAAAAGTATGTATCGTTTATGCTTCTCTTACAAAGGGATGCTCCCACAGGCTCCTCCCTCCCTCCATAAGATAGGAAAAACCTTTATTTGTCCCACAATGGGGAAATTTGCAATTCTGCAACAGCACACATACATCAGACCAGTCTGGCCAAAGGGAGTGAATAGACAGAAAAACTTACAAACACAGACGAGGATAGATGAAGATAAATTAAAGTAAGTTAAGTCGGCTGCACAGGAGTTTTAAAAACACAACAATGAATAAATAATGAATAAGTGTAGTAATTTTGCAGACAAGTGGGTGTGTACTATATATGAATATTCATAAATAACAGACCGGTGTGTATTGTAAATTGCAGCATAAAGAAATTATTGCACATAGTTGTTATAAAGTATTGCACATGATCCAGAAGTGATGGTGACAGATACAAAGGCTGCACTAGTGAAATGGATAATTACAAGATTTCATCGTTCTGTTACGAAATCTCGCGGTATTTTGTGAAATCTCATGAGATTTCGTAACAAAACGATATCTCACGAGATGTTATTAATAAAATAGATTAATATGGCATTTTTAAATATAGATACATGGTATCGGCATATGAAAATATCGCGATATTTCAGTGTGTCGCAATTTTTTCCCACCCTTAGTAAATAATCGGGTGATTGTAGTCAGACGGAGGTGCAGCCGCGTCATTACAAAAAAATAAAGCAAAAAAATTTGCACAACTAATACCACAATATAACAATATGTGTAAATATCATATCTCTCTAATGTAATATCACAATATCATATCAGAATATCGCACAGCCCTATGTTGAGCCCTAAAATAACACTAGAAACCACTAAACCACATCAGTTAAGTTAAAGTAGAACACCTGTTCTGTAAAACTGTAAGTCTGAAATATGAGAACAAATTTGACATTTATTAAAATGATGCAAACAGCAAAAATAACTGTAAATTACTGTAAATACAACCTGATAAATTGAATTTATCGTTTTGTCGTGAGATGACAAATTATTACATCGGTAATTTCTTTGACGATATATCGCACACGATGATATATATCGACCATCCCTTATTGCTATTATCATTTTAATATATCATTTTTTTACTTGTTTCTTATTCATGTCTGATTGTTTTTTTGTTTTTTTTAAGTTATATTTGAGGTTGTGTTTTGGTGGTTTAATAAACACTTAAAAAAATCAGTAAATAATCGTGTATATTATAATTATATTATTAATTATGATATTAATATCAATCAAAATGATGATGGTGATTATGTTTCCATAATCGTCCAGCCCTGGTGTATCGTCACCCCGATGGCTTTGTGAACACTTTGAAGTTGATGACATGTGGAAATCATTACTTTGTGTTATATTTTACACAGAATCAGCTGTTCTGGAAGGGGGGTGGAACCGTACATGACTCTGCTGTGTTTTAGCTGGTTGCATATTGGAGGTTTTGTGACTCTCAGCGAGGAGAAGAGCACCGTTTCATTTTTAACTGGCTCCTGGTGTTTGTGTTCATAATGAGTTCGTGGCAGATAGGAACTATCTCGGCATGATGACGCCGCGTCAGCAGTTATCTGATTGGCTGATAGCCGAGCAGCTCAGCTGTGTTGACACTGATACGAAGCAGCTGCAGTTCTCTGCTCTAATCAGCACTTCTGCTGCAGAAACAGGACTCAGAGTGACCCGGTTCATGACCGCTGCAGCGTTTCTGTTCACTACTGATGGTTACTGATGGTTACCGATGGTTACGGATGGTTACTGATGGTTACTGATGGTTACTGATGACTACTGATGGTTACCGATGGTTACTGATGGTTACCGATGGTTACTGATTACTACTGATGGTTACTGATGGTTACTGATGATTACTGATTACTACTGATGGTTACTGATTACTACTGATGGTTACTGATGGTTACTGATGGTTACTGATGATTACTAATGGTTACTGATTACTACTGATAGTTACTGATGGTTACCGATGGTAACTGATGACTACTGATGGTTACTGATGGTTACTGATGACTACTGATGGTTACTGATGATTACTGATTACTACTGATGGTTACTGATGACTACTGATGGTTACTGATGGTTACCGATGGTTACTGATGATTACTGATGGTTACTGATGGTTACTGATGTTACTACTGATGGTTACTGATGGTTACCAATGGTTACTGATGGTTACTGATTACTACTGATGGTTACTGATGACTACTGATGGTTATTAATGGTTACTGATTACTACTGATGGTTATTGATGGTTACTGATGGTTACTGATGATTACTGATGGTTACTGATGGTTACTGATTACTACTGATGGTTATTGATGGTTACTGATGGTTACTGATGATTACTGATGGTTACTGATGGTTACTGATTACTACTGATGGTTACTGATGACTACTGATGGTTACTGATGACTACTGATGATTACTGATGGTTACTGATTACTACTGATGGTTACTGATGGTTACTGATTACTACTACTGATGGTTACTGATGACTACTGATGGTTACTGATGACTACTGATGGTTACTGATGGTTACTGATGATTACCGATGGTTACTGATTACTACTGATAGTTACTGATGGTTACCGATGGTAACCGATGACTACTGATGGTTACTGATGGTTACTGATGGTTACTGATGACTACTGATGGTTACTGATGATTACTGATTATTACTGATGGTTACTGATGACTACTGATGGTTACCGATGGTTACTGATGATTACTGATGGTTACTGATGGTTACTGATTACTACTGATGGTTACTGATGGTTACCAATGGTTACTGATGGTTACTGATTACTACTGATGGTTACTGATGACTACTGATGGTTATTGATGGTTACCGATGGTTACTGATGATTACTGATGGTTACTGATGGTTACTGATTACTACTGATGGTTACTGATGACTACTGATGGTTACTGATGACTACTGATGATTACTGATGGTTACTGATTACTACTGATGGTTACTGATGGATACTGATGGTTACTGATGACTACTGATGGTTACTGATGGTTACTGATTACTACTGATGGTTACTGATGGTTACTGATTACTACTACTGATGGTTACTGATGACTACTGATGGTTACTGATGATTACTGATGGTTACTGATGACTACTGATGGTTACTGATGGAAACTGATGGTTACTGATGACTACTGATGGTTACTGATGGTTACTGATTACTACTGATGGTTACTGATGGTTACTGATTACTACTGATGGTTACTGATGGTTACTGATGGTTACTGATGGTTACTGATGGTTACTGATGGTTACTGATGGTTACTGATGGTTACTGATGGTTACTGATTACTACTGATGGTTACTGATGACTACTGATGGTTACTGATGGTTACTGATGGTTACTGATGGTCTACTGATGGTTACTGATGGTTACTGATGGTTACTGATGATTACTGATGGTTACTGATGGTTACTGATGATTACTGATGATTACTGATGGTTACTGATTACTACTGATGGTTACTGATGGATACTGATGGTTACTGATGACTACTGATGGTTACTGATGGTTACTGATTACTACTGATGGTTACTGATGGTTACTGATTACTACTACTGATGGTTACTGATGACTACTGATGGTTACTGATGATTACTGATGGTTACTGATTATTACTGATGGTTACTGATTAAACTGATGGTTACTGATGATTACTGATGGTTACTGATGGTTACTGATGGTTACTGATGGTTACTGATGGTTACTGATTACTACTGATGGTTACTGATGGTTACTGATGGTTACTGATGACTACTGATGGTTACTGATGGTTACTGATTACTACTGATGGTTACTGATGGTTACTGATTACTACTGATGGTTACTGATGACTACTGATGGTTACTGATGGTTACTGATGGTTACTGATGATTACTGATGGTTACTGATGGTTACTGATGGTTACTGATGGTTACTGATAGTTACTGATGGTTACTGATGGTTACTGATGGTTACTGATGGTTACTGATGATTACTGATGGTTACTGATGGTTACTGATGATTACTGATGATTACTGATGGTTACTGATGGTTACTGATGATTACTGATGGTTACTGATGGTTACTGATTACTACTGATGGTTACTGATGGTTACTGATGGTTACTGATGGTTACTGATGGTTACTGATGGTTACTGATTACTACTGATGGTTACTGATGACTACTGATGGTTACTGATGGATGATTACTGATGGTTACTGATGATTACTGATGGTTACTGATGGTTACTGATGGTTACTGATGGTTACTGTTGACTGATGACTGTTTTGCATGTTGTGTAATATTGAACCATACTTCCACCCAGGCCCCCTCGGCTCGGCTCAGTCTGGTACGGGTTGGTTTTTTGGGTTATGTCTCATCATGTGATCAAAGCCCTTTCTGCCTGTTTTGTGACAGAATGTAAAATTCTGTGGTTTGTTTCTGTAAAGATAATCTACTCACGGGTGTAAATAAAGTGAAAAAGTCGTCCTTTCCTGTGTAATGAGAGCAAACGTCGTGTTTACGCGATGGATTTGCTGCTGCTTAAGCCAAGAAGAAGGAAGATCACCTGCAGGACGGCACCATTCTCCTCCTCTGTTTCTGGGTCACGTTCTTCCTCATTAGGATTCAAAGAAGGTGTCGTGCCGAGGCTAACACGCAGCTCAGCGGTTCTCAACCTATTTTCCTTGAGGACCCCCTCATGCAGCGATCAGGAGGCTGCGGACCCCCTCACACATGCTGAAGTCATGCTCGGCTCTATGCTTCCATGATCTCTTCTCAACACTAATGATGAATTCCTGTCCTCCAATAAAGTCAAAGTTAGAGAGCTATCGACATCTAGCCTTCATCATGTACACTGTGGAGTTTCCCTGACATGTTTAATGAATGAAATGGATCAGAGAAGCTCAAGGTTACCAGGATGGACACCAACGACTGCAGCTGGAGCTGCGACGGCTCATGGACTCACCAAAACGCCGGCTTTGAATGGGCTCTATGCACAGCTCCACTGCTTCCTGAACTTAAGGCAGCTCCTTTGTTTCCTGACTTTCATTACCTGATGAGCTGATTAATCCAGGTGTGCCCGACCTCATTAACTGGCCAGACACACCTGGATTAATCAGTTCGTCTAGTAATGAAAGACAGGAAACAAAGTTCAGGAAGGAGTGGAGCAGAGCATAGAGCCCATTCCAGCTAGAAGGTGACACGGAGGTGGATTTTCACTCCTGTCCCCTCCCACTCCCACAGAAAAAATCTACTCCTGCCAAATTTTTACCGGAGTGGAAATCATTTCCCTGCGGAGGAACCCAGACTGACCTGCCGGGTATCTCATACATGGTCAGGCTGGTGGACCAGGCTAGTCTGAAGCACGAAGTGTGCCGTCACGGTGACCTGTGAACATCGTAGTTTCTGCATTTGTTCTTCAGGTATTTATCAGTAATTCAGATTCAGTAATTAAGGGTTAAGGAGTCATTCATGCAAAAGGGCCCAAACTAAGTACACATGCAAGATTTTACTGCAGCAGGACGCATATTTTTGTATTTAAAGTCCTTTTTAAATTAATTTCATCCAATATTCTAATTTTTTGAGTTTTAGAATTTGAGGTTTTCTTAAGCTGCAACTTCTAATCAGCAACATCCAAATAAATAAAAGCTGCAAATATATTGATTTGCATATAATTGTTTATGCAATATATAAATTGCAACTTTTAAGTTGAATTATAGTAATACATGAACTTGTTCATAGTATTCAAATTTTTTGGGTAGTACCTGTATGTATGTATATATATGTGTGTGTGTGTGTGTGTGTGTGTATGTATATATATATATATATATATATATATATATATATGTATATATGCTATTGAGTCTTTTTCATTTTTTTTATATCACTGCTGCATTTGGTTTCTGATTGGATTGATTGGAGATTGATACGAGATGATATCAGGTTAATTTAACAGAATCACTTCCACTCGTATATTAAACCATAAAGTAGTTTGGATCAATGTTATTGGCTCATTGATCACCACTTGTAGTGGTTAAGTGAAAACACTGCAAACGTGTTTTTAATGAATAGATGTGTCCAAGTTGCTCCATGATGAAATGAGGAAGAGGACGCTGACAGCAGCCTTTGTGTCCAGCTGAATGATCGTAAAGCAGACCTGGTTCCTGCATCCGTGCAGGCGTACGCTCGGCGTGTAATAAATACTTCATCAAGGGGAAATCTGACCTTTCTACAGTCCGTTCATTAAAAGCTTTTCATGTTGACTGTGAGGAAATCCTCCTCCTCCTCCTCTGCAGCAGCAGCAGCTTCGGCGCGGGATCACGTTTATTTATCCTGCTGGAACAGATGTATTTCATGTCCCATCAGCTCACATTTAAACGCATTCAAAGAAAAGGACGTTCAGCCGTGCACGCCCTGCATAACGGCATTGGTTCCCCCGTTCAATGGCAGAGCTCAGGCGCTCATTAGAAAATCAATGAGCTGTTGATCGCGCACGCTTCCAGATTGATTTTATGACGTCTGTGATTCTAACTCCGATCCTCTGCTTTCAGGATCCAGAAGGAGCTTGCAGAGATTACCTTGGACCCGCCGCCAAACTGCAGGTAGGAACCCGTTCGTGTCGCCGAGGCCTTCGTGTGTTTGAGCGGTCCAGCGCGGGAGGTTTGACCCCCCCACCGCTGCCTGCTCTGGACGGAGCAGTCTGAGGAATCAACTTGACTCGGTGTAAAGAGTGAAATGAACAAGCAGGGGTAGGATTGGCCCCGTCGTCTGTGTTTACCATCGCCGTGGCAACAGTGTTGTTTGCTTCTGGTCTCTGAGGAGCGATGCTGCTGCAGCTCGCTGCAACGCTGTGCTTGTTTGTTTCCACGTGTTTTCAGAGCGGGTTGAAGGCAGGGAGAGTCGCAGGAAGGGATGGACTAAAAAATGTATCGCGATAATTTCTCTTATTTATCACGGTAACGATAAATGACGATGAAAGCTATCAGCAAAATAATTTGTATTATAAATCTGTCACTAAATTCTGTCTTGAAAGCCCTACAAAATACCAGAAGCCATTATATCAATTAAGTTCATGTAGTGCACCTGTACTGCAAAACTGTAGTGACACCAATCAAACAAGTCTGAAATATGAGACCAAACTCCACATTTATTCAGACAATGCAAACAGAAAAACTAACTTTGCTTATTAAAAAAACCAAAGTAAAACACAACCTGGTAAATTGTCATCTCACGATAAAAACGATAAATTCAAATTGTTATTGTGGGGAATTTCTTTGACGATATTTCACACACGATAAAATATCGCCCATCGCTAGTCGCAGGAAGGTGGACCTGCGACGATGTTCCAGTCCAGACCTTCCTCTGAGAAAGTGGCGGATCTCAGTAGCTGCGTTTACATGGACCCAAACATACCGATTACTTTCGGTTTAAAAGCTCTTTCCGAATGAAAAGTGCTGAACTGAGTGAAATTTCATTCGGTTTCACGGGGGTAGAATATTCCTTTCCCCAAACCAAACGGGGCATCACGTAAACGCTGAATCAGAATGTTGTGAGGTTGCGCTCTTACAGCGATGCTTCGACGAGACGTCAACGTGCAACGAGTGACGTTTCCTCACTTTGACAGATGGCTGTGAACAACGCCATTCCTCGGACAGCAACAGAAAGTTTGGTTTTAATTTAAATTCTGTGTCTACGCCTTTTTCTCTCCGTGCAGCAGGATCAGCTGCTGGATTAAGTCCTGCAGAAACCACAACCGTGATGATCAGTTCGTAGACCTTCGTCTTTCATAAATAACTTGATTCACATCATTCTGCGCATGTCAGACAGGATTATTCTGAATAAATGTTGGTGCATGTACACGCCAGATCCGAATGAATTAGTTCCCATGGCAACAGCTGCCCTGAAATCCTTAATCAGAATGATTTCGTACTGAAAGGGAAAAAAGTCTCCATGGAAACGTTCCCATTGATGCAAACAGACTCTGGATTTTCTTCTGGCAGCAAATATTTGCACCTGACCCACATGTTGAGATGTACCAAACCAAAAGTACCAGATTCTAGTAGGCCTGGGCGATATGGACCAAATATCATATCACCATATATTTATTTTAGATGACGATACACGATATATCCCGGTATTTTTACCCTAATGTGTCTGAAAGTTTCATTCATATCAAACAGCTGTTTTTAGTGCTGAAACATGTTTATCATAAAGGTTTCGCTCCGCTGCAGAGACGGAACTGATGAAACTGTTAGAGATGTTTGTTAGATCAGAGTAATTAAAGATAGTTGGCTGTAGGGCTGGACGATATGGACCAAAAGTCATGTCCCGATATATTTGGGCTGAATATCGATAAACGTTAGTTTTATCGCAAAGTGAGAGCAAATGTTTAGTCACAGTCAAAGCTAAACATGATGTCACAAGTATTTCTATTTAAACCGGACGGATGAAATAACTAGAGATGCAGGATAAGTCCGATATCACGACGACTTATAACCGATAACTTATGTCCCATAAAGTTGGAATTTTTATAATCGGACAAGCAGAAGTTGAAATCCCACTTTTCTGCTTTTCTCACTGAGATATTGTGATTGCAGAAAGAAATCTGCTGCTTCACAGAGCAGATCTAAACTACATCCACACCGCTTTCCCTTCTTATTTCACACACGAACTACCCCGTACAGTTGCCATTTTTGATTTGGTAAAATTAGGCATGTATGTGTGTTATCGGTATCGGCCTTTAGGAGCTGAAATTTATCGGTTATTGGTAAAACAGTTATCGTGCATTCCTAGAAATAAAACTTAACTGTTCAAAGAACATTAAAATGTAAACATAAATACTGTATAACTGTACAAGAAACTCACAGGTGCAAATAAGACACATTACAAAGGGATTAAACATAATAAACCCAAGTACGGGCAGCATTTATAAAAAAAAAAAGCACAAAACAAACACTGAACTACATATATCCATATATGCGATATGGTCCAATTCCATATCTCATTTAAAATATATCGTTTTTCATATAGTATTTTTTCATTTAAGGATAGTTTATTATAATCAAACCACTTTTTTAACTCAGCTAGTTCTTTTTCTACAATTTGGCATCAAAGTCGCTTTCCCACCTGGAGCGCAGTGCTGCATAAAAGCTTGTTCTCTCCGCTTTTTGGTGAAAAGCAGCGTTTTTGCTGCAACTACCCCAGAACATGTGTTTTACTGGGATGAAAGTAAAAGCAGACTTAGTCTGATTTGGCCGTTTCCAGGTCGGCTGTGCTCCTGTACGTCTGCTCACGCGAACCCGGTCCGTGACCAGTTCATTTATGGTTACCGAGGTGAACGGCTCTGTATGTGGCGATACTGATTTTGGCCGTATCGGCCGGCGCCGCCTTCTGCTCCCGATCTGGACGAGGAACCGATCAGCTTCTGCTGAGCAGCAGCTCGTCGTCTGATTGTGGCGTAAGCGACAGCTGACGCGTCTCTGAGCAGGTGAGGGCGGCGTGACGGCGTGACGGCGCGATCTGTCACCGCCACGCCGCTCTGCTGGCTTCCAGATCTCGGCTATGACACCGATCTGGTGAAGCCGTCAGGTTTCCTGCCACAGGAACCGAGCAGGAGAAGAACGTTTCACAGGCAGACGTCTGCGCGAGATTCTGGCGGATGTTTGGGGAAACGGACTTGATGGAAAACGTCTGTGCTGAGGTGACGAAGGGATGGAGCTCGGCTGCAGTCAGGATGAAGAATCGGGCTGAAGCTGCGCCGGTGTTCTTCAGGGACCGTGGGAGATACGAGCAGCGGCGGCGCTCGAACAGCTCCCGGTTCCCCGCGAGGCTGCCGACCCTCACGGGGAGCAAATGTCTGATGAAGCCTGCGAGCTTCAGCCGTTCACTCCGACCACGGATGAATTCAGACACGCAGCTTCACACGGAAACCGCCCGTCTCCGCCCGTCTCCGTCGTCCTCCATCTTCCTCCATCCTCTTCCGTCCTCCTCCATCCTCCTCCATCCTCCTCCATCCTCTTCCGTCCTCCTCCATCCTCCTCCATCCTCCTCCATCCTCCTCCATCCTCTTCCATCCTCCTCCATCCTCCTCCATCCTCTTCCGTCCTCCTCCATCCTCCTCCATCCTCCTCCATCCTCTTCCATCCTCCTCCATCCTCCTCCATCCTCTTCCGTCCTCCTCCATCCTCCTCCATCCTCTTCCGTCCTCCTCCATCCTCCTCCATCCTCCTCCATCCTTCTCCATCCTCCTGCATCCTCCTCCATCCTCCTCCGTCCTCCTCCATCCTCCTCCATCCTCCTCCATCCTCCTCCATCCTCCTCCATCCTCCTCCGTCCTCCTCCGTCCTCCTCCATCCTCCTCCATCCTCCTCCATCCTCTTCCGTCCTCCTCCATCCTCCTCCATCCTCCTCCATCCTTCTCCATCCTCCTGCATCCTCCTCCATCCTCCTCCGTCCTCCTCCATCCTCCTGCATCCTCCTCCATCCTCCTCCATCCTCCTCCATCCTCCTCCGTCCTCCTCCATCCTCTTCCATCCTCCTCCATCCTCCTCCATCCTCTTCCGTCCTCCTCCATCCTCCTCCATCCTCCTCCGTCCTCCTCCATCCTCCTCCATCCTCCTCCATCCTCCTGCATCCTCCTCCATCCTCCTCCATCCTCCTCTGTCCTCCTCCATCCTCCTCCATCCTCCTCTGTCCTCCTCCATCCTCCTCCATCCTCCTCCATCCTCCTCCATCCTCCTGCATCCTCCTCCATCCTCCTCCATCCTCCTCAATCCTCCTCCATCCTCCTCCATCCTCCTCAATCCTCCTCCATCCTCCTCCATCCTCCTCCATCCTCCTGCATCCTCCTGCATCCTCCTCCATCCTCCTCCATCCTCCTGCATCCTCCTCCGTCCTCCTCCGTCCTCCTCCATCCTCCTCCATCCTCCTCCATCCTCCTGCATCCTCCTCCATCCTCCTGCATCCTCCTCCATCCTCCTGCATCCTCCTCCATCCTCCTCCATCCTCCTCCATCCTCCTCCATCCTCCTGCATCCTCCTCCATCCTCCTGCATCCTCCTCCATCCTCCTCCATCCTCCTCCATCCTCCTTCGTCCTCCTCCATCCTCCTCCATCCTCCTGCATCCTCCTGCATCCTCCTCCATCCTCCTCCATCCTCCTCAATCCTCCTCCATCCTCCTCCATCCTCCTGCATCCTCCTCCATCCTCCTGCATCCTCCTGCATCCTCCTCCATCCTCCTGCATCCTCCTCCATCCTCCTCCATCCTCCTCCATCCTCCTCCATCCTCCTGCATCCTCCTCCATCCTCCTGCATCCTCCTCCATCCTCCTCCATCCTCCTCAATCCTCCTCCATCCTCCTCCATCCTCCTGCATCCTCCTCCATCCTCCTGCATCCTCCTCCATCCTCCTGCATCCTCCTCCATCCTCCTGCATCCTCCTCCGTCCTCCTCCAACCTCCTCCATCCTCCTTCGTCCTTCTCCATCCTCCTCCATCCTCCTCCATCCTCCTGCATCCTCCTCCATCCTCCTCCATCCTCCTCCATCCTCCTCCATCCTCCTGCATCCTCCTCCATCCTCCTGCATCCTCCTCCATCCTCCTCCATCCTCCTCAATCCTCCTCCATCCTCCTCCATCCTCCTGCATCCTCCTCCATCCTCCTCCATCCTCCTGCATCCTCCTCCATCCTCCTCCATCCTCCTCCATCCTCCTCCATCCTCCTCCATCCTCCTGCATCCTCCTCCATCCTCCTCCATCCTCCTCCATCCTCCTGCATCCTCCTCCATCCTCCTGCATCCTCCTCCATCCTCCTCCATCCTCCTCCATCCTCCTCCATCCTCCTGCATCCTCCTCCATCCTCCTCCATCCTCCTGCATCCTCCTCCATCCTCCTCCATCCTCCTCCATCCTCCTCCATCCTCCTGCATCCTCCTCCATCCTCCTGCATCCTCCTCCATCCTCCTCCATCCTCCTCAATCCTCCTCCATCCTCCTCCATCCTCCTGCATCCTCCTCCATCCTCCTGCATCCTCCTCCATCCTCCTCCATCCTCCTCCATCCTCCTCCATCCTCCTCCATCCTCCTGCATCCTCCTCCATCCTCCTCCATCCTCCTCAATCCTCCTCCATCCTCCTCCATCCTCCTGCATCCTCCTCCATCCTCCTCCATCCTCCTGCATCCTCCTCCATCCTCCTGCATCCTCCTCCATCCTCCTGCATCCTCCTCCATCCCTCCTCGTCCTCCTCCATCCTCCTCCATCCTCCTCCATCCTCCTCCATCCTCCTGCATCCTCCTCCATCCTCCTGCATCCTCCTCCATCCTCCTCCATCCTCCTCCATCCTCCTCCATCCTCCTGCATCCTCCTCCATCCTCCTGCATCCTCCTCCATCCTCCTGCATCCTCCTCCATCCTCCTCCATCCTCCTCCATCCTCCTTCGTCCTTCTCCATCCTCCTCCATCCTCCTCCATCCTCCTCCATCCTCCTGCATCCTCCTCCATCCTCCTCCATCCTCCTCCATCCTCCTGCATCCTCCTCCATCCTCCTGCATCCTCCTCCATCCTCCTCCATCCTCCTCAATCCTCCTCCATCCTCCTCCATCCTCCTGCATCCTCCTCCATCCTCCTGCATCCTCCTCCATCCTCCTCCATCCTCCTCCATCCTCCTCCATCCTCCTCCATCCTCCTTCGTCCTTCTCCATCCTCCTCCATCCTCCTCCATCCTCCTCCATCCTCCTCAGTCCTCCTCCATCCTCCTCCATCCTCCTCCATCCTGTCCTCCTCTGCCTTCCTTCTCCCACAAGTCTGTGCTTTGTGAGAATTGCAGGTCTCTCAGAAGCTCGTTCACTTCAGTCCCATCAGAGCTTTGTGTTCGCTGCGGCGCGCGAGACCAGCGAGCCGCCGCGAGGTGGATCACACCGTCCTCACTTAAACCTGCAGCCCCCCCTGACTGACAGGAGACGAGCGCTGGATGATGTTGATGTCGGAGCCGAGCTGCTTGCCGGCGTCGTTCCAGACGTGTAAACCAATAAAAACCAGCTTCTGCTGCAGACGTGATGAATCCAAAAGCCAACGAAATGCTGCCAGCGGGGACAGAAGGAAAAGACTCACGTCAAAGCCGTCGCAGACATGCTGACGCAGCATCCAGGGCTGGATATGAAGCACCCCCCCCCAGTCTACAACTAATCTACAACTTTAAAGAGAAGTAGGAGAAATTAGAGGAAGAAAAGCTCGAACAGAATAAGACGAAACGCCAGAAATCAAAGTTCCAGTGTGAGGAATGAACGGCAGTTTTAGAAAACTACCAACTGCCGACCTGGCTCAGTGTCACATGACTGGACCTGAACTAGACCTGAACTAGGGTGGTTCATAATAATACTAATGATAATAATAATAATGACAATAATAATAATTATAGTTTAATAATAATAACAGATAATACTAATAATGGGTTATATTTCCATCGTGCCTTTTCTGCAGGGCACTGGAAGTGCTCACAGTAGATCATGATTCCTTCATTCCTCGTTCAGGGTTGACCCGGTTTCTGATATCCGGGTACCATCATGTCACTCAGTTGTGTTGGGATTTGCTGAGTAGTAACTAGTACTCATTTATCACCATATACTTTAATAATTTGTTGTTTTAAAGGATTTTTTCGTGGTGTCCAGCACGTTGGTCAGCTGCGTTGTTTTTAAAGTGCTATGCAACCAAAGTGGAGTTGTAGAAAAACTACGGTGGCGAGGATTTCAGAAATGAGAGCTTGGACTGCTGAATGAAGGCTTCTGTCGTCCCCAGCAGGGAACAGGAGGCGTGACCCTGAACGCTGTCGTCATTGAGGGTAAATCTGCGGGTTTCTTGCTCGGCCACCGCTGGAGCAGCAGAGCCTCAGCTGGGCTGAGGGTGGAGGGTCGTGTGCAGCGATCTGGCCTGCTGCTCAGAGCTGCAGACTGGTTTCAGCCCCCAGCGAGCCGCGGCCTGGTCGGATAAAAGGACGAGGGCCGTTTATCAGCAAACACCTGCAGAGAAGCAGCCGGCGAGCGGCTGCACCAGCTGTTCAGACACAAACTCACTTTCATGTGAAGATCTCAGACCAGAGCCGACACTGAGAAGTCTAAACGTGATTCCCAACGAGGAATGGCACGGAGATGAACCCTGGTTTCCAGCCGGGCTGTTTGTGCGGCGCGCTGACGCACCGATGCTGACATGCAGTCAGCAGGGAACAGTGCTGACGCCGGCTTTGCTGCTGAGACGCGCCTCCAGTGCAGCTACCATGTGAGTTAACTGCTGATGGGTGGATGATGATAGCCGTAGGAGCAGCCTGAGAAGACGTGCTGATTATTTCTGTCTTCCCGCTGACTTTCAGCCCCTCTGTCCTCCCTCACGTCTGTAATATCAGAAAGCAGCGATGCAGCCAGTTGTGACCTGATGTCAAACCTCGTAATGAGAGGCTGCGAGTGCACGGACACTTCTGTCAGCCGTACTCCAGAAACTGCCGCGTCAGTGCACATGTGCACAGCCATGCCTCCTGCGTACGTGGAATCTTTCGGGATTTGGGCGGAAAATTGCTTGAGGAAAGGAAAGAGTAAGAAAAGGGGATAAAAGGAGAAATGAAGCTGAGAGTGGCAGAAACAGACGTAGCCATCTGCTGCACGAGGGATTCCAGGAGCATCTTAAACTTTTCTGCAGCCCTCCTGCAGGGAGCAGAACGATGGAGGTGCTAATTATTCACCAACCAGATCCTGCTGCTGCAACAAGCACTTCATCTTTCTCCATTTGGGATCAGGTGATTATGACCTTTCTCTGTCTTATGTGTTTATGTACAGCTGTGTGAAAAAGTGTTTCCTCCTTCCTGATTTCTTACTTTTTTGCATGTTTGTCACATTTAAATGTTTCAGATCATCAAACAAATTTAAATATTAGACAAAGATAACACAAGTAAACAGAAAATGCAGTTTTTAAATGATGGTTTTTATTAGGAAGGAGGAAAAATCCAAACCTCCATGTCCCTGTGTGAAACAGTGATTGCCCCCCTGTTAAAACATAAATGAACTGTGGTTTATCATCTTTGGAAAGCTGAGTTCAGTTTCTATCCACATCCAGGCCTGATTACTGCCACACCTGTTCTCCATCAGAAATCCCTTAAATAGGACCTGCCTGACAAAGTGAAGTAGACCAAAAGATCCTCCAAAGCTAGACATCATGCTGCCATCCAAAGAAATTCAGGAACAAATGAGAAACAAAGTCATTGAGATCTATCAGTCTGGAAAAGGTTCCAAAGCCATTTCTAAAGCTTTGGGACTCCAGAGAACCACAGTGAGAACCATTATCCACAAACGCTTGATGCAGTTGTTGCTGCTAAGGTGGAACAAGCAGTTATTAGGTTTAGGGGAAGATCACTTTTTCACACAGGGACATGGAGAGTTGGATTTCCCCCTTACTAATAAAAACCTTCATTTAAAAACTGCATTTTGTGTTTACTTGTGTTATCTTTGTCTAATATTTAAATTTGTTTGATCTGAAACATTTAAGTGTGACAAACATGCAAAAACTAAGAAATCAGGAAGGAGGAAACACTTTTTCACACAACTGTATTTTGTCATTTTTAAGCCTCTGAGACGTGTGAGACGGCACAGATACTCAATAAAACAGGTTTCTCATTGTAGAACATCAGTGGTGTAAAAATATTCTGTTCAAATATCGTTTACATGTGAGAGCATATTATAAGCACTCCTAAACTCTCCGTCCTACCAAGTTGGATCCCTTTTTCTCTCCACAACTGCTTTAACTCTTGGTGTCAATGCAGCTGAGAACAGGTGGGTCTTTACCTGGATGTAAATAAACTGTTTCAGCTGATCTGAGACTTTCTGGGAGTTTGTTCCAGACATGTGGAGCATAGAAGCTGAACGCAGCTGATCCAGTTCTGGTTCTGGAACTAATAGAAGACCGGATCCAGGTCTAGTTCTGACTCTGAAACTGATAAAAGACCAGATCCAGATTCTACAGGTCGGTTCTGACTCTGAAACTGATAAAAGACCGGATCCAGGTCTGGTTCTGACTCTGGAACTGATAAAAGACCGAATCCAGATGACCTGGGGTCTAGCAGGTTCATACTGGGTCAGAGGTCAGTGATGTATTTTGGGCCTAAACCATTCAGAGCTTTATAGACCAGCAGCAGAACTTTAAAGTCTATTCTCTGATGGACCGACAGCCAGTGTAAAGACCTGAGAACTGGACTGATGTGGTCCACTTTTCTGGTCTTTGTGAGAACTCGGGCAGCAGAGTTCTGAATGAGCTGCAGCTGTTTAACTGGTTTTTAGGTAGACCAGTAAAGACGCTGTTACAGTAGTCACGCCGACTGAAGATGATGATGGACTAGTTTTTCCAGATTCTCCTGAGACATCAGATCTTTTATCCTTGAGATGTTCTTCAGGTGATAGTAGGCTGATTTAGTGATCGCTTTGATGTGTTTTTCAGGATTTAGGTCTGAGTCCATCACTACAGCCAGATTTCTGGTCTGGTTGGTGGTTTTTAGGTCTGAGTCCATCACTACACCCAGATTTCTGGTCTGGTTGGTGGTTTTTAGGTCTGAGTCTATCACTGCAGCCAGATTTCTGGTCTGGTTGGTGGTTTTTAGGTCTGAGTCCATCACTACAGCCATATTTCTGGTCTGGTTGGTGGTTTTTGGTCTGAGTCCATCGCTACAGCCAGATTTCTGATCTGGTTGGTGGTTTTTAGGTCTGAGTCCATCGCTACAGCCAGATTTCTGGTCTGGTTGGTGGTTTTTAGGTCTGAGTCCATCACTACAGCCATATTTCTGGTCTGGTTGGTGGTTTTTAGGTCTGAGTCCATCACTGCAGCCAGATTTCTGGTCTGGTTGGTGGTTTTGGGTCTGAGTCCATCACTGCAGCCAGATTTCTGGTCTGGTTGGTGGTTTTAGGTCTGAGTCCATCACTACAGCCAGATTTCTGGTCTGGTTGGTGGTTTTTAGGTCTGAGTCCATCACTACAGCCAGATTTCTGGTCTGGTTGATGGTTTTTAGGTCTGAGTCCATCACTACACCCAGATTTCTGGTCTGGTTGGTGGTTTTTAGGTCTGAGTCCATCCGTACAGCCAGATTTCTGGTCTGGTTGGTGGTTTTAGGTCTGAATCCATCACTACGGCCAGATTTCTGGTCTGGTTGGTGGTTTTAAGGTCTGAGTCCATCACTGCAGCCAGATTTCTGGTCTGGTTGGTGGTTTTGGGTCTGAGTCCATCACTGCAGCCAGATTTCTGGTCTGGTTGGTGGTTTTAGGTCTGAGTCCATCACTACAGCCAGATTTCTGGTCTGGTTGGTGGTTTTTAGGTCTGAGTCCATCACTGCAGCCAGATTTCTGGTCTGGTTGGTGGTTTTAGGTCTGAGTCCATCACTACAGCCAGATATCTGGTCTGGTTGGTGGTTTTAGGTCTGAATCCATCACTACGGCCAGATTTCTGGTCTGGTTGATGGTTTTTAGGTCTGAGTCCATCACTACAGCCAGATTTCTGTTCTGGTTGGTGGTTTTTAGGTCTGATTCCATCACTACAGCCAGATTTCTGGTCTGGTTGGTGGTTTTTAGGTCTGATTCCATCACTACAGCCAGATTTCTGGTCTGGTTGGTGGTTTTTAGGTCTGAGTCCATCACTGCAGCCATATTTCTGGTCTGGTTGGTGGTTTTAGGTCTGAGTCCATCCCTACAGCCAGATTTCTGGTCTGGTTGGTGGTTTTAGGTCTGAGTCCATCCTTACAGCCAGATTTCTGGTCTGGTTGGTGGTTTTTAGGTCTGAGTCCATCACTACAGCCAGATTTCTGGTCTGGTTGGTGGTTTTTAGGTCTGAGTCCATCACTACAGCCAGATTTCTGGTCTGGTTGGTGGTTTTAGGTCTGAGTCCATCCTTACAGCCAGATTTCTGGTCTGGTTGGTGGTTTTAGGTCTGAGTCCATCACTACAGCCAGATTTCTGGTCTGGTTGGTGGTTTTTAGGTCTGAGTCCATCACTGCAGCCAGATTTCTGGTCTGATTGGTGGTTTTTAGGTCTGAGTCCATCCGTACAGCCATATTTCTGGTCTGGTTGGTGGTTTTAGGTCTGAGTCCATCCCTACAGCCATATTTCTGGTCTGGTTGGTGGTTTTTAGGTCTGAGTCCATCACTGCAGCCAGATTTCTGGTCTGGTTGGTGGTTTTTAGGTCTGAGTCCATCACTACAACCAGATTTCTGGTCTGGTTGATGGTTTTTAGGTCTGAGTCCATCACTACACCCAGATTTCTGGTCTGGTTGGTGGTTTTTAGGTCTGAGTCCATCCCTACAGCCATATTTCTGGCCTGGTTGGTGGTTTTAGGTCTGAGTCCATCACTACAGCCAGATTTCTGGTCTGGTTGATGGTTTTTAGGTCTGAGTCCATCGCTACAGCCAGATTTCTGGTCTGGTTGGTAGTTTTGGGTCTGAGTCCATCACTACACCCAGATTTCTGGTCTGGTTGGTGGTTTTAGGTCTGATTCCATCCCTACAGCCATATTTCTGGTCTGGTTGGTGGTTTTAGGTCTGATTCCATCCCTACAGCCAGATTTCTGGTCTGGTTGGTGGTTTTAGGTCTGATTCCATCCCTACAGCCAGATTTCTGGTCTGGTTGGTGGTTTTTAGGTCTGAGTCCATCACTGCAGCCAGATTTCTGGTCTGGTTGGTGGTTTTTAGGTGTATGTACTGAAGCTCTGTGGTGACCTGCTGTCGTTTCTCTTTGGCTCCAGAAACAATCACCTTATTTTTGTTTTAATTTCAGCTGAAGAAAGTTGAGGCACATCCAGTCCCCACAGAGGTGTTAATGTGGCCCTAAAGCTTCAGATAATATCGAACTGTTTGCATACATAATAGATGTCTTGGCGCGATGTTCCGTGGATTTTTTCATAATAAACGCAGCCACAGCTGGTCGTGTCTCCCAACTCAATTCTATGTTTGCAACTCCGGTTGCGTCATCACGCAGACCAGAGAAGTGTTATTCATTTTTGCTACTCATGCACTTTATTTGTTAGTGAATAATAAGTACAATTATGTGTTCATTTGTTACCTTTCTTTTAACAAGGCTACATGTTAATGTCAGGCCTGATGGCTTCACTCACATGGCGAGGTTTACGCTTCATTCAGCAGCAGCATCAGATCGGTATCAGGTATCGGTATCGGACTGGATCTGTAGTTTTAGCTGCAGCTTTTTTAATGATCCAGCTGTAGATGTCTCCTTCAGTTCTTAGATAACGTTTTATTATGAATGCGTTCTTGCTGTTGGCATTCAGCTGAGCTGCAGAGGCTGGAGCTCAGACATATCTGTGACCCAACAGTCCCTGACACCAAATAAAGACGCATAAACAAGAGCGACCTTGTACTCTGTGTGAATGGAGCCTCATAAAACGAGGGCTTTTTGTGGGGGATTATTAGCCCTTTAGCTGCACACCCTCGTCTTTTGTCTCTCTATGCAACCCATCTTCAGTCCTGCCTGAAAGCTTCTGGAGGAAAACATTTCACACACCATCAGAAGAACAGTATTAACTGGCCGTGACAGCTGATTGCACTGCTCCTCTTCCTCGCCTGCTCCTCCATCTTTCCTCATTTCACTCGTCTGCAGCTTGCTTCAGCTGACGAAGCGTGTCTGCAGCGCGCTGATGCGGTGCTTGGTGAGCATATCGGCTCCGTGTAGGATGAATGATCAGCCTCTTATTAGAGATGCTGTCCTGCTTTATAGCAGAGAAAACTGCGGTGGTTTCATACGTTATACAGGTATAGATATTTCTGTCACACACGGATGTTTCCATGTCCACTCAGCCTCATCTAACTCCCACTTCCTCACCATCAAGTTGAATCATTCATGTTTAGGGGACTCCAGGGTGTCTGTCTAAACCAGTAAACCGTAGGGTGTAATATATATATATATATATATATATATATATATATATGTATATATATATATATATATATATATATATATGTATAGATATATACACTGCCTAGCCAAAAAAAAAATCGCCACCAAAAAAAAAAAAAGGTCATTCACTTTAATACTTTGTTGGACCGCCTTTAGCTTTGATTACGGCACGCCTTCACTGTGACATTGTTTCAATAAGCTTCTGCAATGTCAAAAGATTTATTTCCATCCAGTGTTGCATTAATTTTTCAGGGGCATCATCACACTGCCCCCACAGGCTTGTACAGTAGCACTAGGCATGATGGGTGCATCATCACTTCATCTGCCTTTCCGGCCACATTTCTTCCTGGAAGACGATGGTCCACCATCCTTCCAGTTTTTCAGAATGCGTTGGACTGTTCTGAACCCAGTTTTAGTAGTTTCTGCATCTCCTTAGATGTTTTCACCTCTTCATGCCAATGATCTGACCCTTCTCAGACAGACTAACATCTTTTCCACGTACCACGGATGTGTCTTTCCACATGGTTGTTTAGGAAATGAGAAGCAACTCATTGCACCAGTTGGGGTTAAATAACTTGTTGCAGCTGAAAGATAATCGCCCATCATGTAATTATCCAATAGGAGGCTCCGACCTGTTTGCTTAGTTACATCCAGGTGGACACTTTTTTTTGGGCCAGGCAGTGTATATTCCCATATAAGAAAAGACTGAGCTAAATAATTAGCATGTGATCTGACTGATCACAATGCTGGAAAAACAAAAACACCAAAATGACAAATGTGAGACTCTTTCACGCTCAAATAACCTCACATGAAAGAAGAAAAAAAGATTGATTCCTTCATTGGATGTTCAGCATTTCTGAGTGTTTGAAGGACTCTGATTGGCTGAAATAACATTGAAGTCTCTGGTTTCATCACTAAGATAAAAAGCGGGGGGGGGGCTCCTTCTGAGTAAATGGTCTGATGTCATGGAAAACAGTTCAAACTACATCATTGAAGTGTAGAGCAAGGTGTGTGAGGAGAAAAATGTTCTCCTAAACATTTATTCTGGAATAACATTTGATTCTAGAAAGGTCCTTTTCAATGCAAGTCAATGTGGCACGGATTGGCTCTAAGGAGGAAATGAGGAGGATTTTAGTTAGAGACCTTAGAGAAAGAGTTACACCCCCATCTTCTAGAAGATCATGAGTCAGACCAGAATACACACCTGCACCAAGTTTATGCTGTTTGCATTAGTAGATAAAAGTAACATAAAAGGTCGTTCACCCCCCCTTCAGAAAGCTTAAGAAGCTGTGAGGGTTAAAAGGCCCATTTTTAAATCCAAACTTTAGGATAGGAGTCGTCTCGTGCACGTTCACTTTGGATTCATGGAGATTTTCTTTGTCAGATCTCAGGACGTCACTGACAGAGAGCAGCAGAAAACCTGTGAGAGCATCTCTGCTGTTTAAAAATCACACTCGGTCCTGTTTCCCGATGCACCTGCACCGACGCCATCCCACGTTTCATACTTTGTCCCGATCTGGAAACGTGAAAACAAAGAAAAACCGATGACGGCTTTGAGTCTGAACAAAGCCCACCAAGCCCAACAAAATCTTCCTCTGACAAGCACATTATCTGTTTCACCAGCGCAGAAATAAACATCCAGCACAGCAAAAGCAGGCTTTTTATTGGCTAACAGCACGGTGCTAAAATGATGTTTGTGGTTTCAGATGAGGCTGATTAAACGGAGGAAAAACAGGTTTTTCAGCTTAACTGAGTCAGTAAAGCACGTATAAAAGTGTCCTGACTGACTCGCATAGATTTTCTGTCCTCGGTGCTCCAGCTCACTCAGCACATCTAAAACGTAACGACACAGTGATGTCGTCCACAAGCAGCCGCCAGATAACAGCTGCACAATCACTTACAATCCTATAAACTGGAGACTGATTATCTCAGACAGTCGATCAAAGTCCCAGAAGGAGCTCATTTCATTTGCTTTCATTCAGATTCGTTTTATTTATATATATACATATGTATATATGTATATATATATATATATGAAGGGGAGGCACTACGGATAAAAACCCTGTTTTTTCATCACCTGGTCAATTTTGAGATTTTATTTTATTTTTCCCCTTTGCCGCAGTGTATTGATATTTGTTCCCACCCTTAGTCTTTAGAAGTTTTTAAGTCTGTAGAAAATTAGTTTTTGAAGAAGAAAGAGAAGAATTTTTTTTTCTTTTAGACTTTAGAAACAGCGGCCTGATCGGTTAAATATCGGTGGAGTGGTCGATGTCTGATACTCAGTTTTAAGGCCGATATAGGCCGATACCGATAGCGGGCCGATTATATCATGCATCCCTAGTTGTGCTGAAAGAATGATATCAAACAAGGCAGGTAAACTGCTTTAAAAGTAGAAGCAAAAGTCGTGTAGAACGACCGTTGACACGCTGGTACCCAGAGGGTTAATCCTGCCAGCTGAGAAGCCGGTTTGTTGCTGGTGCAGCAGAACATCCGTTACGTTGCTAAAACGTGGACATCCCAGATGTTCTCCTCAAACACGATGTTGAGCCGTGACATGAATGTGACGCAGCGTGACCACGACCGGTGCCGGGTCATCGGAGTGGTTGTTGGGTTTGCAGCAGTGATTCTGGTAGTCTGAGTTTTTGCAGAGGGGGGGGGGGGGGTGCAACGTGCATCAACAGGTAACACGCTCACCTGAGGCTGGTTGTGACTCAGAGCCATGAACGCTGATCCTGCTGGAGCAGCTCAGATCTGCAGTCCTGCAGGAGACGTAAAAGGGGGGGGGGGGAGGGGGGGGGAGGAAAAGGGGGGAGAGGAGGGGGGGGAGGGGGGGGGGGAGGGGAGGGGGGGGGGGGGGGATGGGGGGGGGGGAGGGATGGGGGGGGGGGAGGGATGGGGGGGGGGGGATGGGATGGGGGGGGATGAGGGGGTGTTGAAAAAGGAAAGGGATGGGAAAGAGGAATGGGAAAAAAAGATAAAAGGAGGGAAAAGGAGAGAGAGTGGGGAGAGAAAAAGAAGAACAACGGGAAATAAATCGCAAAAAAGAAAAAAAAAAGCTAAAAAAGAGGGGAAAAGAGAGCCAACAAAAAAAAAAAAGGAAAAGAAAAAAAGTTGTCGTCCACGCCTGAAACACCTTTATGCTTGTTCTGCTACAAACAGAAGCTCTCCTTCGTGTAAATGAAGCCGACAAGAAAAGTACGTCTTAGTAAATCCAAGAAAAAAGAATAAAAAGGGGTTATACATTTATCACCCTCATTTAGAAAAACCTGGAATTTGAACTTGGTGTGACATTCTGCTGCACACTCAAAAACAGAGGTACCAGTTTGTACTTAAAGGAATATTCCACCCACAGAATGATGTAACTTTATCTTCCACCCCCCCTCATGGTGAGAAAGACTCTGCAGCACACAGACGAGATCACTCGCGAGCTTCTCTTTTTCTTTCTTTCTTTGTTTTAAATCAACATCAACCCCTCTTGGACCCTCTTGTGTTTGTCTGCAGCTCTGTCGCTCTCAGCACAATGTAAACAGCTGATTTCTTCTTCTACGCTTGTATTATCCGCAGAGTAGGCTCTGAACGCCGAGGCTTCCGTAGTTTCGTGAACGCGCATATGCGTGCTTCGTGAAAGTAATCGTAGGAAAATATCTTCGTTATATGAGGTACCTGCTACTTGTGGACAAGCTGAGTTGCCTAGCAACCATGCTGTCCACTCAGTCTTATGCGATGGGAGAACAAATAGTTCTCTATTATTTCTTTATTACATATAGTTTATTTTTGTATGAGTGTATTTATTATTCATTTCATAGCCTGTATGTGAGGTAACTGTTTTATAAAAGCACTTGGATCTGCGGGTCCCAGCGGTTTTACTACGGCGGGGACGAACCCACGGCTTCTCGGGGCTGGTTGCTTTGGTGAATGTTGAGGCAGCGGCTGGTTTTCAGGCTGAAACTGTGAATCTGCCGTCTGTGATCGGTCCGGTCGGTGCCGGTCCAGTCGGTGCCGGTCCGTTCCCACTGAGACCCGGCTAAGTGCAGAGCTGCTGAATCAGTAGTGCTGTGAAATCAGACCATAACCAGGACCTGCTCCCCGTCTGAAAGACATCTGCATCACTGCTCGTCCACCCAGAAGGATTTCCATCCAGCCTCCGCCTCCGCTGTCCTCGGCCGTCCTCGGCCGTCCTCGCCCGTCCTCCGCCGTCCTCGCCCGTCCTCGCCCGTCCTCCGCCGTCCTCTGCCGTCCTCGCCCGTCCTCGCCCGTCCTCCGCCGTCCTCCGCCGTCCTCCGCCGTCCTCTGCCGTCCTCGCCCGTCCTCGCCCGTCCTCGCCCGTCCTCCCCCGTCCTCGCCCGTCCTCGCCCGTCCTCGCCTGTCCTCCACCGTCCTCGCCCGTCCTCGCCCGTCCTCGCCCGTCCTCCACCGTCCTCGCCCGTCCTCGCCCGTCCTCGCCCGTCCTCCGCCGTCCTCGCCCGTCCTCGCCCGTCCTCGCCCGTCCTCCGCCGTCCTCCCCCGTCCTCGCCCGTCCTCGCCCGTCCTCCGCCGTCCTCGCCCGTCCTCCGCCGTCCTCGCCCGTCCTCCGCCGTCCTCGCCCGTCCTCGCCCACCGCACGTCTGCCCTTGATGAGATGAGTTAGCTGCTGAGTGCAGCGATGGTGACGGTGGTGGCAGGCTGGAGGTCACCGGGACGCAGATGCAGATGCTGCAGCCTCGGGGAGTCGTCGTTCTGACCACCATGTTACACCAGAAGACCCGGAGCTGCCGTTAATCACAGAGCTGACGGGCTGCGGAGCTCCCAGGTCCGTCTGGCTCTGCTTGTGCCTCTCTGCATGGCCGTAACTCGGCCTCCTGGGGTCCGCTTTCAGCAGCCATCACCTTCAGGCTTCGGCCTTTAACGGGGACGTCTCCGCCTTTATCGTCGGGACGGAAGCATCCGTGCTGTTAAAGCAGCGATAATGGATGCTGCGGTGTCGGTGGGATGGGCGGGAAACCCTCCCGGAAGAGCCGAGGGTGAGCTCATGAAGGGGTGACCTGGGAAATCTCTGCACGTGGACAAATGGGACGGTTTTGTCTGGTTGTTGTCCTCCATTCCAGTTTTGGCAGAGAGGTCGTCCCCCTCCTGCTGAAGAGCGTGTTCCTGCAGAGTCCATCAGCGTGTAACACGTATTCAGCTGGAGGCGGGGGCGTCTGCAGCCTTTCAGGGCAGCCTGGGCTTCGCCCGGAGTCGTGCCCGGTGTAAATTTGAAAAACTAGATGAGCTTTTCTCTCGTCTTTCGCTACAAAAATGTGTTTTAGAAGGCAATAATAGACATAATGGAGTGGATGAATTGTCATTTTAATTTTAAAAAAAAGTAATTAACCACAAAATCAACAATGAAATGTGGACCTTTATGTTCGCTGCACTCGTGCGTAACAGTTCATACATTCACCTTTTGTCTTCTCTCTGACTCATCACTGACCCTCCTCATCATCACCGTTCTTATCTTATTTGCTCCTCTTTTTCTTCCTAATTTGTTCTCATCATCACTTGTTCTCCTTTTCTCTTACTCATTTGTTGTCTTTTCCTCATTTGTTCTCATTTTCTCCTCATTTATTCATTTATAGGTTTCATAAATCAGAAACGGAGTTTAAATAAATCTGCAGCCCCAAAAAAACGAGTCCAGGTTTGAAAAGTCGACGTTACACAGGACCTCGTTAAATGTTGTCAGTAGAAAATTATTTGAGTGGAATTTCCCTTTAAGCCAAAATCGAAACAGAGGCAAGGAAATAAGTTGCTGCTCTCTTCAGCCTTGTTTTTTACGTGGGGGGGGTTCATGTTGACTTTTTCATGTTGTTTTTAAGGATAAAGAGTCACCGCTGTGATTCTACCTTTTACTTTCCTGCTTAAAGCTGAGGATGGATCTGCTGCTTTCTCTCATATTTTCTGTCTCATCATGCTGATACTTTAATTTCACTGCTGCTCTTCTGCACATGCTCACACAGAGCTGACAAACTTACTTTAGCTTCGTCTGACATCAGATGGGGGGGCTAATCGGACCTCGGACTTCACACACCACGCGAACAGGAGCTAGGCTGGACCTTCGCGCATTCATGGTGCGTTAAAGTGCTGGTAGAAAGCTGGGTCATTTGGATTTTCATCAGATTGTTTTTTCAGAGGTGGTTAAACAGTGAATTCATACCCGGGGCCGGACTCCAAACATCCGGGGCTGCAGCACCGGGAACATCGGCTGGTGGGAGTCATAATGATGCTGCCGCTCTTCCAGATCAGATGTACAGAAGGATGTAGAATAACGTGTCGGCGTCTCACATCATCAGATAACGTGTCCACGCGCTGTCAGCTGTTCACTGTTGGAGCACGTGGAGACCTTCGTGCTTCAGATCGCTCTGAAAATCCCAAATAAAACTGATAAAGATAAATAATTAAACCATCAAAGCCATCTTCTGTTATCGCACTTTTCTAAAATAAGATGGGAAGGTGTTCTGAACAGAGGGATTCACACTGACTATTAGGGCTGGGAAAAAATATCGATACACTGAAATATCGCGATATTTTCACATGCAGATTTCATAGAGATATTTAAAAATACAATATTGATCTATTTTTACCAACAAAATCTCACCTGATTTCACAAAAAAACCGCAAGATTACGTGACTGAACGATTTCGTCAGTAAAAAAGATAGATACTGCATTTTTAAATATCGATATATCAGCAGTATACTGACTATATATGCCAGTAGGGTTGTGTGGGTGTGTATATATATGTATATATATATATATATATACACATACATACACATAAATACTATGTGTATACAGTATATATCAGGGGTGGGGCACCTTGGCCCCCATCCTGCAGCTCTTCCACGTGTCCCTGCTCATACACACCTGATTCAAATCAATGAGTCTTTGTGCAGAACTTGATTGACTGTTAGATCCATTTTGTGCTGGAATGGGGAGAAATGAAAAACCTGAAGGGACACCGGCCCTTGAAGACCAGAGTTCCCCACTGCTGATATATATGAATATATATAATGATATTTAACCTGACATCATGTCTTTGATGGTGGGGAGGAAGCCGGAGAGAACCCACGCATACACGAGGTTTCATATAAACAAAAAAATGCTAATAGTTAGAAATAATTGAGAACAGACCTCCCAGTATTGATTTCCAGATGGTGGTCTTCACCACAGACTCAGTTACACACATATATTATCAAGTTATGCCTTAAATTTGTGCAGCTTCCCCACTTGAAAGGGATGAGACGTTTACGCAGACATTACCCACCTGATTCCACTCAAACCGACAACTTTCCTCCTTTTATTTTTTATTTTTCAATATAGTTGTGAAGACAGATGATCTTTTATTCCTTCTGCCATCAGGCTCTTAAACGACTCTTAAATATTTACTGCTTTTATTATTCTTATTATCATTATTATTTTTACATTATTTTTTATTATAATTTCTATATTTTACTTACCTGTACAGCACTTTACCTTCGGTGTTAAAAGCGCTTTATAAATAGAGCTTTGATGGATTGATTGAAATGCGAGAGACGGTGCATGGAGTGGGGTTTTTCTTTGTTTTATGCTGTTAGAAAGTTTTCATTTAGTTGTCTATGATTTCTGCCAATCACGCGTCATTGCTGCACGTATGGCTGGATCCTCCGTTATCCCTCGTCCTGCACACGGACAGATCCTGTGTGTAACTATGTGCATGTGCGTGGATTGTTTTTGTCCTTGCTGCCCCCAGGTGAGCCAGGGCAGGGGTCGGCAACCCAAAATGTTCAAAGAGCCATATTGGACCAAAAAACCGAAAAACAAATCTGTCTGGAGCTGCAAAAATGTAAAAGTCTTAAATAAGCCGGTCGGCAACCTGTTTCAGCCAAACAGCCTTTTAGACCCGTTTCCTACAATAAAGAAAACACTGGAGCATCAACTGACTTTTAACATTGATAATTAAATAAAACTTTAACGTTAAATGTGTTGCATTTAACATAAAAACGAGAAAACGAAATTACATTTCTGCATCCAGCAAAAAAACATTTTAAACTAAAAAAAAAAGAAAAGACGTCGGGTTGAAGGTCACTTTTTAAAAAAAAAAAAAAATCTATTTTATTTGTTGTATTTATGTAGGATGGAAAAAGACGCAGCTTTAATAATCTACCAGCAGCAAACCAAACACGCTGTCCTGTCTGTGCCGTCATCCTTTTACTGGCGCGTGCAGTAAGCTACCCGAAAAATGAAATTACTGTTTCACAAAATATGAACATAGCTACGCAAAATAATCTGGTCAGCAGTGAAAACAAATGAATCTGCCCACGCAGCGCTGAACATGCTCAGTGCATCAGACACTTTTCTTCTCTATCGTCGGCCTACCTGGCTGGAGAAGTGATCAAAGCGCAGCATGACAGGGTCGGAGTGGACAAATAAGCTTTTGCTCGTTTATTATTCACTTTAAATGCCAGAACTGCAGCAACAGCACAACAGAGACGCTCCGCTGTGAGGCGTTCGTGGGATAGTGCGCCAGGAGGAAAGTTCAGCGCTCCGCGGCACGTCCACACTCAGTGATATTCTTTGTTTGTAATTAATTCCGTTTTTAATGTTTAATTCCGTGATTGCTGATTCAATAGGGCTGTATCATGCTATGCTGCACAATAGCGGCACGTGAGCATGAAGTGCAGTTATTAACACTGATTGGCTGCGTAAAGGTTTGTGAGACGCATCATAGCGTGCTGGACAGTTACTCGCCGTTTCACTGCAGTTACCTGCTTGTTGCACCTGACACTCAATGGGCTGCTTTGCAAAATGGTAAAATATAAATTATGTCTTTATTTTAATAGTTAAGTTGGATTTTATTTCACGTGCTGCATTTGCAGTGCTCGGAGAACTCGGGAAAAGTGCGCAACTGTACATGAATCCCTCAGAGGGATCATCATAATCCTCAAATTTAGAATAAGATAAGAAACTTTATTGTCTCTCAAGGGGACATTTGTCTTGGTCTTTTAGAATCACATTATTAAAGTGAACCAACCAAAATACAATACACTTTAGTAGAATAGTCATTAATTCATTTTCCAATGCAGGGAGCCGCAACAGAGGGACTAAAGAGCCGCATGCGGCTCCGGGCCGCGGGTTGCCGACCCCTGACTTAGGATGGTACCCGCATTCTTGTCCCTACAGGCTGTCTAGGAACCTACAAACAAACAAGAGGGGGAAACACCCTGCCCAGGGGAAAAAAAAATGCGAAACGAAACTTTACCAAACGAACACAGAGGCCCATCACCCATCCCCATCCTCCAGGCGGACTGGGTCGGCCTGGTCGGGGTGTCTGTAGCTGCTTCCTCTGTGCTGTGTTTGACATCAGCCTCTAGGGACACTTGTTAGTCCTGAATCCAGCAGTTTGACGAACTGCATGTCTCAGCAGAGCTTTATGGTCTGATTTCTGGATTTCTGATGGATGTGCGTGAAATCCTGGTGGTGTGGCTTCCTCTGGATGTGTGTGCAGACAGATCAGCAGGACAAAGGCGGTGAATTACAGACGGGAGGTTTCTGGCTCTGACTGATTGCAGACTGTTGGAGACTTTCAATAAAAGAGTGACATAAAATCAATGCTGACAGTGCAGCCGAATCAATGGTGTCATGATGGCTATGGGGTGCAGAATGAGCGGGTTTATTTAGTTTATCTAGGAAGGTTACCCTGCGCTAGGCACGTAGCGATATTCATGTAATATACGTATATAATGTGTATATATATAATGTAAACTATTATTCATATTAGAAATTAATTATTATGAATTAATATAATATAAAATATGATATATACATATATATATATATTATATATATTATATATATATATATATATATATATATATATATATATATATAATTATCACGGTTATCGATATTATCGTGGTATTAGTGAAATCTGCTCAAAATGTTCAAAACATGCTGATTCACTCTAAAATCTTTTCACCAAGTTAAATTAAAAACAATATTAACAAGCAGATGGACTTCCTGTTGGTAAAACACGTAAACATCAAACATATTTATGTTCATTAAAGATGCATCTGTGACCATCAGAGGTTCATCGCTTTATGCAGGATTGTAGATCAGAACCAGGAATACTTTTCTTCACATTCAGAGCTCCAGACCTGATCCAGTTCTGATCCAGTCCTGATCCAGTCCTGATCCAGTCCTGATCCAGTCCTGATCCAGTCCTGATCCAGTCCAGATCCAGTCCTGATCCAGTCCTGATCCAGACCTGATCCAGTCCTGATTCAGTCCTGATCCAGTCCTGATCCAGTCCTGATCCAGTCCAGATCCAGTCCTGATCCAGTCCTGATCCAGACCTGAACCAGTCCTGATCCAGTCCAGATCCAGTCCTGATCCAGTCCTGATCCAGACCTGAACCAGTCCTGATCCAGTCCTGATCCAGTCCTGATCCAGTCCTGATCCAGACCTGATCCAGTCCTGATCCAGACCTGATCAAATCCTGATCCAGTCCCGATCCAGTCCTGATCCAGTCCTGATCCAGACCTGATCCAGTCCTGATCCAGTCCTGATCCAGACCTGATCCAGTCCTGATCCAGACCTGATCCAGTCCTGATCCAGTCCTGATCCAGTCCTGATCCAGACCTGATCCAGTCCTGATTCAGTCCTGATCCAGTCCTGATCCAGTCCTGATCCAGACCTGATCCAGTCCTGATCCAGTCCTGATCCAGTCCTGATCCAGTCCTGATCCAGTCCTGATCCAGACCTGATCCAGACCTGATCCAGACCTGATCCAGACCTGATCCAGTCCTGATTCAGACCTCCAGCTAGGCCTGGGCGATATGGACCAAATATCATATCACGATATATTTATTTTAGATGACAATATACGATATATCGCGGTATTTTTACCCTAATGTGTCTGAAAGTTTCATTTCATATCAAACAGCTGTTTTTATTACTGAAACATGTTTATCATAAAGGTATCGCTGCAGAGATGGAACTGAAACACTGTTAGAGATGTTTGTTAGATCAAAGTAATTAAAGATAGTTGCTGGTTTTTATGATTTCTGTGCAAAAGTCTTGGGAAGGATTGTCTTCCAGATAGTTTCAATAGTAGGGGGGGGAAAAAATATAGAAAAGAGAGATGTGGATATTGCCGATACCATATTATATTCAAAACGTGATATCTTTATTCATCACTAATGAAATCCTGTGAGATATCATTGTTTTGTTACAAAATCTCATGAGAATCTTGCAATATTTTAAGAAATCTCACGAGATTTTCACGAAATACCACGAGATTTCATCGTTCTGTTACGAAATCTTGCAGTATTTTGTGAAAATCTTATCAGATTTCGTAACACAACGGCGATATCTTGCAAGATTTCATGAATAAAATGGATCAATACCGCATCTTTAAATATAGATGTGGTATCGGCATATGAAAATATAGCAATATTTCAGTGTATCGATGTTTTTTCCCACCTTTAATAGATAATCAGGTGACCCTTTTTGAGTTAGGTGGGGGGGCGGCGGGTCACAACAAGAAAAAGAAAAAAAAATGCACAACTAATACCACAATATGACGATATGTATAAATATATGTCTCTCATATCGTGATATATTTACATATCAGTATATCGCACAGCCTTAATCACAGCAACACGACCATGTTAAATGTGGCAGAAACATTAAAATTATACCAGAAATAAATAAATAAAAAGTTTCCTCCCTTCATCCTTAAACATCCAGAAACATCCAGACTTCAGACTTTGTCCTTTTAGAGGAAAACATGTGCAGAGCTTCCATGCGGCGCCTTCCTCCATGTTTTCAGAGACCAAACATGGAAACTGTGTCTGAACGACTGATGCTGCTTTACTGCTGATCAGCAGCATCACTGGGAGGTTTTCAAAGCACCACAATCACGGTTTTACCATCATTCCAATCTGAAACGGTGATACTGAGGTCGGGGAATTATGTCCCGGTTTATCTTTTTATGGACTGGTCCATCCCTACCCTGCTCTTCCTTTGACGCTCCTTCACCCTTTAACCTCTGGCTCATAAAGCTGCTGTAACGAGGCTGCAGCATCTGCAGTGACCCGGGCTGCTTTTAATTTAGCCCCAAAGACAACGCGATCGTTCTGCCACCAACTCAGCATCCGACGATGAGCGTCTCCGGATGGAAGCCGGCTGAGTCAGCAGGTCTGCGGGACCTTGATGAGCCTGCTCTTGCACATCTGCCCGTGGATACACTGATGTATTATTTAAATGTCATTTGACTCCATCATATACAAACAGTAAGAGCAACGCTTAAAGAGGCGCTTCTGAAACATTATGTTTATGATGGAGATGCTAAGTAAGCTTAACATCAGTCAGGGTATACAAGAATGCAACCAAAAAGTTTAGTTTTTACTGTTATAGATTGATCACACAGTCGTCCTCGGAATTATTCATGCCGTCCAATTAAAGAAAAGCATAAATTCACAAAAATAATTCAAAAACCAAGAAATTAAAGAAACTAATAATAAATAAAAATTTACAAAATTTTAATTTAGTGAAATAAAATATCGCTTTTGAATTTTGTTTGAAAATAATGATAATAATAAAAAAAACAAAACTGTCCCAGACACATTGGAGCATCTTTCCCATGAACATGGACCAACATACCTGTCAACAGGTGCAGACGTCTGATTGGACGTTACAGAAACGCCTGATTGCAGTGATTGAATCAAAGTGTTGCTCAACAACATTTGAGCTTCGGAGCCCCATCATGCTTGTTTACTTGTTTCATTTTTTTGTTTTTAATATTTATGTTGAGCCACAATTCAAAATCAGTATCACGGTTTTCATAAAATTTTTATTTATAATTACCTTTCAACTTATTTCAGGGGATTTCAACCGGTTTTAAAAGAGAAAAGAAGGGGGTCAGGGGGGGGGGGGGGGGTGGGGAAAGGCGGGGCACTAACAGCTGATTTTTTTCCTTCTTTAAGTGGAGGGTATAAATAATTTTGAGGATGACTGTATATTTCGAGTAGGGATGCATGATAACATTTTTTAAAAACCGATACAACCAATAAATTTCAGCTCCCAAAGACTGATACCAATAACTGATAACACACAGACCTACTCGTGACGCCAAAACCAAAAAAGACTTTTCACTCTCTAACTGAAAAAATAGCTTTTCACTGGAAAAAAAAAATGTATCGGCCAACCTCAAACATTTTCTAAGTCTGTGTTGAGCTGTGGAGCTGATGTGCAGGAACAAACCAGAGAAGAAGAACAGGAACCGGACGAAAACAACACAAAACCCCCGATGCTAAATAGCCCCCAAAAAAGCACGTTAGAAAGAAGACAAACAGACAGAGAGCATCTGTTAGGGCTGTTGCGATTGAGGAATTCCCCCTGCGGTGAGTCAAGGCGGCTCAATATTGCGATATGCAATATAATTGCGGCCCCCCCCCCCCCCCCCCCTTCTATCTATTTCGGCAATGTCTTTGATAATTGTTAAATTACCAAAGTCATGGCGATATTTCCTTTGAAACATGGCGGTTGCACATTAAAAAAAGTTATTAAAAAAAAAAAACATGTCAATTTTATAACGCTTTATTGAACGCAGGTCAAACGACAGTAACGGCAGATTTTACAGATTGCCTCTTTTAAATTGTCTGGCTCACCCTTTTCATTTGACTGAAAGCCGAAATGCTCCCATAGGGGGGGAGTAACATTTGGTTTTGATGCCAGTGCAGCTGCCATTGTATCCTTCTCAGCTGTTGTCCTGAGATGCGGTGATGGCGGTGTCCCATCATGCAGCGCGGTGAGCTTCTTAATATCGCCATATTTCATTTTTGCGATTATTGTGACAGCCCTAGCATCTGTAAACATGGATGAAGCTTTGGAGGAGAGGCTGTGCGAGTGTGTCCAAAAATACACTCATCACTAGGTTACCAACACAAAGCTGCGTAAACTCACACCAAAACAGGGAAGTTCACTATGAACTCAGCACTGCCCCCTGGTGGACAAACTGATACATGAACCATCGGAACGCAGAAGACACATGAAACGGACGTCGCCATTTACGTACGTAAGGGAGCAGAAATGGGCCTTAAACCTGTCGTTTGGTGCATTACGGTGCTGTTGTGATTAAAGGAACATTCCACCCACAGAATGATGTAACTTTATCTTCCCCCCCCCCCCCCCCTCATGGTGAGAAAGACTCTGCAGCACTTTTTTAATATCTGAAATGCAGCCGGAGATCAGGAAGGCTTCTCGTTTCCCCCCAACTTTCATATAATGGAGTTCGCCGGGGTCCGAGCCAAAAAGGTCCATAAAAGTCCACAAAAACTTGTCAATATTCCTCCATACTGCTCGTCCAATGTAATCCAAGTGTCCTGAGTGGGTAGCGTCCACAATTTACTGGAAACCATCATTTAGTAGATTTTTAGAGACTAAAACATCAGTACTACATCAGTACTACATCAGTACTACATCAGTACTACATCTTACTTTCATGAAGCACGCATATGCACGTTCACGAAATTACGGAAGCCTCGGCGTTCAGAGCCTACTCTGCCGATAATGGAAGCATAGAAGAAGAAATTATCTGTTTACATTGTGCTAAGAGCGACAGAGCTGCAGAGAACGGACAAACACAAGAGGGTCCACGAGGGGTTGATGTTGATTTAAAGCAAAGAAAGAAAGAAAAAGAGAACGCGCGATCTCGTCTGCCGCGGCCTCCATAGTTTCATGAACGTGCATCGGCGTGCTTGCAGGAGATACGATGTAGTACTGATGTAGTACTGATGTAGTACTGATGTAGTACTGTTTAGGCTCTAAAAATCTACTAAATGACGTCGTTTCCAGTAAATTCTGGACGCTAAATTCGTGGATCTCTGGCAGCGGTTGTTCGTCTCTCGGAGTTTCCTTCGTGCTGGCTCTCTCTCCATCAGCTGCTCTGTTGCACTGACGAGCGGCCGTTCTTTTTTTAAACATTTAACAAAGAACATTTACACAAACGTCAACTACGACGCACGTGCGTGCAGAGATTGTCTATTAGTGACAGACATCTCACTCTAACAGGTGGTGACGCCACCAGCTGGACGTGAGTTTTCCGTCTCTGTCTCTTCGCATCACGGCGTGATGACGACGGTTTCATCCTCAAAAACGTTTCAGAAAAACAACCATGAGACGGCGCAGAGTTGTCGGACCCTGCTGCCAGAATCCAGATCGTTCAGGGCTAGCTGGTTTGTGGAAACCCGTGAGACCGTGCCCTAATCGGTCATTACCCGACAACTACTGACAGAAAATATCCTGTGTGAAGATGGCCCCTGTTTCAGCTGAGATGGAGACGACTGCTCATTTTCCACGACGACGCTGAAAATCATCCCGCATGAAGCCTGAACGGCCGATCTCATCTCCCTCTGCTTTACATCGATGCAGGTCTCACGTCTCATTCAGGCCTCATCAGAACAAGCATAAAGGAACTAAATTAGATATTAGGCCCGTCATTACCACTGAGGAAATTATCTGCGTCTTGAGTCTTTCATATGATCTCGTTGGCTAATTTAATCGCTTCATGTTTGTGGATCTGTCCCTGAAGGACTTATTTAGAGTTTATGAACCATAAAGATGAATGTGTGAGATGTATTTTTGTTCCATCTGCTCCAGTAATTTGTATTTTATTAATGTTGACCGTTTCTGTTGGGGGAATGAAAACTGCGTGATGTGTCTATGCTTGTTTGTACAGTCATGAAGGAAATTACAACCAGCTTTTAGGCCAATCATATGAAGACATCGTAAGATATTATCTTCAGCTTACCAAGTACGCCCCATTATTCATGTCTGCGTGTCAAACCAACATTAATTCGGCCCACTCTTTGTGATAGTACATGCTAGAATTTGGTTGTGGTTTGGGCTGGAAGAAAATTGATATTAGTTTATACTTTATATTATATATGTAAAAAAAAAAGTGTGTATATGTGGTATATATATATATATAATACTGTATATACACAGTCGTCCTAAAATTATTCAGCCCCATCCTTTAAAGAGGGGAAAAATTAGCTGTAGTGAAATAGTTGAAATTGACAAAAGTAATTAATGAAAAATTGATAAATTGTGTACCAGTTTTAAATTGTGGTTAACAGAAATATTAAGATAAAAAAAATGAAAAAGTAAATTAGATGATGGGGCTCCGAGCTAAAATGTTGTTGAGCAATTGCTGCAATAGGTGTTTCTGTAACGTCAATAGCGTCTGCACTGCTGACAGGTATGTTGGTCATGTTATGGGAAAGATGTGATGTGTGAGACAGTTTGTTTGTTTTTGTGAAGGTTTTTAGTTTGAAATTTTATTGTTTTTTTTATTCAGTTTTTCCTTTTTTTTAGTTTAATTTTAGTTAGTTAAAAATGATTTTGTGTTTAGTTTGTTTTTATTTAGTTTTAGTTTAGTCGTTGTTTTTCAGGTATTAAGAAAAAGCCTTGAAATGTAGATGTTGAAATGTAGATGTTGAAATGTAGATGTTGAAAATGATGGTAGAATGTGTGACACAAAATATGGATTATCACATCCTTTTATTTTAGTTCCTGAACCACAATTATTAAATGATTTGAATGTAAATCCATTTTGTTCAGCGTTTACAGGCCCTTATCCAAACAGGAACTGTAAAACCAGCCCACATGCAGCTCTCACCACGTATTGCAGAGTAACCGGGAACTTTTCATAGCGTTCTGTGAGAACTTCCAAATGACTTCATTTGTGGATTTTTCCCTTTTCGTTGCTTCCACAGATGTTCCCATCAGTCTTCATCACAGTTCACTCCTTGATGGGGTGCTGACACTCCGTCTGGCTGTGGTTCCAGCTGAGCTTGCGTGTGTAAGAGCTTTAGTTAGGTGCTGAGATTGCCCTCTGGAGGAAATGGAAGAAAGGGTGAGGAAGACATAGGATAGGAGAAAGAAAGAAATTAACTGAATTGAAATGTTTGTTTGGTTGTGCATTGTTTTGTGTTTTATTTGTTCGTTAGAGTAAGGGGTGTTTTAGGTAACACAAAACCAGGGTTTTTATAGGTGATTAGTCTTTTCAACCACAACTCAAAAGATTTTTCACTGTGTACTGTATGTATGTGTGATATAGTGTATATCTCTTTATTTATTATATATATATATATTTTTATATATATCAGCTACTATGTGGCTAATGGAGGTTTGGTGGATTTTCCCCCTTACCAATAAAAACCTTCATTTAAAAACTGCATTTTGTGTTTATTTGTGTTATCTTTGTCTAATATTTAAATTTGTTTGATAGTCACACTTATATGTTACATAACATGCAAAAAAATAAGAAATCAGGAAGGGGGCAAACTTATATCTTTCTACACATATATATGTGTGTGTGTGTGTGTGTGTGTGTGTATATATATATATATATATACACACACACACACACACAGTATATGTACGTATACATATGTAACTGTATAGTTAATGATGATACCTGCAGCTGCAGTTCATCCACCCTGCAGCTCATTCATGTCTGCTTGTATTCCTGTTGTCGTTTCCATGGGAATTCCTCTCGCAGCACACGCACACACACACACACACACACACACACCACACTCAGTCACTGCAGGGATGTGATGTTGCTAGGCAACGTTCCAAAGACAATGGGAGCAATGCCGTTGCTGATTGAAAGGTTGTTGGTGTTGGAGGAAACACCACCTTGACTTTCCTCCAATCAGGCTCCTCGTCACCTCTGCTCTCACTGAGCGCGTGCAGTGCGAGCGCATCACTGATCCAAGTGACCAAGGCCGGCCCGAGCGAACAGGTTCTCTTTCAGCCGCAGCAACAAAGGAATGCACGAGCTCTCATCACACCAGGATTTCCACGTCTCGCCTCCCCCAGAGGCCTGTTCACCTTTTCACCGTGGATCACATCCATGAGCTTCAGCTAACCTTCGGCGCTGGCTAGCGAGGATCCTCCTCCAGGATGGCTCTGGTCGTTCATAGTTACCGGTTAATACGAACTGAAAGAGGTTTTCCCCGATAGCGACGACAAAAGCTCCGAGTGAATGAAAACGTCTGTTTGTATTTGCATCGTGTTCGTTTCAGGTTCAGCCACGGCACGCCAGGATCAAAAGCCGCACCCTTTCCTCACTTCTAAGATGCATCATTGGGCAATGGGGGGGGGGGGGGGGTCTCGGCGGGGATTCGGCTGGAGATCAGCACTAAGACGGTGTGATGTCATCCTCCAGATGAACCACACATCCCGCTCTTCTGGATTATTCCAGACTACAGGGGAGGAATTTCCACTTGCTGCTGCTTTATTCTGATTCCTAAGTTGTGGTTTATCGTTGTGACGCAGATTATTTCCGTGTTGTGTCCCCCGAACAGTCTCTAAGTTGAATAGTCGCAACATGTTGTTACCAAGCAGAGATCATACCATCCTGCAGTGGGGTGGGGGGGGCGCGTTTGATTTTTACACAATATTCATTGGTTCTTTAAATAATTCATGTTCTAGGTCTGTTAGCAGCTGAATAATTCTGTTACGAAGTGAAGCAGAACAAGGAGGGCCGGCGGGTTTAACGGCAGTCTGCCGGTGAGTCATGCTGAGCATTCAACCAAGTAACCGGAGACATGATGAAGGACCCTCACCTGTCACATCATCATCATCGTTGTAGCTTCTTCCACTGATTTACAGCATCAGTCTGTGAAGGTGGAAACAGCCTGACATGAACACGCGTCTACGTCGTGTTAAAGGAACATTCCACCCACAGAATAATGTAACTTTATCTTCCACCCCCCTCATGGTGAGAAAGATCTGCAGCACTTTTTAATATCTCAAATGCAGCCGGTGATCAGGAAGGCTTCTCGTTTCCCCCACTTTCATATAATGGAGTTCACCGGGGTCCGAAAAAGGTCCTTAAAGTCCACAAAAACGTGTCAATATTCCTCCATACTGCTCGTCCAATGTAATCCACGTGTCCTGAGTGGGTAGCGTCCAGAATTTACTGGAAACCATCATTTAGTAGATTTTTAGAGACTAAACAGTACTACATCAGTACTACATCAGTACTACATCAGTACTACATCACATCTCCTGCAAGAACACCGATGTAGTTCATGAAACTACGGAAGCTGCGGCAGACGAGATCACACGTTCTCTTCTTTCTTTCTTTGTTTTAAATCAACATCAACCCCTCTTCTGTTTGTCTGCAGCTCTGTCGCTCTTAGTAAACGTAAACATGAATTTCTTCTTCTATGCTTGTATTATCGGCAGAGTAGCTGCTGAACGCCGAGGCTTCAATAGTTTCATGAACATGCATATGCGTGCTTCATGAAAGTAAGATGTAGTACTGATGTAGTTCTGTTTAGTCTCTAAAAATCTACTAAATGATGGTTTCCAGTAAATTCTGGACGCTACCCACTCAGGACACTTGGATTACATTGGACGAGCAGTATGGAGGAATATTGACAAGTTTTTGTGGACTTTTATGGACCTTTTTGGCTCGGACCCCGGTGAACTCCATTATATGAAAGTTGGGGGAAACGAGAAGCCTTCCTGATCGCCGGCTGCATTTGAGATATTAAAAAAGTGCTGCAGAGTCTTTCTCACCATGAGGGGGGTGGAAGATACAGTTACATCATTCTGTGGGCGGAATGTTCCTTTAATGTACTGGTGCTTCAGTCTAAGGGTCGGGTCACATGGACACGTTTTACGTGGATATAACTTACTTCATTACGAGCCTATTTTTGTTGTTGTGTAATTATTTTATTGATTCAATGAAGGTTATCCTATTAGGATTCCTCTTTATATGCGTGCACGGTCTAAATGTTTGCAATTTCTCGATATTTGAAAAATAAAATAAATATACTTACTTTTTTAAAAAATCAAAATAAAAAATCCCAAACTAAACTTTAAGTTTTAGTGCTGCGACATTCCAGATCTAACAACTTTGTAAATGAAACCCAACAAATTGCACATGTGAGAAGCCACTAAAATTCATTTCAACTTCAGAAAAACTTTCAGAAAATTTGTGAAGAAAAATGGCAAATAAATCGTTTTTAACTCGATTATGAGTTTGGAGATTGTTTAACATGAAAACGCAGCACGAGAGCACGTCTCCGTCTGAAACTCATCCTTGATTCTGTGTTTCTGTCAACGCAGCGCCGGTCCTAAAGGAGACAACATCTACGAGTGGAGGTCCACCATCCTGGGCCCCCCGGGCTCCGTGTACGAGGGAGGGGTGTTCTTCCTGGACATCGCCTTCACGCCAGACTACCCCTTCAAACCGCCCAAGGTGAGTGATGCTCTGCAGCCATGCAGCCCCCCCGTACCCCCCCGTACCCCCCGTCCCAGCTGGCAGTCAGAAGTTCACCTTGTGGTGGGTGCGGACAGATGCAGCAGGAGGACCCGGATCGGCCGGACGCCGCATCATCATGTCGTTCTGAACTAAAGTCTCCATCTACTTCTCATGTGTTTAAGTTTGTCTCCAGCTTCCAGGCTCAGCGTTTCTGCTGCACCCACCCAAAAAAAAACCAGATGATTTCTCTGAAATTACAAACTCTGTGTAAGGCAACTTTATTTCTGCATGCAGAAGGCTTACAAAGCCCTGCAGCGGTGCAGAAGAGGCTGCACGTCAAAAACTAACTGTAAAAACAAGCAAAAAGCTCAAATAGAAAAAGATCAAATCAAAGTAAAACGTGTGAAAACAAACTCTGCTTCCCGTGTTTGGTTCTGACTCTGGGGGCCAGAAAGTTAACTGGACCCCGATGACCTGAAAGATCTGGTTGGTCTTTTTTGGAGG
>JALJCO010006905.1:162500-225000 GCA_023101725.1 Atherinomorus stipes
GCTTCTTTTTATACAAAGAGTCTATTGGGATTTATTTTCCAATACGCTGAATGTTGATATGGTCATGAAAAGCTTTATTACCGTTACCGTGGATCTGCGTGCCGCATCCTTTCCAACACGTCTCCACCCGTGTTGCATCCTTTCCAACACGTCTCCACCCGTGCCGCATCCTTTCCAACACGTCTCCACCCGTGTTGCATCGTTTCCAACACGTCTCCACCCGTGTTGCATCCTTTCCAACACGTCTCCACCCGTGTTGCATCGTTTCCAACACGTCTCCACCCGTGTTGCATCCTTTCCAACCGTCTCCACCCGTGTTGCATCGTTTCCAACACGTCTCCACCCGTGTTGCATCGTTTCCAACACGTCTCCACCCGTGTTGCATCGTTTCCAACACGTCTCCACCCGTGTTGCATCCTTTCCAACACGTCTCCACCCGTGTTGCATCGTTTCCAACACGTCTCCACCCGTGTTGCATCGTTTCCAACACGTCTCCACCCGTGTTGCATCGTTTCCAACACGTCTCCACCCGTGTCGTCTTCTATATCTGAATGTTTTATTCCCGTTTTCATGTGATGTAAAAATGTTCATACTGAGTGCGTTTAGTTTCTTTCTCTTGATGGACTTTCAGCTCGTGGTCGATGTTAGTGCATGGCAGCAGGATGCGTGGACACGCCGTGGACACGCCTTGGACGTGGACACGCCGTGGACACGCCGTGGACGTGGACACGCCGTGGACACGCCGTGGACACACGCCGTGTCCAGAGCGTGTCCACAGCGTGGCTGTAATTCTTTCTGTCCCTGCAGACTTGTGGCATGGAGCGAGCCCACCGTGATGTAGAACAATAGTGGATAGTTTGCTGTACATTTTGATGCCTTGTGAGAATACAAACTCATTGAATCCTCCATTAAACACTGGCTGTAACGTGAGCGCGTCTCTCTGTGGTGTGATTGAACCCAGAACGACAGACTCGTCTGTGCAACCACTTCCTGAGTGAAATGAGCTGCTGCACGCTCGCCGCAGAGCAGCGCCATTAGCAATCTTTTACACGTTATTGGGCCATTTTACAGGTTTGTCTGAGTTCATGCTGCTCATCATGCAGCACAAACACTGAATGTCTTTCATGAGGCGGCGATAATCAGACACATTTACTGCCGTTATGTAACGGCTTCTGCTGTGTAGGTGGACCTCGTTCCAGAAGTTTCACTTTCCTGATGGAGATCATTTAAGCAAAATCAGACGTTGAGACGGCGACGGAAATATTTACATGCACTGTGGGACATGAAATAAACAATACCAGAAAAGGAAGGTTAAAGGGAAGAAGAAGGGAAGAGAGGAAGAGAGGAAAGTGTACAGAAAGGATTTAGATTTCATAAGATCGGCTTACTTTCAACATGAGATGTTACTGATGAATACGTGAAAGTGTACACGATGGTAATGAACAAGTACGGAGTTCCTCAAGGCTCCGGATGCTGGGGGGCCGTCTCGGCTGACACCCCTCTGCAGCATCGGGGGCAGTACCTCAGGACTGGTCCCCCTCTTCAGAAAGGGGGTCAGCACTCCCTGGTAAGGTGGATCCGGGGTCCTGGAGAGGAGGTCCGTTGGACAGCCGAACCTCGGGATGAGGAGTGTGGTTCTGGTTCTGGTTCTGGTTCTGGTTCTGGTTCTGGTTCTGGACCAGCTCTACAATCACCCGTTTGTCCTCCACTTCCAAACACAGAGGTACGAGACAGGATCATTTCTGTACGTACATTTACTACAAATGTTCTCTCAAAAGTACAATATTGGTCTTTATGAGGCCAGAAGTACCTACATACTATGAAAAAGGGTCCAAAGTAACATAAAGTACACATTTGTACCATTCCAACCCTAAGGGTACCTGCAGCATTGAAACATGTACAATAACTATAAATAGCAGTACTTCTAAACAGTAGTATAATTATAGTTATTATATTATGATTTTCATAATAATCATAGTAATAATTATATGTATAATTATATATGTGTTTGGCCTAATATTTCTATAATAATTATTCATTTATTATTAGCATCTTTGATTGTTGTCATAATCTCTATTTTATTGACTTTTATTCATCATCTTTAATTGGTTTAATTGTACTTTATTAACTCATACAGCTTGATAAGGTACAAAAATGGACCATGAAGGTACAGAAATGTCTTTCAGAAAGGAACCCCCCCCCTCAGGAACAAGCTTTGGACCCGCCCATACCTGGAGTCACCATGGCGACCGCAGACAGACAGAAACATGTGGGCTGCTGCTGCAGAGAGAATCCTCATGGAGGAAACTGACGTGTTCTTCCAGACCAGGACTGCACGTCTTCTGGATCCTGAGACCAGATCTCCTCCATCACATTTATGGATTATAATCTCAGACGCGAGGACGTCCCTGATGACTCCACACTCCCATGTCTGTCTAAAATGTTCTGTTACCAACTTTAGAAAGAAAATTGAAAAATCTGGCAGCACAAAGTACAAATGTTGCTGTGACATCATCGCACGCTCGCCGTGACTTGTTGGATATGTGGAGAATCTGAGGAACTGCGGAAATGACGCATAGATGAAGACGTTATGTCATAAAAGTTGATATTCTGAAAAGGCCTCTGACTATTTTCATTATTGTTGTTGTGTTAATTCAGCTTACAAACCTGCTGTGATGGGGGGGGGGGACTCAGGTTTCTGAAAGACAACCTGCCAGAGGTCACCAACAGATGGCCGCACGTTCTCCTTCAGGATTTTTTGGTAGAAGCAGAATTCATGGTTCCATTTACCACAGCAAGTCTTCCAGGTCCTGAAGCAGCAAAACAGCCCCAGACCATCACACTACCACCACCATGTTTTCCTGTTGCTATGATGTTCCTTTTCTGAAATGCCGTGTTACTTTTACGCCAGATGTAATGGGACCTCCACCTTCCAGAAAGTTCCACTTTTGTCTCGTCAGTCCACAGAGTATTTTCCCAAAAGTCTTGGGGATCATCAAGATGCTTTCTGGCTAAACTGAGACGAGCCTTTATGTTCTTTTTGCTCAGCAGTGGTTTTGGTCTTGGAACTCTGCCATGCAGCCATTTTTGCCCCCCAGTCTCTTTCTGATGGGGGAGTCATGAACACTGACCTTCATTGAGGCAAGTGAGGCCTGCAGTTCTTGGATGTTGTTCTGGGGTCTTTTGTGACCTCTTGGATGAGTCGTCGCTGTGCTCTTGGGGTCATTTTGGTCGGCCGGCCCCTCCTGGGAAGGTTCACCACTGTTCCATGTTTTCACCATTTGTGGATAATGGTTCTCACTGTGGTTCTCTGGAGTCCCAAAGCTTTAGAAATGGCTTTGGAACCTTTTCCAGACTGATAGATCTCAATGACTTTGTTTCTCATTTGTTCCTGAATTTCTTTGGATGGCAGCATGATGTCTAGCTTTGGAGGATCTTTTGGTCTACTTCACTTTGTCAGGCAGGTCCTATTTAAGGGATTTCTGATGGAGAACAGGTGTGGCAGTAATCAGGCCTGGATGTGGATAGAGAACCTGAACTCAGCTTTCCAAAGATGATAAACCACAGTTAATTTAGGTTTTAACAGGGGGGGGCAATCACTTTTTCACACAGGGACATGGAGGTATGGATCCCCCCCTCCTCACTCATAAAAATCTTCATTCAAAAACTGCATTTTGTGTTTACTTGTGTATCTTTGTCTGACATTAAAATGTGTTTGATGATCTGAAACATTTAAGTGACAAACATGCAAAAAAGTAAGAAATTAGGAAGGAGGAAACACTTTTTCCACACAGTTATATATATATAATATATATATATATATATATATATATATATATATCTATCTCTATATGGGGTAGCTCGTGTGTGAAATACGAAGGAAAAGCGGTTCAGGTGCAGTTTTTGGTCTCCTCTGTAAAGCAGAAGCTTTCTTTCCCCCAATCGCAGAGAAAAGCTTTAAAGTGGGATTTCCAGCTTCTGCGTGTCCGATCGTAAAAACACCGACTAAATGTTGTAGTTTGTGTCTAGAACTGAAAAGTGGTGGAAGCAGTTTGGGGTCTGTAACTGCTTGAATGTTGCCTGGTTAAAGCGTGGGGGTGGCCAGTGATTGGGCAGGGCCACCCTGTAGCTCCGCCCCTGATAGAAACGTCACCACATTTTACCGTTTTTAGCTAACTGTGCTTAGATTGTAGAGTTAGCATGATAATCTGTTAGCTAGGTAGCGCTGTGCTATGTTTTTCTATGAATCTGAAGTTTTTTCACAAAAATCTTTACATATCTATAAACTACAAGCTGTTTGGTGATGACACGTAATAAAAAATATCCTGGAACTTGTCAGTGTAAATGAGGACAAACTTGCTGAATTTAAACGTCTGTCTTCCTTCTGTCCAGCATGAAACTGACAGATAATCAGATTTCACTGAAATCTGATTATTGATCTAACGTTTAATGTTTAATGTGGTGGTAATGACTGAAATATTATGGGATTAGTTATCAAATATGGTAAGAACTCAGTAATTCTTTTGTATTTTAAGGAATTTATACAAGAAATTGTACAATTTTAGGATTTTTTGGTGGAAACAAAAAGCACTGCAGAGTGAAAACAGTAAAATATCACCATAAAATGCTGAAAACATGCTTTAATAAATGTACAATCACCACTGGCTGTTAATTTTCTTAAAATCCATCAGGGACGTAAAAAGGCCTGAAATCAAAACCACACGCACATCCGTGAACATGCATTCCCAACATTTACTGTTTATTTACGCTTCAATCTTCCATCCCAACAAACAAACAAACAAACATCAGAAAACGGAGAAGATGCAGCACGAGCTCAGCCCGCTGCTCGTGCACGCGGACCTGCAGCTTCCGTGCTTTTATTTTTAAAGGATGACCGGAACCGGCGGCCGTGCTCGTCCCCGCAGGCTGACACTCGTGCGTCCAGGCGGCGGAGGCACACGCGCAGCGTCTGCACACACACAAAGAAAGGTACCTGAGCCCAGGTGTTGCTGGGGGGGGGGGGGTCCGCGCGGCCCGCAGGAGGATGACGTGGTGACGCGGAGCTGCGGTCGGTCCATCCTGCGCGAGGACCACCTGCATGGCGGCTAGAAAACCTCCATCAGCGACGTTAGTTTCTGCTTCCCGCGGGTTGGAGGCGTTCGGACGGCCGGCGGGACCCGCCGACCTCCGCGGTGGGGGTCGGGTTCGGCTGGAGGTGTTGCGGTGGGAGCGTCGGGCTCCGTCCATGTCTGCCTCCCCCCCCGACCTGATCCGACCGGACCCGCGGCTGAGCTCCGGCGGGTCGCCGCGCGGTGCGGCCGGAACGAGGCCTGCAGCCGAACTCTTCCCCCGGATCGCTTCCTTTGTCGCAGCCCGACGCGGCTAAAAATAACCCGGAGCGCAGACAGTAGCTGGGGGGTCACTGCTCAGCCTGGGGGTGCCACATCCCCCCCTCCCACCAGACGATAAGTCCTCCAGTATCATCCGCGCGGGAGGACTTCACTGGTGGGACTAGTTGAGTCGGGTAAACGTCTCGTTCAGGGCTGGTGCTTAAACCGTAAATGGAGTCTGGTCGCTGGGATTCCTGCCCGCAGCTTCCATGCACAATGTACGTTCGAAGGAAACGCTGCGCCAAATTACATAGAAAAATCCTAACATTTCCATGTAACACTCTTTTGTAGCCCTAATGTCCACTAATATTAATATTCAGTATGTGTGTCGAGGCTTTTTAATTAAATCGGCGCATAAATGACTGACATGATCGCGGATACTGATTTCAGAGGGATTTACAGTGTGACGGAGCTCACGCAGTGTGTTATCATTTGGGCTGGATGATTGTCCTGCATATAAAAGCTAGAAGTTTAATCAGGGGCCCTGTTTGTTGCCAAGGCTCGGTATGTCGGATGAAGATTCCCGTGCCAGCACAAGCTCTTCCTCCTCTTCATCATCGACCCATCAGCAACAGGAGGCACACCCCCCAAAGAAACGAGAAAGCAAAGCCAGCATGAGCAAGACCTCCAAACTTCTGTCCACCAGCGCTAAAAGGCGAGTCAGCTGATCGCTTTCTGTATGACATCAGAGCATGACGTCATACTCCCGTCTGACAGGGTTTAGTTAATGATCTGACTGGCTCTCGTTGCAGAATTCAGAAGGAACTGGCTGACATCACTCTGGACCCGCCTCCAAACTGCAGGTAAGCTGGAGGAGACCCCCCCCCCCCCCCCCCCCCCCCCCCCCCCCACACACACACACACACACACACACACCGTGTCTGTTGTGGTAGACTGGAAATGCTGTTTATGTTGCTGTTTCCATGTTTTGGACATGAAGAACGGAGGTAGTGATGCTGCTGCAGCATTCCGTCATTTCTTCTGAATAATGACGTGATTTCACGTTTAAACAACCGCGTGCTGGTTTCACATGGACTCCAGGACTCTGAGGTCCAGGACTCTGAGGTCCAGGACTCTGTGGTTCAGGACTCTGTGGTTCAGGACTCTGAGGTCCAGGACTCTGTGGTTCAGGACTCTGTGGTCCAGGACTCTGTGGTTCAGGACTCTGTGGTCCAGGACTCTGTGGTTCAGGACTCTGAGGTCCAGGACTCTGTGGTTCAGGACTCTGAGGTTCAGGACTCTGAGGTTCAGGACCCTGTGGTCCAGGACTCTGAGGTCCAGGACTCTGAGGTCCAGGACTCTGAGGTCCAGGACTCTGTGGTCCAGGACTCTGAGGTCCAGGACTCTGTGGTCCAGGACTCTGAGGTCCAGGACTCTGAGGTCCAGGACTCTGAGGTCCAGGACTTCCGGTAGCGTGATAATCCCCTATTTTCTCTCAGCTTTCATCTACACTGAATATGCTGAGACATTCATTTAACAAACACAGTCGTCCTAAATATTCTTCAAACCCTCCAACTAAACAAAAGGCTAAAATTACAGTTGTAATTAAAATAACAGAAAACTCATAAAAATTTACAAAATGATCGTTTAGTGAATTCAAACATTGCTTTTTCATTGTGGTTGAAAATAACAATAATAATAATGAAACTGTCTCAGACACATCAGAGCATCTTTCCCATGAACATGGACCAACATACCTGCCAGCAGGTGCAGACGTCTGATTGGACGTTACAGAAACACCTGATTGCAGTGATTGAATCAAAGTGTTGCTCAACAACATTTTAGCTTCGCAGCCCCTCATGCTTGTTTTATTTTTTATGTGTTTGTTTTTAATATTTCTGTTGAACCACAATTCAGAATCAATGTGATGATTTTCATAGAATTTTTATTTATTATTACTTTTGTCAATTTCAGCTCATTTCACTGACAGCTGATTTTTTTTTTCTTTTATTGGGGGGGGGGGTCATTTAGAGAACGACTGGCCCACTTGATGAAATATACAATGTAAAAAGTAAAGCTTCAGAGGAGAGATGAAATTCTCTCTAATCTGCATGTAACTGGGAATAAATGTCTGCGTTCTGTATTTGGACAGCGCCGGTCCTAAAGGAGACAACATCTACGAGTGGAGGTCCACCATCCTGGGCCCCCCGGGCTCCGTGTACGAGGGGGGGGTGTTCTTCCTGGACATCGCCTTCACGCCGGACTACCCCTTCAAACCGCCCAAGGTGACGAACCGTCCACCATCTGTCGTTAACGTGTCCTCTGTGGGAACAGGAGTCTGTCCTTCATGGGTGTCGTTCTCGTGTTGTCCACCAGAGGGCAGCATCGCTCTGTGACGAGCTCGTTCCCACATGTGGGAAAAGACTCAGGAATTTTTCATTGAATCTAGTTTGATTGAAAAATTGTCCTATAAAAAAAAAATCCCCATGAATTGATGTGAATCTGGAACTACTAATACTTCATCATCATCATGATAAAAAAGGAGAACATATTAAAAAGCCTAAAAAAAAAGGAACCCCATAGAAGAAGAATAAACCCCAAATTCGGAAAGAGAAAGAAAAAAACAACCCCCAACATCATCAATTCTATCTGTGTAAATGCCGAGTTAAACTAGTAAAACTAACCTTATGACACATTTTGCATTACATATTGAGGAACTAGTTTCTTACCAGGTTACTTTGTCAGTGTATTCTGGTTCATAGAGACATGGTGACAGTTAGTTTGATGAAAAAGTTCAAAATCATCTTCAAAATCTGACATGTCCTCGTGCCTCTCAGACGTGGCCGTATTTCAGACTTTATATTTGTGTAATCAGATTCCTTCATGCACGTAGCAGCAGATGACATCACTCTGCTGCCAAACACAGGAAGTAAAACTGTAAATTTTCTCAGCAACAATCAAAATGCAACAAAATGCAGGTTAGTTTGATTAATAACATTATTCTGTTAACTCGGCATTTACACAGATAGTCTTATTATATTGTCTAAGTTATAAATGATTTGCCTCTGATGTTCTGTGGAGTGGATAAGATTGTTATTAATGACAGGCTAGCAGATTCCTATTGACTCCCACTAGCATTAGCATCAGCGACCTCCTGGAACTAGAATAACGGGATGAAATATGTTATCAGGACGGGCGTTTTGGCGTCCAGCTCGCGGTGGCATTCAGGGTGGGGGGAGGTGGTAAATGAGGAAATGACTGAAGGAGGTGGATTCCCTCGTTCCAGGTGACGTTCCGCACCAGGATCTACCACTGCAACATCAACAGTCAGGGAGTCATCTGTCTGGACATCCTGAAGGACAACTGGAGTCCCGCCCTCACCATCTCCAAGGTCCTGCTCTCCATCTGCTCCCTGCTCACCGACTGCAACCCCGGTGAGAGCTGCACATTACCGCACGCCTGATACGAGTATCAGGCACATGCTTTAGTTCCCCTACACATCTTAGCTCACCCATATGCTTCTTTACCACCCGTACATACAGAGAGTGCAGAATTATTAGGCAAATGAGTATTGTGACCACATCATCCTCTTTATGCATGTTGTCTGACTCCAAGCTGTATCGGCCCAAAGCTACTACCAATTAAGCATATCAGGTGATGTGCATCTCTGTAATGAGAAGGGGTGTGGTCTAATGACATCATCACCCTATATCAGGTGTATTAGGCAAACAGAATTATTAGGCAACTTCTTTTCCTTTGGTAAAATGGGTCATAGAGGGACTTGACAGGCTCCGAAAAGTCAAAAATAGTGAGATATCTTGCAGAGGGATGCAGCACTCTTAAAATGTCCAAGCTTCTGAAGCGTGATCATCCAACAATCAAGCGTTTCATTCAAAATAGTCAACAGGGTCGCAAGAAACGTGGAAAAACCAAGGTGCAAAATAACTGCCCATGAACTGAGAAAAGTCAAGCGTGCAGCTGCCAAGATGCCACTTGCCAGCAGTTTTGCCATATTTCAGAGCTGCAACATCACTGGAGTGCCCAAAAGCACAAGGTGTGCAATACTCAGAGACATGGCCAAGGTAAGAAAGGCTGAAAAACCACCACCACTGAACAAGACACACAAGCTGAAACGTCAAGACTGGGCCAAGAAATATCTCAGACTGATGTTTCTAAGCTTTTATGGACTGATGACATGAGAGTGAGTCTGGATGGGCCAGATGGATGGGCCTGTGGCTGGATCGGTAAAGGCCAGAGAGCTCCAGTCCCACTCAGACGCCAGCAAGGTGGAGGTGGGGTACTGGTATGGGCCAGATGGATGGACCCGTGGTGGATCGGTAAAGGCCAGAGAGCTCCAGTCCCACTCAGACGCCAGCAAGGTGGTGGTGGGGTACTGGTATGGGCCAGATGGATGGGCCTGTGGCTGGATCGGTAAAGGCCAGAGAGCTCCAGTCCCACTCAGACGCCAGCAAGGTGGAGGTGGGGTACTGGTATGGGCCAGATGGATGGGCCCGCGGCTGGATCGGTAAAGGCCAGAGAGCTCCAGTCCCACTCAGACGCCAGCAAGGTGGAGGTGGGGTACTGGTATGGGCCAGATGGATGGGCCCGTGGCTGGATCGGTAAAGGCCAGAGAGCTCCAGTCCCACTCAGACGCCAGCAAGGTGGAGGTGGGGTACTGGTATGGGCCAGATGGATGGGCCCGTGGCTGGATCGGTAAAGGCCAGAGAGCTCCAGTCCCACTCAGACGCCAGCAAGGTGGAGGTGGGGTACTGGTATGGGCCAGATGGATGGGCCTGTGATGGATCGGTAAAGGCCAGAGAGCTCCAGTCCCACTCAGACGCCAGCAAGGTGGAGGTGGGGTACTGGTATGGGCCAGATGGATGGGCCCGTGGCTGGATCGGTAAAGGCCAGAGAGCTCCAGTCCCACTCAGACGCCAGCAAGGTGGAGGTGGGGTACTGGTATGGGCCAGATGGATGGGCCCGTGGCTGGATCGGTAAAGGCCAGAGAGCTCCAGTCCCACTCAGACGCCAGCAAGGTGGAGGTGGGGTACTGGTATGGGCCAGATGGATGGGCCCGTGGCTGGATCGGTAAAGGCCAGAGAGCTCCAGTCCCACTCAGACGCCAGCAAGGTGGAGGTGGGGTACTGGTATGGGCCAGATGGATGGACCCGTGGTGGATCGGTAAAGGCCAGAGAGCTCCAGTCCCACTCAGACGCCAGCAAGGTGGAGGTGGGGTACTGGTATGGGCCAGATGGATGGACCCGTGGCTGGATCGGTAAAGGCCAGAGAGCTCCAGTCCCACTCAGACACCAGCAAGGTGGAGGTGGGGTACTGGTATGGGCCAGATGGATGGGCCCGTGGTGGATCGGTAAAGCCCAGAGAGCTCCAGTCCCACTCAGACGCCAGCAAGGTGGAGGTGGGGTACTGGTATGGGCCAGATGGATGGGCCCGTGGCTGGATCGGTAAAGGCCAGAGAGCTCCAGTCCCACTCAGATGCCAGCAAGGTGGAGGTGGGGTACTGGTATGGGCCAGATGGATGGGCCCGTGGCTGGATCGTAAAGGCCAGAGAGCTCCAGTCCCACTCAGACGCCAGCAAGGTGGAGGTGGGGTACTGGTATGGGCCAGATGGATGGGCCCGTGGCTGGATCGGTAAAGGCCAGAGAGCTCCAGTCCCACTCAGACGCCAGCAAGGTGGAGGTGGGGTACTGGTATGGGCCAGATGGATGGGCCCGTGGCTGGATCGGTAAAGGCCAGAGAGCTCCAGTCCCACTCAGACGCCAGCAAGGTGGAGGTGGGGTACTGGTATGGGCCAGATGGATGGGCCCATGGCTGGATCGGTAAAGGCCAGAGAGCTCCAGTCCCACTCAGACGCCAGCAAGGTGGAGGTGGGGTACTGGTATGGGCCAGATGGATGGGCCCGTGGCTGGATCGGTAAAGGCCAGAGAGCTCCAGTCCCACTCAGACACCAGCAAGGTGGAGGTGGGGTACTGGTATGGGCTGGTATCATCAAAGATGAGCTTGTGGGGCCTTTTCGGGTTGAGGATGGAGTCAAGCTCAACTCCCAGTCCTACTGCCAGTTTCTGGAAGACACCTTCTTCAAGCAGTGGTACAGGAAGAAGTCCGCATCCTTCAAGAAAAACCTGATTTTCATGCAGGACAATGCTCCATCACACGCATCCAAGTACTCCACAGCGTGGCTGCAAGAAAGGCTCTAAAAGAAGAAAAACTAATGACATGGCCTCCTTGTTCACCTGATCTGAACCCCATAGAGAACCTGTGGTCCCTCATCAAATGTGAGATTTACAAGGAGGGAAAACAGTCCACCTCTCTGAACAGTGTCTGGGAGGCTGTGGTTGCTGCTGCTGCAATGTTGATGGTGAACAGATCAAAACACTGACAGGATCCATGGATGGCAGCTTTTCAGTGTCCTTGCAAAGAAAGGTGGCGATATTGCTCACTGATTTGTTTTTGAATGTCAGAAATGTTTATTTGTGAATGATGAGCTGTTATATTGGTTTCCCTGCTGAAAATAAATCATTGAAATGGGGATATATTTGTTGTTAAGTTGCCTAATAATTCTGTTTGCCTAATACAGCTGATACAGGGTGATGATGTCATTAGGCCACACCCCTTCTCATTACAGAGATGCACATCACCTGATATGTTTAATTGGTAGTAGCTTTGGGCCGATACAGCTTGGAGTAAGACAGCATGCATAAAGAGGATGATGTTGTCACAATACTCAAATACCCTGTACGGTGTCCCTGAATGGACAAAACAATGTGTGAACTCTGACCTTTCAAACTGCTGTAGCAGCTTAGTTTAATGGGAGTTAGAGACCGTTTGGGATCAGTTATGTCTAAAAAGACATTAAAATAGTTCCCTGTAGTCCAGTCAGAGCTCCACCTGAGACCACTGATCATCATCTGATTTTTTTAAATGTAAAGTGCATTATAAATACAATTTATTATTATTATTATTATCACACATGAAAACGTCTTTGTCTCGGAGAATTTTGGCCACTAACAGCCACCGTACATTCACAACGGTGGTTGGAAGATGAAGTCATTTGAAAGAAAACATCTCTACCACTAGATGTCAGTAATTCTTACACACTGTACCTTTAAACGAAGAATCGATTCTTTTTTTCTTATCGATTATTTTGAGTAATGACACGCTCCGATACCAAGCTTCATTGGGAACGCCCCCTTTTTCTCGAAGTCTGCGATCATCGTGCACATCACTAGATGCTGGTCCTCTGCTGTAGACTGGAGCCCAGCAGATGCTGATCATGTTGTTGTTGTTGTTGTTGTTGTTGTTTTGACAGCTGACCCTCTGGTTGGAAGCATCGCCACACAGTACACAGCCAACAGACCGGAGCACGACAGGATAGCCAAACAGTGGACCAAACGCTACGCCACATGACCAGCCGGGCCGCCGGCGGGACCGTGTGTGTGTGTGTGTGTGTGTGTGTGTGTGTGCGTGTGTGCGTGTGTGCGCGGGGGGGGGGACCTGTAGCAGAGGGGGGGTTATCTTGGAACTGAAGTCTTAACTCCTGATGTTTTGTTGTGGCCCGTCTGTAATCGGACGGACACTGTGAGATGCAGCGGGACTCCCAGCGGACCATGTGGGGGGGGGTCGTCATGTCGGTGTCTCACACATGGACGGGTGTGGGTTGTGTTTGTGTTCAGTGCTGATGAAGCTGTTCTGTTTCTCCCTTTAAACAATTAAACATGAAGCCCACGCGTTGGTGTGATCTTTCTCCAGACTTTATTATGAAGCAGCCATGAAGATTTCATCCTCATCTCTGTTCTAGTGCAGCACATAAAACACGAAGACAGAAAACATCCCCTCCCTCTCCCCCCGCTCAGGAATGTGGCTCGTTAAAGTGACAAAAATAAATTAGTTAAAAAATAAATATTTCCTCTCAACACTGATTAATTCTGCAGTTAAAGGCAGACACTAGTTTACACAGCAGCCCTACGGGACGAGACAGAAGTGCAACGAACGCGCGCCAGTGAACGCAGCAGCAGGATGTCATTGCTGCCAGGACCGAGTCCTGCAGGAGGATCCGAGAGTTCACATCAGACTGGAAAAGCTTTTCTGGGTTCCTGGAAACTACAGGAGAATAAATGTTCACACACGGGTTTGGATTCTGGTTTAAAGGGACATTCCACCCACAGAATGATGTAACTTTATCTTCCACCCCCCCTCATGGTGAGAAAGACTCTGCAGCACTTTTTAATATCTCAAATGCAGCCGGTGATCAGGAAGGCTTCTCGTTTCCCCCCAACTTTCATATAATGGAGTTCACCGGGGTCCGAGCCAAAAAGGTCCTTAAAGTCCACAAAAACGTGTCAATATTCCTCCATACTGCTCGTCCAATGTAATCCAAGTGTCCTGAGTGGGTAGCATCCAGAATTTACTGGAAACCATCATTTAGTAGATTTTTAGAGACTAAACAGTACTACATCAGTACTACATCACATCTCCTGTGAGAACACCAATGCACGTTCATGAAACTACGTTAGCGCAGACGAGATCGCGCGTTCTCTTTTTCTTTCTTTCTTTGTTTTAAATCAACATCAACCCCTCTTGGACCCTCTTGTGTTTGTCCCGGTTTGTCTGCAGCTCTGTCGCTCTTAGCACAATGTAAACAGAGAATCTCTTCTTCTATGCTTGTATTATCGGCAGAGTAGGCTCTGAACGCCGAGGCTTCCGTAGTTTCGTGAACGCGCTTATGTGCTAGACTTGTAGTCAAGACCACCTAAACCGAGACAAAGACCAAAAAAAAACATATTTTCTTCCATTTTCCATGAGTTGTAGATCCAAACACCATCCTGGGTTCAGCTGCTTCATATAAAAATGAGTTTTATTATTTGGTACTTATAGGATGTAAAATCTAATATTAAAAAAACAGAACCTGCCTGGAAATTACAGGTTACAGATCCTGAGACCAAAGACTGCCGAAGCCGTGATGAACGGAGACAAAGGAGACAGCAAAAGAGCGGTTTGGAGACCTACAAGTCTAATATGCGCGCTTCACAAAAGTACGATGTAGTACTGATGTAGTACTGATGTAGTCCTGATGTAGTACTGATGTTCTACTGTTTAGTCTCTAAAAATCTACTAAATGACGTCGTTTCCAGTAAATTCTGGACGCTACCCACTCAGGACACTTGGATTACATTGGACGAGCAGTATGGAGGAATATTGACACGTTTTTGTGGACTTTTATGGACCTTTTTGGCTCGGGCCCCGGTGAACTCCATAATATGAAAGTTGGGGGGAAACGAGAAGCCTTCCTGATCGCCGGCTGCATTTGAGATATTAAAAAAGTGCTGCAGAGTCTTTCTCACCATGAGGGGGGGTGGAAGATAAAGTTACATCATTCTGTGGGTGGAATGTTCCTTTAAGGGGGAAACTGCTGCCCAGCCCTTTTACTTCTGCCGGGCGTGACGACTGGAACCGGCAGGGTGGGGGTGAAGCTGCACCTCCCTGCTACGTCCGGTCCGTGTGACGCGCTCAGCATCGACGTCGGATCAGGGACACGGTGCAGAACTCCGTCTCTGTTTTCATGACGGGAACAAGTCAGTTTTACACTCGTCTCACATTTTACAGCCAATCAGACGTCTCCAACCCCAGAGAGCCACACAAGGCCGTTGCTGCCGTCATGGCAACCGTCACAGCTCATTAAAGCTTAGTTGGCCCATGGATAAACATGTCGTCACCCTTAAAGGATACTTTTATTTTTCATCCTGGACCTTATTTCTAGGAGTTAACACGAGCATTTACTCACCGGTGAAGTTTCTGCATGACTTTGACTCCTCCTGGAGAATTGGCGGTGAGTCGGCGAGCATCCGTGTAACGGCAGAGACGGGCAGCTTCTCTGTAACACATCATCTGCAGCACGACTTCATTTCACCGATACTGAAGTAGAATGAAGGAACGAATGCTATCGTCCTGTGAGTTCAGAGTTTCGCAGATCGTGTTTTTGTTGGTGTCTGGGTAAGGGGTGGGAAAAAATACAGATACACTGAAATATCACAATATTTTCATATACCGATATCATTGATATTGAAAAACGCAGTACTGATCTACTTTACTAATGAAATCCTGCAAGACTTTATCGCTCTGTGATGAAATTTCATGATATTTCATAACAAAACTATGAAAATTTCATTAGTAAAATAGATGCTATTTTATAAATATTAATGATATCGACATGTGAAAATATCGCCATATTTCAAAGTATCAATATTTTTTCCCACCCCTAATCTGGGTAGTGAGCTGCTTTTCTCAGCTGTTCTGCAGCGGCGTGCATCAGGGGCGCGGGGGCCCGAAGAGCAGAAACCCCCCCAATAACTAACGGAGAGTTAATCTGAAGTCACAGGACGATAGTACTCGTTCGTTCTACGAACGTACAGGTGATGATGTCTTACAGAGAGGCAGCCGTGCACGAAGACTCAGCGTGATGCACGAAGACTCAGCGTGATGCAGAAATGTTACCGGTGAGCAAATGCACGTAAAAACTCCCAGAAATACGGTCCAGGCTGGAAAAAGACATTTAAATAAAAGTAGCCCACAGCAGAAAAGTATCGACGCCTTCAGGGAGCCCCGGCCTCAGACGGCGCTCTGATTGGTTGGATCAGAAAAATCTGATTGGTTCTTGAGTAGGTGTGTAAATTAGAGATGCACCGATACAGACTTTTCCTTATACGATACCGGGCTGAGCTTATCGGCCGATACCCGATACAGATCTGATACTGTGGAATGAATGAAGTGTATATTATGTGTCCAGCCAATTAGCCGGTATCGGAGCCGATATCATATCCAGCCAATTAGTCAGTATCGGAACCGATATCATATCCAGCCAATTAGTCAGTATCGGAACCGATATCATATCCAGCCAATTAGTCAGTATCGGAACCGATATCATATCCAGCCAATTAGTCAGTATCGGAGCCGATTTCATATCCAGCCAATTAGTCAGTATCAGAGCCGATATCATATCCAGCTAATTAGTGAGTATCGGAGCAGATATCTGACCCGGGTATGGGATCGGTGCATCTCTAGAGTAAATGTGGGACACATATTTTGTACTTCTTTATCTGACTTGCAGAATGAGCATGAATCTGATGTGTACTTGTACATGAATCTGATGTGTACTTGTACATGAATCTGATGTGTACTGGTACATGAATCTGATGTGTACTGGTACATGAATCTGATGTGTACTTGTACATGAATCTGATGTGTACTGGTACATGAATCTGATGTGTACTGGTACATGAATCTGATGTGTACTGGTACATGAATCTGATGTGTACTTGTACATGAATCTGATGTGTACTTGTACAGGAATATGATGTGTACTTGTACATGAATCTGATGTGTACTTGTACTCGTCACAGAGAGAAAAGCAGCGCCCGGTTCCAGCTCGGCGTGAACCGGGATGAAACTGCTTCAGCGTGGTAGATTCCCGGCTTTCCCGCCGCCAGCGGAGTCGGAGGAACCGGTGAAATGATGACGGCTGTCTGCAGCTCTGAGCCGTCACGCCGGCGTCGCCCGTTTCCAGTCAGAGGTGGACGACGTGTTCGTCCAGAAATAAACCAAACCACCGCGTGACCGCGTCCAGGCTGAACCTCATCTTCATGCTGAGCTGATCCAACAATCACACACCTGGATGCTGAACCAGCGTGGTTACAGGAGGTCAGGTGTGTGTGTGTGTGTGAGCAGGTGTGTGTGTGCAGGTGTGTGGTGTGTGTGTGTGTGAGCAGGTGTGTGTGTGTGTGTGTGTGTGTGCGTGAGCAGGTGTGTGTGTGTCCGTGAGCAGGTGTGTGTGTGTGTGTGTGTGAGCAGGTGTGTGTGTGTAGATGTGTGTGTGAGCAGGTGTGTGTGTGTGTGTGTGCGTAGATGTGTGTGTGTGTGAGCAGGTGTGTGTGTGTGAGCAGGTGTGTGTGTGAGCAGGTGTGTGTGTGTCCGTGAGCAGGTGTGTGTGTGTGTGTGTGTGTGAGCAGGTGTGTGTGTGAGCAGGTGTGTGTGTGTGTGAGCAGGTGTGTGTGTGCGTGCGCAGGTGTGTGTGCCGGCGGCGTTGTCCTGGTGGTGATGGAGGCCTCACATGTCGCTGGACGGGGCGCTCTTGCTCTTGCGTCCGGGCAGAGGGAAGGCCGACTTGCTCTGCGGCTGCGTGAGGCGGCTGGTCAGCGCGGTGAAGGGCTCGATGAGCGAGCTGCGCTCGGTGACGCTCACCTCCCACAGCTTCACCTTCTCGCCTCGCGCCCACTGCTGCGCCGCGTCCGCGTCCACCTGCCGCCGCTCCTGCAGGTCGCTTTTATTCCCCAGAACGATGACCATCACCTGCAAACACAGCGGCCAGAGTTTCTCATGGAGGTGCAGAAAGATTCAACATCACGTCCAGATACAAACACGGAACCGGGTTTTACCCCGTAGGGTACGAACACAGGACGTGCTTTAAGCCCGTGCATGAACACAAAACCCGCTTTTACCCTGTGGGGTACAAACACAAAACCCAGTTTTACCTCGTACATGAACACGAAACCTGCTTTTACCCTGTAGGGTACGAACCCAGAACCCAGTTTTACCCTGTACGGTATGAACACAGAACCCACTTTTACTCCGTACACGAAACCCCCTTTTACCCTGTAGGGTACCAATACAGAACCCTGTTTTACCCCGTACACGAACACAGAACCCACTTTTACCTTGTAGGGTACGAACAGACAACCCGCTTTTACCCTGTAAACAAACACGAAACCCGCTTCTAACCTGTAGGGTACGAACACAGAACCGGCTTTTACCCTGTGGGGTACGAACCCAGAACCCAGTTTTACTCTGTACACGACACCCGCTTTTACCCTGTAGGGTACGAACCCAGAACCCAGTTTTACTCTGTACACGACACCCGCTTTTACCCTGTAGGGTACGAACCCAGAACCCAGTTTTACCCTGTACACGACACCCACTTTTACCCTGAAGGGTACGAACACAGAACCCGCTTTTACTCTGTACACGAAACCCGCTTTTACCCTGTAGGGTACGAACACAGAACCGGCTTTTACCCTGTAAACAAACACGAAACCCGCTTTTACCCTGTGGAGTACGAACACACAACCCGCTTTTACCCTGTAGTGTACGAACCCAGAACCCAGTTTTACCCTGTACACGACACCCACTTTTACCCTGAAGGGTACGAACACAAAACCCGCTTTTACCACGAACATGAAACCTACTTTTACCCTGTACAGTATGAACACAGAACCCGCTTTTACTCCGTACACGAAACCCGCTTTTAACCTGTAGTGTACAAACACAGAACCCAGTTTTACCACTAACATGAAACGTGCTTTTACCCTGCGGGGTACGAATACAAAACCCGGTATACCCCATACAGGAACGCAAAACCTGCTTTACCCTGTAGGGTACAAACACAGGACCTATTTTTACCCCGAACACGAAACCCACTTTTACCCAGTAGGGTATGAACACAGAACCCGGTTTCACCCTGTAGGGCACGAACGCGGAACCCGGTGTTACCCTGTAGGGCACGAACGTGGAACCCGGTGTTACCCTGTAGGGCACGAACGTGGAACCCGGTGTTACCCTGTAGGGCACGAACGTGGAACCCGGTGTTACCCTGTTGGGCACGAACGTGGAACCCGTGTTACCCTGTAGGGCACGAACGTGGAACCCGGTGTTACCCTGTAGGGCACGAACGTGGAACCCGGTGTTACCCTGTAGGGCACGAACGTGGAACCCGTGTTACCCTGTAGGGCACGAACGTGGAACCCGGTGTTACCCTGTTGGGCAAGAACGTGGAACCCGGTGTTACCCTGTAGGGCACGAACGTGGAACCCGGTGTTACCCTGTAGGGCACGAACGTGGAACCCGGTGTTACCCTGTAGGGCACGAACGTGGAACCCGTGTTACCCTGTAGGGCACGAACGTGGAACCCGGTGTTACCCTGTAGGGCACGAACGTGGAACCCGTGTTACCCTGTAGGGCACGAACGTGGAACCCGGTGTTACCCTGTAGGGCACGAACGTGGAACCCGTGTTTCCCTGTAGGGCACGAACGTGGAACCCGGTGTTACCCTGTAGGGCACGAACGTGGAACCCGTGTTACCCTGTAGGGCACGAACGTGGAACCCGGTGTTACCCTGTAGGGCACGAACGTGGAACCCGTGTTACCCTGTAGGGCGCAAACGCGGAACCCTTGTTACCCTGTAGGGCGCGAACGCGGAACCCGTGTTACCCTGTAGGGCATGAACGTGGAACCCGGTGTTACCCTGTAGGGCACGAACGTGGAACCCGTGTTACCCTGTAGGGCACGAACGTGGAACCCGGTGTTACCCTGTAGGGCACGAACGTGGAACCCGTGTTACCCTGTAGGGCACGAACGTGGAACCCGGTGTTACCCTGTAGGGCATTAACGTGGAACCCGTGTTACCCTGTAGGGCACGAACGTGGAACCCGGTGTTACCCTGTAGGGCATTAACGTGGAACCCGTGTTACCCTGTAGGGCACGAACGTGGAACCCGTGTTACCCTGTAGGGCACGAACGTGGAACCCGTGTTACCCTGTGGGGCACGAACGTGGAACCCGTGTTACCCTGTAGGGCACGAACGTGGAACCCGGTGTTACCCTGTAGGGCATTAACGTGGAACCCGTGTTACCCTGTAGGGTGCAAACGTGGAACCCGTGTTACCCTGTAGGGTGCAAACGCGGAACCCGTGTTACCCTGTAGGGCACGAACGCGGAACCCGTGTTACCCTGTAGGGCACGAACGTGGAACCCGTGTTACCCTGTAGGGCACGAACGTGGAACCCGGTGTTACCCTGTAGGGCACGAACGTGGAACCCGGTGTTACCCTGTAGGGCACGAACGTGGAACCCGTGTTACCCTGTAGGGCACGAACGTGGAACCCGGTGTTACCCTGTAGGGCACGAACGTGGAACCCGGTGTTACCCTGTAGGGCACGAACGTGGAACCCGTGTTACCCTGTAGGGCATTAACGTGGAACCCGGTGTTACCCTGTAGGGCACGAACGTGGAACCCGGTGTTACCCTGTAGGGCACGAACGTGGAACCCGTGTTACCCTGTAGGGCACGAACGTGGAACCCGTGTTACCCTGTAGGGCACGAACGTGGAACCCGTGTTACCCTGTAGGGCACGAACGTGGAACCCGGTGTTACCCTGTAGGGCATTAACGTGGAACCCGGTGTTACCCTGTAGGGCGCGAACGTGGAACCCGGTGTTACCCTGTAGGGCACGAACGTGGAACCCGTGTTACCCTGTAGGGCATTAACGTGGAACCCGGTGTTACCCTGTAGGGCACGAACGTGGAACCCGGTGTTACCCTGTAGGGCACGAACGTGGAACCCGTGTTACCCTGTAGGGTGCAAACGCAGAACCCAGTTTGGGTACTGGTCCTGAGGACAAGTGAAAGTAACTGGGTTACCCTGAACGTACTCTGAAGCAAACTCACCTCTTTCTTGTCTCGAGACTTGTCTATTTCCTTCTTCAAAACGTCCACTTTCTTGAAGGACTCCAAGCTGTCCACGCTGTAAACGAGGACGAAGCCGTCCGCTACCGAGTAGTAGTGCTTCGGGAGGTCCTGCCCGTCCTGAAGGCCTTTGGTGTCGTAGAGCCTCAGCTGTTCCTTCACGCCTCGGTCCGTTTCCACCGAAGCCACGTACACGTCTTCCTGCGTCTCACTGGACTCCGATCCTGGACAGGACAAAGACTTTCAGCCAATCAGGAGCGTGCTCGTTAACCCTTTCTTTCCTTTACAATAATGTCAACAGCTTCACCTCCATGAGCAGATGAAGCTTTCACGTTAGAGATGTGGCGTTCATGAACGACTCGGTTCTTATAAACGGATCTTTGAAATGAATTATGAGAATCGGATCTCCTTTGTGAGCCGTTCATTTTATATCCAAATCTACGCATCACAGAAGCCCGATTCATGTGAACGCATCACGGGAGCCCGATTCATGTGAACGCATCACGGGAGCCTGATTCATGTGAACGCATCACGGGAGCCTGATTCATGTGAACGCATCACGGGAGCCTGATGCCTGATTCATGTGAACGCATCACGGGAGCCTGATTCATGTGAACGCATCACGGGAGCCTGATTCATGTGAACGCATCACGGGAGCCTGATTCATGTGAACGCATCACGGGAGCCTGAGTCATGTGAACGCATCACAGGAGCCTGATTCATGTGAACGCATCACGGGAGCCTGATTCATGTGAACGCATCACAGGAGCCTGATTGATGTGAACGCATCACGGGAGCCTGATTCATGTGAACGCATCACGGGAGCCTGATTCATGTGAACGCATCACAGGAGCCTGATTCATGTGAACGCATCACGGGAGCCTGATTCATGTGAACGCATCACGGGAGCCTGATTCATGTGAACGCATCACGGGAGCCTGATTCATGTGAACGCATCACAGGAGCCTGATTCATGTGAACGCATCACAGGAGCCTGATTGATGTGAACGCATCACAGGAGCCTGATTGATGTGAACGCATCACAGGAGCCTGATTGATGTGAACGCATCACAGGAGCCTGATTGATGTGAACGCATCACGGGAGCCTGATTCATGTGAACGCATCACAGGAGCCTGATTCATGTGAACGCATCACAGGAGCCTGATTGATGTGAACGCATCACAGGAGCCTGATTGATGTGAACGCATCACAGGAGCCTGATTGATGTGAACGCATCACAGGAGCCTGATTGATGTGAACGCATCACAGGAGCCTGATTGATGTGAACGCATCACAGGAGCCTGATTGATGTGAACGCATCATGGGAAGAAAGGGTTGTCCAGAAACCAAAGGTGCTTTCAGACCTTCTGGAGATCTTAGAACATTTTCAGGAACCATGCTGTTTTTTGTGTATTCGGACACATAGGAACCAGGAACCTCTGACCTCAGTTCCTAGAACCTTTTTAGCTCCTACACTGAGGCAGGGTCTTTCGGTGTTGAATAGGAACTGAAATATATAGGTGTTTGCTGATTGGTAGAACTGGTAAGCCCCGCCCCTTGCGTGATCTCCGCTTCTTCCACCCGCCATATTTAAAAAGTCTCACAGCTGTTTACAGAGATTGTAATAACAACAAGAACTATTCCAATAGGAGTTTACCAATTCATTATTAAATCCATCAGAATGATGCACGTCCCCAGTCCAGAACTATTAATGACCCAGATACAGCTGCAAAGTGTGGCAGTAGAAGAAAACGTAAACGAGACGTTAGTAGAGCAGCTTTCCAACGTTAATGTTCCAAAACATTAACGAAAACTTACACTGATGTAGCTCAGGTTTCAGGTTTGCTCTTTTCAGTTTATATTCTTACTGTACTTCTGCATTTTTCCTGCATTAAAAAAATCCCATACAGCAGATTTTATATAGATACCACATATTTATGTTTTCATTAGCTTTTATTCTAGTGGGATCCATGTTTAATAAAACAAAGATGTGAAAAGGTGCGATTGTGGAACCATCTTGTCAGTCTCAGAGGAAAGTTTTTAACTGGGACGGAGCAAATCTGCAGCCGGTTTATCAGCTTCTGACATGCATGTAATGCTGCAATGACCTGCAATGTGACATCCATTCTGTCAGACGGTCAGTAAACGCCTCCTAAGAGAGGAGCACTCGCCTGTACGGTGGTCAGTAAACGCCTCCTAAGAGAGGAGCAGCGCTCACCTGCCCGGCGGTCAGTAAACGCCTCCTGAGAGCAGCACTCACCTGCGCGGTGGTCAGTAAACGCCTCCTGAGAGCAGCACTCACCTGCGCGGTGGTCAGTAAACGCCTCCTGAGAGCAGCACTCACCTGCGCAGTGGTCAGTAAACGCCTCCTGAGAGCAGCACTCACCTGCGCGGTGGTCAGTAAATGCCTCCTGAGAGAGCAGCACTCACCTGCCCGGTGGTCAGTAAACGCCTCCTGAGAGCAGCACTCACCTGCGCGGTGGTCAGTAAACGCCTCCTGAGAGAGCAGCACTCACCTGCCCGGTGGTCAGTAAACGCCTCCTGAGAGCAGCACTCACCTGCGCGGTGGTCAGTAAACGCCTCCTGAGAGCAGCACTCACCTGCGCGGTGGTCAGTAAACGCCTCCTGGGAGAGCAGCACTCACCTGCACGGTGGTCAGTAAACGCCTCCTGAGAGCAGCACTCACCTGCGCGGTGGTCAGTAAACGCCTCCTGGGAGCAGCACTCACCTGCGCAGTGGTCAGTAAACGCCTCCTGAGAGCAGCACTCACCTGTACGGTGGTCAGTAAACGCCTCCTGAGAGCAGCACTCACCTGCGCGGCGGTCAGTAAACGCCTCCTGAGCGCAGCACTCACCTGTACGGTGGTCAGTAAACGCCTCCTGAGAGCAGCACTCACCTGCACGGTGGTCAGTAAACGCCTCCTGGGAGAGCAGCACTCACCTGCGCGGTGGTCAGTAAACGCCTCCTGAGAGAGCAGCACTCACCTGCGCGGTGGTCAGTAAACGCCTCCTGAGAGAGCAGCACTCACCTGCGCGGTGGTCAGTAAACGCCTCCTGGGAGAGCAGCACTCACCTGCGCGGTGGTCAGTAAACGCCTCCTGAGAGCAGCACTCACCTGTACGGTGGTCAGTAAACGCCTCCTGAGAGCAGCACTCACCTGCGCGGTGGTCAGTAAACGCCTCCTGAGAGCAGCACTCACCTGTACGGTGGTCAGTAAACGCCTCCTGCACGGTGGTCAGTAAACGCCTCCTGAGAGCAGCACTCACCTGCGCGGTGGTCAGTAAACGCCTCCTGAGAGAGCAGCACTCACCTGCGCGGTGGTCAGTAAACGCCTCCTGGGAGCAGCACTCACCTGCGCGGTGGTCAGTAAACGCCTCCTGGGAGCAGCACTCACCTGCGCGGTGGTCAGTAAACGCCTCCTGAGAGCAGCACTCACCTGCGCGGTGGTCAGTAAACGCCTCCTGAGAGCAGCGCTCACCTGCGCGGTGGTCAGTAAACGCCTCCTGAGAGCAGCACTCACCTGCGCGGTGGTCAGTAAACGCCTCCTGGGAGCAGCACTCACCTGTACGGTGGTCAGTAAACGCCTCCTGAGAGCAGCACTCACCTGTACGGTGGTCAGTAAACGCCTCCTGAGAGCAGCACTCACCTGCGCGGTGGTCAGTAAACGCCTCCTGAGAGCAGCACTCACCTGCGCGGTGGTCAGTAAACGCCTCCTGAGAGCAGCACTCACCTGCGCGGTGGTCAGTAAACGCCTCCTGGGAGCAGCACTCACCTGCGCGGTGGTCAGTAAACGCCTCCTGAGAGCAGCACTCACCTGCGCGGTGGTCAGTAAACGCCTCCTGAGAGCAGCACTCACCTGCGCGGTGGTCAGTAAACGCCTCCTGAGAGAGCAGCACTCACCTGCGCGGTGGTCAGTAAACGCCTCCTGGGAGCAGCACTCACCTGCGCGGTGGTCAGTAAACGCCTCCTGGGAGCAGCACTCACCTGTACGGTGGTCAGTAAACGCCTCCTGAGAGCAGCACTCACCTGCCCGGTGGTCAGTAAACGCCTCCTGGGAGCAGCACTCACCCGTACGGTGGTCAGTAAACGCCTCCTGGGAGCAGCACTCACCTGCGCGGTGGTCAGTAAACGCCTCCTGGGAGCAGCACTCACCTGTACGGTGGTCAGTAAACGCCTCCTGGGAGCAGCACTCACCTGCGCGGTGGTCAGTAAACGCCTCCTGGGAGCAGCACTCACCTGCGCGGCGGTCAGTAAACGCCTCCTGGGAGCAGCACTCACCTGCGCGGTGGTCAGTAAACGCCTCCTGGGAGCAGCACTCACCTGCCCGGTGGTCAGTAAACGCCTCCTGGGAGCAGCACTCACCTGCCCGGTGGTCAGTAAACGCCTCCTGGGAGAGCAGCACTCACCTGCGCGGTGGCTTCCGTACAGCAGCTGCTCCAGGATGGCAGTCTTCCCCACCGCTGCCTGCCCGCACACCACCACCTTGCAGCCCTTCCCCATGTCGAGCCTGCGCCGCAGCAGAACACACATCAACGTCACATCTGGCGCGTGCTCCAGCAGCGCGGACAAAAGCTCCTTTCACCCAACACAAAACAAACCAGGTCTTCCTCACCGCTGGCTTTAGTTGGTTAGCTGTTCGGTTAGCCTTAACTAGTCCTCCTGTTAGCCTTAACTAGTCCTCCTGCGTCACGCAACCACACTAACAGCAGCACACTCACACTCACGCCGTGTTTAGTTAAAACTGGCGCGTTTAGTGGATTTAACTGACCTTAAAGCGGAGAGCTAGCCGTTAGTTAGTGGAGCCTCCACAGCCGGTGTTTCCATCCTGCTCTGCTACCCAGCAATAACGTCAAAAGCGCTGCAAGTCATGGCGCATGCGCAACCCCACACAGCACTAATGAAACATGATAAACACGATCATTATTGTTGTTATTATTATTATTATCATCATCATTATTATTATTATCATTATTATTATTGCTATGATTATTATTATTGCTAATTATTATTATCAATAATAATAATGATGATGATGATAAAAAGGTATTTGTGTTTTAGCTGTATTTACACAAGGTTATAAATTACTCGTTACGTAATATGTGTGTACTTTATACGTACAATACTTGAATTATTATATAAGTAAACACGTGATTAACTAGTTTTAATCAGAGATTTTAATTAAAGAAACCATCAAGTCTCCTCTTTCTCTCAGTTTTATTTAACACGTTTTTGTTTTGTTTTTTTGTTTGTTGGTTTGTTTGTTTAGACATAATTTTACCGTAAATCTTTATGTGTGGTTTTGTCGTGATGATGTTGTGAAGCACTTTGATGTCAGGCACACCTGGATTAATCAAATCGTCCAGTAATGAAAGACAGCTGACAAAGGAGCTGGCACGTAGGATGAGTTAGGAAGCGCATAAAGCCCAATAAACTTTGAATTTGACAGTTTAACTCACGTTCAACCGTAAACTGAATTATTTGAACTGTTTATCTTTCATGTATTTACATGTTTTTTAATTTATCAAGTTTTAATGTTTCCAAACGACTTAAATTGCGAATAAACAGGTTTATTAAACGTAGCGAAAATATAAACTAGGAATAAATTAAATGAAGACTACATTTCCCATGATCATGCGACGGAAGTACGTCATCTTTGCGCTCATAAAGCATGCTGGGTAATTGCCCTCTCTCTTTCCGGCTGGTACGCCATCATGTAAGCCAGAATCTCCATACTTCTGAACTAAACATAATCCATAAAAATCACCATTAACACAGGCCCATCTGTTCTCCAGACTCGCGCTGTGATTCATAGACTTATTAGCAGATGTGATCGTTTAAATATTTCCTTTAAATATTGAAGATGATGATGTTTACAGCCCCGTTTTACCGGCGCGAGACGCTGCTGGGGTGCTGCCGTTAGCCCGTTAGCCGTTCAGCTCAGATGTGCCACAACAGAGCTTTCCTGGCATTTATGTGCATTTATTTATTATTCTAAATCTTCATACTTTGGGTCTCAGCTGGCAATATTTTTTTCCTAACGTATTTTTGTTAAATTGTCCCCGCGTGAAGCTGCTTGGCCAGCTAACGTGCTAGCATCAGTTGTTTGCATTTCAGTGATAAATGTGTGACTTTAGGTTGAATTTCTCACGTCTTTCCTCTAGATATGCAGAGTGTAAGATGTCCAGCTGTTTCTGTGGCTCAGATATATATATTTTAGTTGTAGTCTGTAGTTGGACTTGCTGTGACAGAGATGACATAAAAACATGTGTAGAAGAAAAGTAGATAAATCTGTTAGCAGCAGATTCTCAGTGTTTTTGTTGTGATTTTAACTACTTTAAAAGTTTCATTTCATATCCAACAGCTGCTTTTTAGTATTTAAACATGTTTAGTGTAAAGTTATTGCTCCACTGCAGTGATGGAACTGACAAAATACTGGTTATGTTTGTTAAATTGATATAATTGGAGAGAGTTGCTGTTTTTTTTTTAATTTCTGTGTAATATCTTGGGGAGGATTGTCTTCCAGACAGTTTAGATAATAGGGGTGGGAAAAAATAAAGATACACTGAAATATCCTGATATTTTCATATGCCAATACCATATCTTTATTTAAAAACACAGTATCGATCGATTTTACTAATGAAATATTGCGAGATATCATCGCTTTGTCACGAAATCTAATAGGTTTTCACAAAATACCGCAAGATTTCATTGTTCTGTTACTTAATCTCGCGGTATTTTGTGAAATCTCATGAGATTTCGTAACAAAATGATGCTCTCTCGCAAGATTTCATCAGTAAAATAGATCGATGCCTCATTTTGAATATAAATATGGTATTGGCATATGAAAATATTGTGATATTTCAGGGTATCGATATTTTTTCCCACCCTTATTAAATAAGCAGGTGACTCCTTTGTAGTCAGTCGAGGTGCAGCCGGGTCATTATGATAAAATGAAGCAAAAAAAGTTTGCACAACTAGTACCGCGATATGTGTAATTATATCAGTGTATCGCACAGCTCTACTTGGAACCCATTTTTATTCCTTGGCTTTGAACACAGCATGAGACTCTGTGTTTAATGGTTGGTTTTAGTTGGTGGTTTTATTTGTTTTAAATTGATTTTTACTTGTTTTATTCTTACAGTGGTTTGTTGTTTTTAGAATTGCTTTAACGACCAAGGTTATCATAGTTTTGGATTTTTAATTAGTTTTTATTTAGTTTTGACTTTTTCTTTTTCAATTCAGTTAGTTTTAGTTAGTTTTTTGAGCAGATTTGATCGTTTTTTATTAGTTTTTATTTTTTGGAATATGTTTACTTTTAGTTTAGTTTTTATTAGTTTGACATTTTAAACCATCAGCAAGTCACTCCGAGTAAAACCAGTAGAACATAGTAAACAGATTAAATAGAAATAGATTTCATATCAACCCAAAAGGCTCATGTATTAATTTACAAAGACTAAAACTAAGGATGTTTCTGCCTTAATTTTAGTTAGTTTTATAAACAGACACAATACAGTTTGTTAGTTATCGTTTAGTTAAAAACTGCCATTCTTATTTTCATTTAAGTTGATGAAAATGTTTTTTCAATTTTCGTTTTTTCGTTAGTTAAGTATAATAACCTTGTTAACAACTTTCTAGTTGTGTACAACACTTTGTTCCAACTGTGGTTGTTTTAAAAGGCTAATGGCCGAGAAGTGTATTGGGAAGTTTTGGGTTAACAGATGTGTGGACTGTTTCCTCTCCAGATAAGTCAACATGGGAGCGTATAGATATATGCAGGAGTTATGGCGCAAGAAGCAGTCGGATGTGATGCGCTTCCTGCTGCGTGTCCGCTGCTGGCAGTACCGCCAGCTGTCCAACCTCCACCGCGCTCCTCGGCCCACCAGGCCCGACAAGGCTCGCAGGCTGGGCTACAAAGCCAAGCAGGGTAGGTTCAGCGTCCGCCGTTTCACCTTCATCATCGTTTCTACCAGCCTCCCTAACCGCGCTTCATCTGAATTTAAACAGGCTACGTGATCTACCGCATCCGTGTGCGCCGCGGTGGCCGTAAACGCCCCGTTCCCAAGGGTGCCACCTACGGCAAGCCAGTGCACCACGGCGTCAACCAGCTCAAGTTCGCCCGCAGCTTGCAGTCCGTTGCTGAGGTACGGTTGTCTCCGCACAATGCCTGATTGCAAAGCACGGCAACCAGGACGTGCACTGTAAATGTTGGAGGGCCTGAGTTAACCTGTTCATACGGCTGGGTAGTGGACACATGACGCTCTAACCAGCTCTCACTACAAACATACAGGTACCACCCAAAAAGTAGATTATCCTAAAAAAGTACGTTTTTCTATAATTCAACTTGAAAGGTGCAATTTACACATTGTTTAGACAAATTATATGCAAATCAATATATTTCAAGCTTTTATTTGTTTGGATGTTGACTTTTCTGGATATTCTAATTCTTTGGGTAGTACCTGTTAGGGATGGGCGATATGAACTAAGAAATGTATCACGATAATTTCTCTTATTTATCACGGTAACGATAAATGACGATACAAAATATTTTGCTGATAGCTTTTATTATAAATCTGTCACTAAATTCTGTCTTGAAAGCCCTACAAAATACCAGAAGCCACTATATCAATTAAGTTCAAGTAGTGCACCTGTTTTGCAAAACTGTAGTGACACCAATCAAACAAGTCTGAAATATGAGACCAAATTCCACATTTATTCAAACGATGCAAACAGCAAAACTAAATTGGCCTTTTAAAAAAAAACGAAGTAAAACACAACCTGGTAAATAGTCATTTCACGATAAAAACGATAAATTCAAATTGTTATTGTGGGGAATTTCTTTGACGATATATCGCACACTATAAAATATCGCCCATCCCTAGTACCTGTACATCCATGGGGGCAACGGTCATGAGTGTATGAGGTGCAGTAACCAGCCTCTGTGGTCCAAACGGCTGCTGCAGAGCTGCATGACATCACAAGATTACACCTTCCGGTTGCAGATAGGGATGGTAGATACCAACATTTTTCCTGTCCATACAATACAATTAGTTAATGGTACTTTTTCATCAATACCAACACCTTTTGTCCCTTAAAAGTAAATCACACAAATCTTACAGTGTAGTTTAATATCTTGAATGCAACGGCAATACTAGATACAAGTAAAACTTGAGAACAGAAGTACTGGAAAGAAATACTTTTAGAACTGTATATTATTTGATGATGAAATTAAATAGAAAAATAAGATTGAAAACTTTGAATTACCAAATAACATAAGTACAGTTTGAGTTTATAAAGGGACGGTGCGTGTTAATGAACATAAAATGTAAATATGCAGGATCGTACCAAAGCTAATTTTCATCCTTAGTCCCTTGACAAGTCAATACACAAAAAAATAAAAGTAATAACATTGAAACTTGAAGAATAATTTAAAAAAGCAGATCAGGGTACACAATAAAAGTAATAAATGAGAATAAAAATCAGAATAAAGGTAGTGTTGGTGAAGGGATTATTTACACGTATTCAGTGGAAAATGTTCAAATATAAAATGTAATGGTGATATTATAATTTACTAAAACTCGATGTGCAATAACCTGCATTAAAGTACTGAAAGATACCAAAACATCATCATCATCATCATCATCCATCATCATCATCACTAACAGCAGCAGCGTCGTGACATCATTTTATTACCTGAAACGCTCAGAAGTGGAAACTAATGGCGTGTTTTGTACCTGGACGGTGTTTGGTTCTGACCCGGTGGGGGTGGGGGTGGGGCTGCTGTACGATCTGCTGTTATGACTGAACTTGTTTTAAATCGTCACGTGAAGCTGAGAAACGACGAGACCTTGAGATTATCTCAGGAAAAGGACTGAAACCAGTCCTCTGCATATGACCAATCAGCAGGTGGTTCTGGTTGGACTGAAGGCCCGGCCCGGCCCGGCCCCATACTCAGCTCTGAGGTCTAGCATCCTCCTTTAACCCTTTCATTGCTGCACCAAGGAAAAAAAGCAGCATTTAAATGTTCCTTTGCATTTTTCCATTTTCTTTGGGGTCGGGGTCGCAGTCCCGCTTCATGATACGGTAACCGTAGTGACGTGTGCAAAACTGGAAGCAGTGGAATAGCAAATTTGGTTTGATTTACGTCCACAGTTTCATTGTGGTCGGTGGCAACTTTGGGCCCCCCAGGCTGGTCGCTTTGGGGCCCCTGGCTGGCTGCTTCCTGGCTGGCCGCTTTGGGGCCCCCAGGCTGGTCGCTTTGGGGCCCCTGGCTGGCTGCTTCCTGGCTGGCCGCTTTGGGGCCCCCAGGCTGGCCGCTTTGGGGCCCTGGCTGGTCACTTTGGGCCCCCCAGGCTGGCCGCTTTGGGGCCCCTGGCTGGTCACTTTCTGCCCCCCAGGCTGGCTGCTTCCAGGCTGGCCGCTTTGGGCCCCCCTGGCTGGCTACTTCCTGGCTGGTCACTTTCTGCCCCCCAGGCTGGCCGCTTTGGGGCCCCCCAGGCTGGCCGCTTTGGGGCCCCTGCACCGCATGTTTGACCCCTCTGCTCTGGAACTTGCTCATTACAGGATGTGTTTTGTGTTTCTCCTGCTGGGGGGGGCTGGGATCTGCATCCCAGTTTCCTCAGGTTCCTTATCAGGACCTGGGGATGCCGTCCCTACATGTTGCCGTGGCAACCAGCTTGTCCTTGACCAGTTCTGAACCACAAGGAAGGATCAGCAGACTTTGAAGCAGCGTGACCTGCATGCAAACATAAAACCCGACGATGGTCCCGATGCAGATAAACCGCCTCGTTTATGGATTATGGTCTGGACCAGGGTGTGGTCTTGAGACCTGGATCTGAGTCCAGTCTCCTTCAGGCATGACGGCGTGCGCGTAGCAGGTTATTGGTGGTTTTTATACAGCAGTTTATCTCGGGGCCGCCCGATTATGGAAAATATCATCAGGATCATTTTGGCCGATATTGAAATCATGATTATTGAAACGATTATTTTCTAGTTACATGATGCATTAATTTAGCATTTCTAAGGTTTCTGACACTGTGAACCTGCAGCTGTTTGCGATGTATAAAACATGACACAAATAAAACAAATAACCTCTGAATGTGGAACACGGACGGAACAGCGACGTCACCTCCAGGCTGTAGTTGCAGCTCGCCGACTCCCGTTTCCCTGAACCAGCCTAACTGGGACCAGCATGCTGTTGCCACGGAGACCGAATCTGACAACCCGCAATAGCTTGTAGATGTAAACATACCACCACTGACAAACCTGTTAATTTATTTTTTATTTATTTTCAGGCTAAATATAGTTTTTTAGGAAATGTACTTTCATTCTGCACCATCCAAACGACCCTTAGAGGGTTTTTTTAAAATGTAGCTTTTAATAAAAATGTTCCATATTCAACCTTTAAATTAATGCAAAAACATAAATATATCCAAAATAAACGATGTATCCAGCTGGTCTGCAATTTCTCTAGTTTGAAAAATAAAATAAATGTACTTATTTATATTAAAAGCATCCCAAAATAAACATTAAGCTTTGGTGCAATGCTACAACATTCCAAATCTAACATTTTTGTTAATGATGCCCAACAAACTGCCTGAATAACCGCAGAATAACTTGTGAATTATTCTCTTATATGTATAACATGAAAAACATTTTACATGATTATTATTATTTGGATTTAACATGATTTAAGGACAGAGACGTTTATGGTTTAAACCTAAAATGATTTATTTTGAAACACCCGGAAGTGTTTTATTGTGAAGGGTGCTTAACTGGAACTGTTGTTCTGACAAGAAAAAGGGGGGAGAAAAAAAAAAAGTTTCGACTTGATTATGAGTTTGCACAGCCCCAGTGTATCTGTTGCCACGGCGATGCCGAAGCAGCTGATCTTGTGTTGATCTGCTTGCAGGAGCGTGCCGGTCGCCACTGCGGGGCCCTGCGAGTGCTCAACTCCTACTGGGTGGGCGAGGACTCCACCTACAAGTTCTACGAGGTGATCCTGGTGGACACCTTCCACAAGGCCATCAGACGCAACCCCGACACCCAATGGATCACCAAGGCTGTGCACAAGCACAGGGAGATGCGCGGCCTGACGTCTGCAGGGAAGAAGAGCCGCGGCCTGGGCAAGGGCCACAAGTTCCACCTGACCATCGGGGGCTCGCGCCGCGCCGCCTGGAAGAGGCGCAACACCCTGCAGCTGCACCGCTACCGCTAGGCCGCGCGCGCGCGCACGTCTGTACATTTACACAAATAAACAGCCCTTTTTACGGTCAACGCCTCGTCTGCTGTGGTGTGTTTGAGGACGTCTGGGGAAATGAACGTCGGCTTCACAAGTTGGGGTTTTCTTTTAAGTTAAAACTGGTTTCAGATTAATGGCGTCAGTCATCAGTGAGAGCGGCAGGACTCAGGATCAGAGGCTGAGCAAGGTTAGAGTCGTTTCATTTTTAATTAGATTCAGTTTTTGTTTAGTTTTGACCTTTTGTTTCTCTATTCAGTTTTAGTTAGGTTTTTTTAGCAGATTTGCAAGTTTTTTATTAGTTTAAATTTGGTATATAATATATAACCCAAAATGGTTATATATTAAATAAATTTACAAAAACTAAAACTAAGGATGTTTTTGCAATAATTTGTTTGTTTTTTAAAGACAATACAATATTAGTTAGGGCTGGGGAAAAATATCGATACACTGAAATATCACGATATTTTCATATGCTGATATATTGATATTTAAAAATGTATCAATCTATTTTACCAATGAAATATTGCGAGATTTCATTGGTAAAATAGATCAATCGCATTTTTGAATTATATGAAATCTGCATATGAAAATATTGTGATATTTAAGTGTATCGATATTTTCTCCCAGCCCTAGTTTCGGTTATCATTTTTTTAAAAACTCGTTTTTGTTTTTATTTCAGTTAACAAAAATGTTTCTTCAATTTCAGTTTTCGTTTTTTGTAAGTTTTAGTGAACTATAATCTTGATGCTGAGTCAGTTTCTAAATTACAAGAATCAAAAATGTCACCTTTTAGTTTTACATTAAACTTAAGCAGAAAACTGTTCAAATTACACAGTTTCATCTCAAACTTCAGGTACATCATCAGATTGTCACTGTACAGAAAAACTAAACGGTTCCTGAAGGGTCTTAAAGTCTGAAATTCTGAACTTAAAGGGGAAGTTCAGGATTTTTGACAGGCCTCATTTACCAGTGAGTCAGGGTCCTTTCATCTTATTTTTATCTCAGATTCTTGTCACTGGTGGTCTCCGATGCTCATGCAGGCACACAGCGGGTAAAAAAAGTATTGAACATGTCAACATTTTTCTCAGAAAATATATTTCTAGTGGAGCTGTTGATGTGAAATTTCACCAGATGTCGGAAAAAACCCAACTAATGCACACATACAAAGAAATGCTGACATTTATGTCCATAAATGAAGTTATGTGTAATATAGTGAAATGGGGAATAAGTGTTGAACACAACAAGATGTGAAAGCCAAGAAAGCAGCTGGAGTCTGTCAGTATTTAGAAAGTAATCCTGTCCTCTATCAGAGCAAAGTAATATCAGCTGCTTTAGTCCTGATTGATGCCTTTAAAAAGGTTTCTCATCACCAAGGTGTCAGACAAGAAGCATTGCATGATGGGTAAAAGCAAAGAGCAGCCTTCTTATTGCAAACACACTGAAGGCATTGGTTCCAGGTGCATTTGTAAACTTGTGAAAGTTCCAGTGAGCAGCATTGGGACCATCATCCGGAAGTGGAAAGAACACGGCATGGTCATAAAGCGGCCACGGCCAGGTGCTCCTCACAAGATTTCAGACAGAGGAGTCAGAACAATCATCAGAAAGGTTCTCCAACAGCCCAGGACCACTCGTGGAGAGCTTCAGAAAGACCTGGAACCAGCAGCTACAGTTGTTTCAGAGAAAACAAGAACCGCCATGGCCTTCATGCACGCACACCACGCAAGACTCCATTTCTGAGGAAGAAGCAGGTTGATGCTGGTTTGAAGTTTGCAACACAACATCTGGACAAACCCATGATGTTCTGGAGAACCCATCCCCCTTTCCCACTGGCCAAAAAACCCGTTTAACCCGTAAACAATCGGCTTTTAGTGGCAGTAGGAAAGGCTCATCGTGGATTAGAATCACTTCAAAGCGGCTCGGTCCGATCGGCATGAGTGGGAACACCAGACCCGCGAATTTACGCGATGACGGGCTGTACGAGCAGGAGCGCCTGCAGAGATTTTTAGGGGTGGCCGGGGGTTACTACAGGACAACTTTTGTTTCTTTCCACCTGGACTTTATTTCCAGGAATTTCTACGTGCATTTACTCACCAGTAACACTTCTGCATCACTCTGACTCCTTTGCTGTATTCAGATCAGTCGTAGATCCATATAATAGATGTGAAGGGGGCAGAATGAATGGGCCCCCATATAAGACATTATCTGCAGCAAACTTCCTTAATTTAACCAATGCACTGCAAAATCTCAAATTTTACCAAGTAGATTTTTCTCATTTCTAGTCAAAATATCTCATCACACTAAAAATAAGACAAAACTACCTAAGAAAAAAAACCCATTGATGGTCCCAATGGTGCTCACTGGAACTTTCACAAGTTTCCAAATGCACCTGGAACCAATGCCTTCAGTGTGTTTGCAATAATAAGGCTGCTCTTTGCTTTTACCCATCATGCAATGCTTCTTGTCTGACACCTTGGTGATGAGAAACCTTTTTAAAGGCATCAATCAGGACTAAAGCAGCTGATATTACTTTGCTCTGATAGGGGACAGGATTACTTTCTAAATACTGACAGACTCCAGCTGCTTTCTTGGCTTTCAGATCTTTTTGTGTTCAACACTTATTCCCTGTTTCACTATATTCCACATAACTTCATTTATGGACATAAATGTTAGCATTTCTTTGTATGTGTGCATTAGTTGGGTTGTTGCCGACATCTGGTGAAAATTTCATGTCAATAACTCTGCTAGAAATATATTTTCTGAGAAAATGTTGACGTGTTTAAGACTTTTTTCCCGCTGTTTGTTGCCCTCGCTGCTCATGAAAAATGATTTTGAATCAGTTATGCGTGTCTGCAGTCCTGCAGCATTGGCCTGTCCCTCAGAAGCTGCAGCCATTTGTCTGTAAACCTGCCATTTAACACCTGCTTTGCAGAAGTACTAAATCTAGACTCAAACACAGTCACTGCTTTCCGTTTGACAGTTGACAAATCGCTTTGCGAGTGCTAAATGAATATATTTACATTTTCTATTCACGACATGCGCAGTTGCCTGTAAACGCCCCATCCTGCACATTCATTGCAGCAGACGCACTAACTGGGTGCAGACGTGCTATTTTGCACCTTTGAAAGATGCAACTCTTACTGCAGACTGTTGGTAAATCAGTTTGTAATTATTTTTGCGTGTGCAATGAGTTTGCACACATTTTTATACGTGCAAACTTTTGATCGTGAAGGTAACACCCGACCAGACCTGCCAGGAGAGCGCAGACCACTGAACCTCACACTGAGTTTGTTCATGGTGTCGTGTGAGAAGATGGGGGGGGGGGCAGCAAACAGCACTCAGACTAACGGCAGCATCGTCATTCAGGTGATCGTGTGGTTCAGACTTCCTGTGTGAACGTCACCGATGCAGCGCTGAAGCCTGGTTCGATCTCCGGTTTACAGATTCAGAGCTGATCTTGCTTTGTGATTTACTGGCTTTGTGTCTATAATGAGGATTTGAACTATTTTACTATCAATGTTAATAGACAGAAATTAGGGGTCTTGGGTTCATGTTTGAGTATAATTGGGAGGGTGGGGGGTGTAAAGCAGAAAGTTCTTGTCAAGTCACATTTATTTATAGAGCACATTTAAAAAACAACCTCAGTTCACTGAAGTGCTGAACAGAATAAAAGAATAAATCAGAAATAAAAACACAAACACATAAAAACAAAAATATACGCTTTAAATATAAATGTGACACTCTAGCTGGGTGAAAGGCCAGTGAAAACAAATGTGTTGTCAGCAGTGATTTAAAGCAGCTGCATCAGCTTTTCAAACGTTCCAAAAGTCAAATCCAGGCGTTTATAAGCTAAACATGTTCCATCGTTACCATAGAAACTAATCTGGTGTAAATATTAGTTTTTCTATCGTCTAATTTCCAACACAGAAGTAAGATGGCTGACTGTCCTGATCCACGGAGCTCTCCACCAATCGCATCATGTTTTACGTCCATTTTATGACGTCGCCCCGGAAGAGACGCAGATTCTGAAGGTAACAGAATTATTCTTAACACCGGCAGCTCACATGGACGTTATCTGTAAACATTGATGGATAATCGGACTCCGATCGACGGGATAAAACGGAGCAGCCTGTTATGGAGCTGTATGCTCCACCCAGATCTGATATGGAGTTAAAGTACACGCAGTACCACAGAAGTACCACAGAAATACACGCAGTACCACAGAAGTACCACAGAGACCACGTAAGTACATAAGCTAACAAATCATAGGCTAACAGTTAGCATTGTTGTCTGTCCATGAGGCGTTTTTATAGTAGGAACTGCGTCACGTTTCAGAAGTAATCCCAGAGAAAAAAACACTTTACTGCCCGACATTCATGAAGTTGTCAGGAGTGAAGTTCACACACAAAGATGAGTTTTTTTCTGCTCCTGAAGTTATAATCCAACCACTTCTGCAAGTCGGTTCGTCCAGAACAACAAATAAACTCCCACGCTGAACGCAAACACATTTTTCCCAGCATGCCGTCCTCTAGAGCTTAAAAAAACTCTTTCCTCCTGAATCTGGATGAAACGTCTGTTAGCTGATGGCTGTTTGTCTCTGAGGAAATCTTCCTGCAGCTGTTAGTTTCTTCCTCAGAGAGTGTGTATAGGTTCGGATTCTCTAAGAGTTTCTGTTCCACAAAGACGGCGTCTGGCTACGATGCTGCACATGTTTGTGCTTCCTGATTGGTGCCACGTTCATACGTAACGGGGGTGGATCGTCAGTCGTTTGCAGGGAGGTAGAGCTTGTTTAAATATTCATGTAGATTACTCACATATGCATGAATGAAGAAAAATAACGATTTAAATCATTTCTTGATGAGGAAATAACACACTGACATGCTGAAAAGCTCTTAAAAGTCCATTTTTCATGATAGGGCTCCTTTAAATTGTTTAAATGTTTACTGATTTTATTTTATTTCTTATTTGTGTTCCCCTCCCCCACCTGCCCCACAGGTGCCTATGGCAGGCCGGCATTGTAAATAAGAATCTTGTTCTTCATGTCTTTGCCTGGTTAAATAAAGGTTAAATAAAATAAAATGAATAGACAGCATGGAAGTAACAAACTGGAGGTTTGAATCTTCTGTAGTTGTTTTGGTCTCTCTGACTTGCCGTTACTGGAGCAACGTCTTCCAGGTCATGATGTTCCAGACCAGATCTGAGACCGAGGTTCTCTGACCTGGTAATGGTGGAAAAAGAGCAACAGATTGTCTCTCCATCGCCCCCCCCCCTTCAGTCGCCACGGCAGCAGCGACCCCTGACCTGATCATCTGAACTGGGTGATGCGTGAGACGACTAAATGTTCACCTATAGGAGGTCAGCAAATGTGAACAGTGATTAATAAGCAATAAAAAACGCTCAGCACTGCTTCTGTGGGGCTGCAGCTGAGTTCTGCCTCCTGTTTGGACGGGGAGGGGGGGGGGAGAGAATGAATCACCTCCAAGTCACATTGACCCAGAAAGAATTGCGAGCACGTGGGGGGGTTGAAGCATCTTGACATGACAGCGTGCAGCTGGATCCAGCAGTCTCTGATGTTCCTGATTTAAACCGAATCTCCTGACAAATATTTAGCAGAGACGTCCGGAAAAAACGTTGCATTTAAAAACAAAAGATGGAACATTTTCTACAATGATGCAAGAAAAAATATGACTTTTATTCACCAACCAGTGAGAGATTCTCATCATGATGAGGTGGAACGGGAGATTCTCATCATGATGAGGTGGAACGGGAGATTCTCATCACGATGAGGTGGAACGTGAGATTCTCATCACCATGAGGTGGAACGGGAGATTCTCATCCTGATGAGGTGGAACGTGAGATTCTCATCACCATGAGGTGGAACGGGAGATTCTCATCACCATGAGGTGGAACGGGAGATTCTCATCACCATGAGGTGGAACGGGAGATTCTCATCATGATGAGGTGGAACGGGAGATTCTCATCACGATGAGGTGGAACGTGAGATTCTCATCATGATGAGGTGGAACGGGAGATTCTCATCACCATGAGGTGGAACGTGAGATTCTCATCACCATGAGGTGGAACGGGAGATTCTCATCACCATGAGGTGGAACGTGAGATTCTCATCACCATGAGGTGGAACGGGAGATTCTCATCACCATGAGGTGGAACGGGAGATTCTCATCACCATGAGGTGGAACGGGAGATTCTCATCACCATGAGGTGGAACGTGAGATTCTCATCACCATGAGGTGGAACGGGAGATTCTCATCACCATGAGGTGGAACGGGAGATTCTCATCACCATGAGGTGGAACGTGAGATTCTCATCACCATGAGGTGGAACGGGAGATTCTCATCACCATGAGGCGGAACGGGAGATTCTCATCACCATGAGGTGGAACGGGAGATTCTCATCATCATGAGGTGGAACGGGAGATTCTCATCACCATGAGGTGGAACGGGAGATTCTCATCACGATGAAGTTTAAACGGGAGATTCTCATCATGATGAGGTAGAACGGGAGATTCTCATCACCATGAGGTGGAACGGGAGATTCTCATCACCATGAGGTGGAACAGGAGATTCTCATCACCATGAGGTGGAACGGGAGATTCTCATCACCATGAGGTGGAACGGGAGATTCTCATCACGATGAGGTGGAATGAGATATTCTCATCACAATGAGGTGGAACGAGAGATTCTCATCGTGATGAGGTGGAATGACAGATTCTCATGGATGTGTGGCAGCTGTGTGATGCCATTATGTCAATAATGAGCAAAATCTGTAAGGAATGTTTTCAGCAGCTTGTTGCATGTTTCACACCAAGAAAGAGAGACGGGTCCGACCCGGTTCCTGGAAATGGACCGAAAGAAGTGGTTGGTGACTGTAAAGTAGATAAAGAGAACAGAAATGCCTTTATTGTACATAAAGATAAATGCTGTATGTTTGCCCTTCTTTAACTAAACATCCCCATTTTAGACTAATCCCTCAGTTACAACATAAAACATGATGTTTTTCTGCTCTAACTCAGGATTTGCTCTGCGGCAGCGTGTCTGCGCTCGCGCTGGTGAAAGTATGTCAGTGGGTTACATTAGCAGCGATGCGGGCTGCGGGGGGAGGAGCCGATGAACTGGGTCACATGGTTGCACACAGCTCCTCAGTCCCTGCAGAAAGCAGTCCTCCTCACCTGAAGCTGCGCCTCAAACCTCACCTTCCCCCGGTATCACCGCTGTTCCGCCTCCACAGCTCGGTCCGACTGGAGCAGGACGGAACCATCCGGAACCAAACAGCGGCGCGAGGACGGAGACAAACGGCCCCTTTTCAGCGTCGTGAGACCTGCTGAGAAAACTTGCAGCTTCAGTTAAATGACTCGCACCGCTTTTACTTGGTTTTAAGCGCCTGCAGCGACGTCCCGGCGGCGGTCTGAGGAGCTTTTTCTCCGCTTCGCGTCGGTGAATTTCGGTGTTTTAGCTTCACGGCTCGTTTCTTTACCGGATCTTTCAGCGACTTCTGAGTTGCTGAACATCAAAGACAGAAAAACGGCTCCGGCATCGAGGTAGCAGAGCAGGAGAAGCACCAGGACATGGAGCCGAGCAAAGCTGGTGAGTTTAAACCCCCCCGGTGTGGAACAGAAACCCCCCAGTGCCCGTTCCTCACGGAAACCCGGGAAAGTTACTGGTTATTACACAGAAAGTCAAAGACATAAACGCTGTTTTATTGCTTTCATAAGTTGACGTTGCTGTGGGGGGGGACCTGTGTTGTGGGGGGGTGATATAAACTGGGTTAGGAGCGCGGGGGCCGCTGTTATTACCCCTGTAGCTGGCACTGCGGTCCTCCGCTCACATGGACCAGTCCGCCTAGCCATGTGTACCTGTGTTTACGCTCCCCGTGCGTCTCCGCTCATTGGTCCAGCGGGGGTGTGACGTAGGCGTTGCATAATTTGCCCCAGCAAGCTGGTGCGTGGTCTCGCCGCGGTTACACGTGAGGCTTCTCGCGGCAGCGCGCGCTGACCCAGTTTTCACCGGGAGGAACATGCCTGCTCCACGTGGGGGCGCGAGGAAAAAAGCCTGTGAAGCTGCGGTGCGTTCAAAGCCCATGGGAAATAGGAACGTTTTTCTTTACTCTGCGTTATAATTCAGAGTTGGGTTACAGAACAAGAAAAAAAGTGAATATTGGCACGAAACGGCATGCACTACGGTATAAATGCAAACATAATTACTAGTAATTTATCATGTAACTTTACTACACAATATGTAAATACTTTTTATACTAAGTTTGGGTACTTTAGACTCCTGTACTTAATTCTAAAAGACTCACCTCTTCCTCATGGTGCATTTTGTTTAATAAACAGCGATTTTACAACCATGAAGTATTCCCATGAACGTGGTTTGTCTTCCTTTAATGGGATAGAACACACATTTACGATTGTCAGTGAATGCATCACTAAATCTGCCTATACTGGTTTAGTTTTGACAAGTTTTGCAGAAGAAGTCATCACCAAATCAGATCCTGTCAATTGTTTCTTACATTTTGAGCTTTTGACTTATCTTGCAGATGAAAGTGTAACATTTTCACGCAGTAGCTCTGGGATTAGGACCAAGTACACGTGATGGCAAAAACCTTGATGTAAGATGCACATGTTCCTGCAGAACATGCATAATAATTGTGCATATTTTCACAGCTTCTTTTTTTTATCTGTGTGACTCATGGCTGTTGATGTGTTTCGTATTTATGCAGGCACGCATCCTGCCTGGCATATTGTCAGTTAGATAATGCAGCCGGGCCTTTATGTGGGCTCAGAGCAGATGACTGATATGAGATGTTTGTTGTGTGAAATATTCAGGTTGTTAACATCTGATCTGCTTTGTGTCAGTGGGGAAATATGTATTTGATAAAGAGGATAAAGCCACAATGAATCATGTATGAAAACCACCTGGTTTTCGGGAGTAATTTCTAATCCGCACTCCTGTGAAGCCTGCTGTGTGAGCGGCTGCAGGGATAGGACAATCCACCGAGCATACGCACCCTTCTGAAGCTGACATTATGTAATGGCTGTTACTTAATCATGGAGACTGGCAGGGAGAGGAATCAGGTCAGGCTGTGAAGGAGCTCCGCCTCCTGCAGGCCGAGGAAGCTGTTGTTCTTCTGATCTGGCCTCTTTTAGTAAAGCTGGTTAGTTCCACTCAGGGTTAACGTCTGGAGCTGAGTTTGGTTTCAGTGAGGGGGGGGGCAGCTGGGGAAACTAGCAGAGCTTTATCCTGCAGCGAGAAAAGCGCCACCTGCTGAAACTGTGAGAGGATGAAGGGATGGAGATGTGACTGCAGATTAGGAGGCACATGTTGATGTTGGATCAGAGTCGATGTTCGTTCCGTTTTCTTTTATAGTTTTGTAAAACTGTCATACGGGGCAGATAAAAATTGAGTCGTGTGGGGGTAACTTTGGGATTCATTTTCAATGTTTTAATTAAAAATGCAGACCTGGGTGGGGGGGGGAGTCAGTGCTGGACCAGTAAATAATGTAAACCTTAAAGTGCTGATGACACGTTTTTGACATTTCCTCCATCTTTTATAGTAGCGATGCACGATAGTGGAATTTTGGCCGATATCCAATATGCCGATATTTTAAAACTCATGTGGTCGATAACCGATACTGATACCGATATTAAAGCTGAAAAAAAATAAGCAGTCATTTCAAATAGCAGATTTGTTGTCGTTAGAGGTGGGAAAAAATATCGATACACTGAAATATCGTGATATTTCCATATGCCGATATCAAATCAATATAAAAAACGCGGTATTGATCTATTTTACTTACAAAATCTTGCGAGATTTCATCATCCTGTTACAAAATCTTTTGAATTCTGGTGAGATTTCATAACAAAATGATGAAGCATCATGAGATTTCGTTAGTAAAATGGATCGATACCAGATTTTTAAATGTCAATATGATATCAGCATATGAAAATATTGCGATATTTTATCAATAATTGTTTTCCACCCCTAGTCTTCAGAAGTATTAAAGTCTGTAAAAATATGTTTTTGAGGAAGAAGACGAAAAACAAGTTTTTCTTTTTTTAAGACTTTAGAAACAGCGGCCTGATCGGTTAAATATCGGTTAAATATCGGTATTCTGTTGTTTTACCAGTTAATGTTTAAAAGCTCGTAAGTGCAGCGTTAGTTTATTTAAAGGGGAAGTTCGATCTTTTTCATCCTATTTTCTAGCATGAATCCGTTCATTTCCTCATCCAGACAGTTTTGATGCAACTTGAATTCCTTCATCAGATATTTAGATCTACTCCAGATCAGCGAATGTCCGATATGATGGAAGAGATGCGGCAACTTTATGCAGCACCTAAATAATCATTATCTGCCACAGACTCCTTATTTCACCAACGTTTGGTTACCGAACATTAAAGGTTCTAGATGCTGACTGGGATTAAAGGTTCTGATGCTGACTGGGATTAAAGGTTCTAGATGCTGACTGGAATTAAAAGTTCTTGATGCTGGCTGGTATAATCGGTTCTGATGCTGGCTGGGATTATCGGTTCTGATGCTGACTGGGATTAAAGGTTCTGATGCTGGCTGGGATTATCGGTTCTGATGCTGGCTGGGATTATCGGTTCTGATGCTGACTGGGATTAAAGGTTCTGATGCTGGCTGGGATTATCGGTTCTGATGCTGGCTGGGATTATCGGTTCTGATGCTGGCTGGGGTTAAAGGTTTGATGCTGGCTGGGATTATCGGTTCTGATGCTGGCTGGGATTATCGGTTCTGATGCTGGCTGGGATTAAAGGTTCTGATGCTGGCTGGGATTAAAGGTTCCGATAATGACTGGGATTACCGGTTCTGATGCTGGCTGGGATTAAAGGTTCTGATGCTGGCTGGGATTAAAGGTTCTGATGCTGGTTGGGATTAAAGGTTCTGGATGCTGGCTGGGATTAAAGGTTCTGAAGCTGGCTGGGATTATCGGTTCTGATGCTGGCTGGGACTATCGGTTCTGATGCTGGCTGGGATTAAAGGTTCTGATGCTGGCTGGGATTAAAGGTTGCGATAATGACTGGGATTATCGGTTCTGATGCTGGCTGGGATTACAGGTTCTGATGCTGGCTGGGATTAAAGGTTCCGATGCTGGCTGGGATTAAAGGTTCCGATGCTGGCTGGGATTAAAGGTTCCGATGCTGGCTGGGATTATCGGTTCTGATGCTGGCTGGGATTATCGGTTCTGATGCTGGCTGGGATTATCGGTTCTGATGCTGGCTGGGATTACAGGTTCTGATGCTGGCTGGGATTAAAGGTTCCGATGCTGGCTGGGATTAAAGGTTCTGATGCTGGCTGGGATTAAAGGTTCTGGATGCTGGCTGGGATTAAAGGTTCTGATGCTGGCTGGGATTATCGGTTCTGATGCTGGCTGGGATTATCGGTTCTGATGCTGGCTGGGATTACAGGTTCTGATGCTGGCTGGGATTAAAGGTTCTGATGCTGGCTGGGATTAAAGGTTCTGATGCTGGCTGGGATTATCGGTTCTGATGCTGGCTGGGATTACAGGTTCTGATGCTGGCTGGGATTAAAGGTTCTGATGCTGGCTGGGATTAAAGGTTCTGATGCTGGCTGGGATTATCGGTTCTGATGCTGGCTGGGATTATCTGGTATTCTCAGGTTTGATGACCAGTGTAACTGAGCGGTGCCTCCCCTCTTGTCTCTTGTGCTCCAGCTGGAGGCGTCATCGCCTACATCAGCTCGTCCAGCTCCGCCTCCAGCCCGGAGTCCTGCCACAGCGACTCCTCCAACAGCAGCTACCAGTCGTCCTCGCCCCCCCGGGGGTCGTCGCCCAACCAGCCGGCCGACCTGACGCTCCCCGCCGGCGACCACAACCTGCCAGGGAATCAGAAGAGTGGACGCTCCTCATCCTCGGGGAAATGTGGCATCACAAGTAAGACGGCTTCTTCACACAGATGAAACTTCATCATGTGGCCGGGAGGAGGTCCTCGTCTGCAGCTCTGCTTCCAGGACTTTCCAGGACCTGGAAAGTCCTGGAAAGTCCTGGAAGCACCAACAGATTCTTTTATCAAGAATCATCATTCCTCATATCTTTATTTAAATTGTCTGTTTTTATTATATTAAGATTTTCATTAAGTTTTAATAATTGCCATCTTTTAAATTAAATTCTCAGGTAAATTTTTATTTCCTAGAAGTTTTAAATAGATTTAAAAAGAAAACAATTGAATTTCTCATAACAATGTGTTTTTGATTTTATGTTCAAGTATTATACAGAACAACACCTGGCAACAAAATTATATCATATAGAAACGACAGAAAATAAACAAGAAAACATTTTCTATACGGAAACATGAATGCAAAAATAAAAGGAATGTATTGATATATATATGTAAATACACACGTGTGTATTTACATATATATATATATATATATATATATATACACACACACACAAAAATGACCAACCTTTCCAGACATAATTTGAATTTAATACAATTGAATTTATTATTATTATAGTTATTATTATTATTGTTGTCATAGGATAATTTTAAAATCCTAATATCTTGTAACATGTGAGGTTGAACCAGCAGCATCTGTAAGCGTGTTTATGTCCCGACCAGAAATCAACGGGCTGGTGCTGCTGTGTAAGGTGTGCGGCGACGTGGCCTCCGGTTTCCACTACGGCGTCCACGCCTGCGAGGGCTGCAAGGTGAGGGTGGAAACGCCCCCCCCACACACACATCAAAGGGCAGGGCCAGAGATGGTCCAGACCGGGTTTGGGTCCAGACCGGGTTTGGGTCCAGACCGGGTTTGGGTCCAGACCGGGTTTGGAGCCAGACCGGGTTTGGGTCCAGACCGGGTTTGGAGCCAGACCGGGTTTGGGTCCAGACCGGGTTTGGAGCCAGACCGGGTTTGGAGCCAGACCGGGTTTGGGTCCAGACCGGGTTTGGGTCCAGACCGGGTTTGGGGCCAGACCGGGTTTGGAGCCAGACCGGGTTTGGAGCCAGACCGGGTTTGGGGCCAGACCGGGTTTGGGTCCAGACCAGGTTTGAATGTCCACAGATGACACATAAACGACGCCGCTAACGTGATTGTCGTCGGTGTGCGTGAACCCGCAGGGCTTCTTCCGCCGCAGCATCCAGCAGAACATCCAGTACAAGAAGTGCCTGAAGAACGAGAGCTGCCCCATCATGAGGATCAACAGGAACCGCTGCCAGCAGTGCCGCTTCAAGAAATGCCTGCTGGTGGGGATGTCGCGCGACTGTGAGTACCGCCGCCATGTTCTGCCTCTGTGTCCCCACGGACCACATGCAGGAAATGCACGATAATGATCGGGCCGATAACGGCAAATTATGACGTCAGTCCGATAAGTCCGATATCATGACAACTTACCCCGATAACTTATTAGGGCTAAGAAAAAATATCGATACACTGAAATATCGCAATATTGTCATATGCAGATTTCATAGAGATATTCACAAATGCGATATTGATCTATTTTACCACACAATCCAGCGATATTTCGTAAGATAATTGCGAAATCTTGCAAGATTTCATTAGTAAAATAGATCGATAACACATTTTTTAATATCTATATGATATCAGCATATAAAAATATCGCGATATTTCAGTGTATCGATATTTTTTCCCAGCCCTATAACTTATCACCCATAAGGTTGGAAATTCTGATTTGGTATAATTACGTATGTATGTGTGTTATTGGTATCGGTTATCGGTATCGGCCTTTAGGTGCTGAAATTTATCGGTTACCTGTATCAGTTTAAAAAGTGGTTGTGGTGCATCCGTACCTGATTGTGATTTTTCCCGGCTGGTGCCGGCCTGCTGCGGTCCCTGTACGATTCTGACCCGGTCGGACCGGGACGGCGCTGAAACGTCTGTTTTCCCTTCAGCCGTTCGCTTCGGTCGGATCCCGAAGCGGGAGAAGCAGCGGATGCTGCTGGAGATGCAGAGTGCCATGAACAACATGATGAACAACGACCCGCTGCCGAGTCCGCCCCCCGCCGCCCACCCGACCTCCGAGGCCGCCGGCTCCGCCCCCCTCCCCCCTCCTCCTCGCCACACTCCAGCCAGTCGGACTCCAGCTCCGAGCCCGAGCCGGCCGTGCCCATGGACACGGGCTCCGCCTCCCCCAGCGCGTCGGACAGCGGCGAGGAGGAGGCGATCGGCTCCGTGACCCGGGCCCACCAGGAGACCTTCATGTACAACCAGGAGCGGAGCAGCCTGCCGGCCGCCGCGTTGCTAGGCAACAGCAGCAGCCGCCGCCAGGAGGAGGAGGGTCAGCACGCCTGGAACCGCCACAACGACCGGGCCACCACGGCGGCCCACCACCCCCCGTCCATCCCGAACCCCCAGGGCCCAGCGGAGAACCCCCCCAGCGAGTGCCCGTTCAGGCTGTCCAGGAGCGGGGTCAGCCACTCCCCCGCTTACATACACGGAGCGGTGAGGGCTCCGCCCACAGAGGGCGGGGCCCACGGCGCCCACAGCCGGGCCGCGTGGACGGGGGGCCAACCGGATGCATCTGGTAAGATGACTCAGCAGGTTTGTGGGGTAGGGATGTAGCAGACCCCCCCAAAACCCGGCAACAGGACGCGGTTCGTAGGGGTGGGAAAAATATCCATACTCTGAAATATCACGATATTTTCATATGCTGATATCATATCGATATTTAAAAACATGATATCGATCTATTTTACTGTTTCATCGTTCTGTTACGTAATCTCGCGTTTACGTTAAAGAACGATGAACGCAAGATTTTGTTGGTACAATAGATCAGTATCACGTTTTTAAATATCAGTATCACGTTTTTAAATATCAGTATCACGTTTTTTAATATCAGTACGAAATCTGCATGTGAAAATATCCCGATATTCCGTGTATCGATATTTTTTCCATCCGATTTGTCTGTAAACGTGACAGATGTTTGTACAGGTAGGATGAGGAAGATGATGAAGCAGTACAGGTAGGATGAAAATGATATCTGTAAAGGTAGGATGAGATGATGATGCTGTACAGGTAGGATGAGGAAGATGATGAAGCAGTACAGGTAGGATGAAGATGATGATGCTGTACAGGTAGGATGAAGATGATGATGCAGTACAGGTAGGATGAGGAAGATGATGAAGCAGTACAGGTAGGATGAAGATGATGATGCAGTACAGGTAGGATGAGGAAGATGATGAAGCAGTACAGGTAGGATGAAGATGATGATGCTGTACAGGTAGGATGAGGATGATGATGATGCAGTACAGGTAGGATGAAGATGATGATGCAGTACAGGTAGGATGAGGATGATGATGCAGTACAGGTAGGATGAGGAAGATGATGATGCAGTACAGGTAGGATGAGGAAGATGATGATGCAGTACAGGTAGGATGAAGATGATGATGCAGTACAGGTAGGATGAGGAAGATGATGATGCAGTACAGGTAGGATGAGGAAGATGATGATGCAGTACAGGTAGGATGAGGAAGATGATGATGCAGTACAGGTAGGATGAGGAAGATGATGATGCAGTACAGGTAGGATGAAGATGATGCTGCAGTACAACTAGGATGAGGAAGATGATGCAGTACAGGTAGGATGAGGAAAATGATGCAGTACAGGTAGGATGAGGAAGATGATGCAGTACAGGTAGGATGAGGATGATGATGCAGTACAGGTAGGATGAAGATGATGATGCAGTACAGGTAGGATGGGGATGATGATGATGCAGTACAGGTAGGATGAGGAAGATGATGATGCAGTACAGGTAGGATGAGGAAGATGATACAGTACAGGTAGGATGAAGATGATGATGCTGTACAGGTAGGATGAGGAAAATGATGCAGTACAGGTAGGATGGGGATGATGATGATGCTGTACAGGTAGGATGAGGAAAATGATGCAGTACAGGTAGGATGGGGATGATGATGATGCAGTACAGGTAGGATGAGGAAGATGATGATGCAGTACAGGTAGGATGAGGAAGATGATACAGTACAGGTAGGATGAGGATGATGATGCAGTACAGGTAGGATGAAGATGATGATGCAGTACAGGTAGGATGAGGAAAATGATGCAGTACAGGTAGGATGAGGAAGATGATGCAGTACAGGTAGGATGAGGATGATGATGCAGTACAGGTAGGATGAAGATGATGATGCAGTACAGGTAGGATGAGGAAGATGATGATGCAGTACAGGTAGGATGAGGAAGATGATGATGCAGTACAGGTAGGATGAGGATGATGATGATGCAGTACAGGTAGAATGAGGATGATGATGATGCAGTACAGGTAGGATGAGGAAGATGATGCAGTACAGGTAGGATGAAGATGATGATGCAGTACAGGTAGGATGAAGATGATGCAGTACAGGTAGGATGAAGATGATGCAGTACAGGTAGGAATGAGGATGATGATGATGCTGTACAGGTAGGATGAAGATGATGATGCAGTACAGGTAGGATGAAGATGATGATGCAGTACAGGTAGGATGAGGATGATGATGATGCAGTACAGGTAGGATGAAGATGATGATGCAGTACAGGTAGGATGAAGATGATGATGCAGTACAGGTAGGATGAGGAAGATGATGATGCAGTACAGGTAGGATGAGGAAGATGATGATGCAGTACAGGTAGGATGAGGATGAGGATGCAGTACAGGTAGGATGAGGAAGATGATGAAGCAGTACAGGTAGGATGAAGATGATGATGCAGTACAGGTAGGATGAGGATGATGATGATGCAGTACAGGTAGGATGAAGATGATGATGCAGTACAGGTAGGATGAAGATGATGATGCAGTACAGGTAGGATGAAGATGATGATGCAGTACAGGTAGGATGAGGAAGATGATGATGCAGTACAGGTAGGATGAGGATGATGATGCAGTACAGGTAGGATGAAGATGATGATGCAGTACAGGTAGGATGAGGAAGATGATGATGCAGTACAGGTAGGATGAGGAAGATGATGATGCAGTACAGGTAGGATGAAGATGATGCTGCAGTACAACTAGGATGAGGAAGATGATGCAGTACAGGTAGGATGAGGAAAATGATGATGCAGTACAGGTAGGATGAGGAAAATGATGCAGTACAGGTAGGATGAGGAAGATGATGCAGTACAGGTAGGATGAGGATGATGATGCAGTACAGGTAGGATGAAGATGATGATGCAGTACAGGTAGGATGGGGATGATGATGATGCAGTACAGGTAGGGATGAGGAAGATGATGATGCAGTACAGGTAGGATGAGGAGAGATGATACAGTACAGGTAGGATGAAGATGATGATGCTGTGCAGGTAGGATGAGGAAAATGATGCAGTACAGGTAGGATGAGGATGATGATGATGCAGTACAGGTAGGATGGGGATGATGATGATGCTGTACAGGTAGGATGAGGAAAATGATGCAGTACAGGTAGGATGGGGATGATGATGATGCAGTACAGGTAGGATGAGGAAGATGATGATGCAGTACAGGTAGGATGAGGAAGATGATACAGTACAGGTAGGATGAGGATGATGATGCAGTACAGGTAGGATGAAGATGATGATGCAGTACAGGTAGGATGAGGAAAATGATGCAGTACAGGTAGGATGAGGAAGATGATGCAGTACAGGTAGGATGAGGATGATGATGCAGTACAGGTAGGATGAAGATGATGATGCAGTACAGGTAGGATGAGGAAGATGATGATGCAGTACAGGTAGGATGAGGAAGATGATGATGCAGTACAGGTAGGATGAGGATGATGATGATGCAGTACAGGTAGGATGAGGATGATGATGATGCAGTACAGGTAGGATGAGGATGATGATGCAGTACAGGTAGGATGAGGATGATGATGCAGTACAGGTAGGATGAAGATGATGATGCTGTACAGGTAGGATGAGGAAGATGATGCAGTACAGGTAGGATGGGGATGATGATGATGCTGTACAGGTAGGATGAGGAAAATGATGCAGTACAGGTAGGATGGGGATGATGATGATGCAGTACAGGTAGGATGAGGATGATGATGCAGTACAGGTAGGATGAGGAAGATGATGCTGTACAGGTAGGATGAGGATGATGATGCAGTACAGGTAGGATGAAGATGATGATGCAGTACAGGTAGGATGAGGATGATGATGCAGTACAGGTAGGATGAGGAAGATGATGCAGTACAGGTAGGATGAGGATGATGATGCAGTACAGGTAGGATGAAGATGATGATGCAGTACAGGTAGGATGAGGAAGATGATGATGCAGTACAGGTAGGATGAGGAAGATGATGATGCAGTACAGGTAGGATGAGGATGATGATGATGCAGTACAGGTAGGATGAGGATGATGATGATGCAGTACAGGTAGGATGAGGAAGATGATGCAGTACAGGTAGGATGAAGATGATGATGCGGTACAGGTAGGATGAATGATGATGCAGTACAGGTAGGATGAGGAAGATGATGCAGTACAGGTAGGATGAGGATGATGATGCAGTACAGGTAGGATGAGGATGATGATGCAGTACAGGTAGGATGAGGAAGATGATGCAGTACAGGTAGGATGAAGATTATGCTGCAGTACAGGTAGGATGAAGATGATGATGCAGTACAGGTAGGATGAGGAAGATGATGATGCAGTACAGGTAGGATGAGGAAGATGATGATGCAGTACAGGTAGGATGAGGATGATGATGATGCAGTACAGGTAGGATGAGGATGATGATGATGCAGTACAGGTAGGATGAAGAAGATGATGCAGTACAGGTAGGATGAAGATGATGTGATGCAGTACAGGTAGGATGAAGATGATGATGATGCAGTACAGGTAGGATGAAGATGATGATGCAGTACAGGTAGGATGAAGATGATGGTGATGCAGTACAGGTAGGATGAAGATGATGATGATGCAGTACAGGTAGGATGAAGATGATGATGATGCAGTACAGGTAGGATGAAGATGATGATGATGCAGTACAGGTAGGATGAAGATGATGATGCAGTACAGGTAGGATGAAGATGATGCAGTACAGGTGAGGATGAGGAGAGATGATGATGCAGTACAGGTAGGATGAGGAAGATGATGATGCAGTACAGGTAGGATGAAGAAGATGATGATGCAGTACAGGTAGGATGAGGAAGATGATGCAGTACAGGTAGGATGAGGAAGATGATGATGCAGTACAGGTAGGATGAAGATGATGCTGCAGTACAACTAGGATGAGGAAGATGATGCAGTACAGGTAGGATGAAGATGATGCTGCAGTACAGGTAGGATGAGGATGATGATGCAGTACAGGTAGGATGAGGAAAATGATGCAGTACAGGTAGGATGAAGATGAAGATGTAGTTTATCTGTTGATGGGGGGGTCACAGAGAAAACTGATGCGCGTTTTTAGATCCTCACATAGAAACATTCCCGAGTTCGCTTTTCTTTGTTCGGAGCACAGACCTAACCCCCGTTAGCAACGCTGAGCCCTGATTGGCTGTCTGTCCCCAGGTGTGCCCCATGAACACCTCTCCTCACGTGGACCCCCAGAAGGCGGGGCACGAGGTGTGGGAGGAGTTCTCCCAGAGCTTCACCCCCGCCGTCAGGGAGGTGGTGGAGTTCGCCAAGAAGATCCCGGGCTTCCGGGACCTGTCGCAGCACGACCAGGTCAGCCTGCTGAAGGCCGGCACCTTCGAGGTACGTTGGGGTCCCGTCCGGGATGCGGATGATGAGGACTGACAGGTGGGGTCGGGAGACGAGGCTGACGCGGAGGTTCTGGTGTCCCGCAGGTGCTGGTGGTTCGCTTTGCCTCCTTGTTTGACGTGAAGGAGCGCACCGTCACCTTCCTGGGGGGGGAGAAGTACCACGTGGACGCGCTGAGGGCCATGGGGTCCGGGGACCTGCTGAACTCCATGTTTGATTTCAGCGAGAAGCTGATGAACTTGGGCCTGAGTGAGGAGGAGATGAGCCTGTTCACCGCCGTGGTGCTGGTGTCAGCCGGTGGGTGTCCATCTTTATTTCCCCCTCAGACAGACGGACGCCGCATCGCCGCCGCAGACCTGCCGGCCGCGAACCCGCGAACAGCGTTTCAGCTCAACCCGAACTCACTTTATCACCCCACGTCTCTGCCGCCCGTCCTCCATCCTCACGCCTGCCTCTGTGGAGCGGAGCGATCGCGGTCGAGTCGGACCGCCGACAGCAGGCGGCTCATCTCACATGCAAACATAAAGCTGTTGTCATTAAACCCATTTCCCTAGAAAGCGATCCAAACCTCGTCCTGATCCGGTAGGATTCAGGGAAGAGGTGAAATGTTTCCAACTCGGCGACGGAGCCGAGCAGAAGATGCTGTTTAAGAAAGGCTGAAACGGTACGGGCACCTACATGGGCACCTACACGACTCCACTGATTGGCCCTGATTAGCTCTGCATTAAAATGTGGGAACCGCTTCGTATCGGAGCCGGGGGCTCCCGACTGCCACCAGATCGACTAAAACGTGAGACCATGCGGGGAATTTTTCACCAATAAGTTTGCCGTTTTTTGTTTTTATGTGTTCGGTCTATTTACTGTATTTTCCGGACGATAAGTCACTCTTTTTTTTCATAGTTTGACTGATTGTGCGACTTTTATATCAAAATATATACAATTTAACATATTTCTAAGTGTCAATTCATATTGAACGACATGAGCCAAGAAGTAAACATGACCGTCTGATGTCACATGATGGCGCTCTAAGCTGAGCTTGTGACGACTATATTCTGCTCCAAGAGTAAAGATCCCAAAACAGCCTTATCTCAGCCAGAGGAGTTCATTTTGAACATGTGGCTGTAATAAATCCTCAAAAACCAGGATTATCCTTCTTGATTATGATGTTTATGATCATTTACAGGCATTAATTTTGGAATCGGAGTGACTGGGAAGTTTCAGCAGTAACAAATAGACGATGGAAAATCCCAAAATCGCCCCACTTTGCTGTTATTTACAGCAAATAACGACTTATAATCCAGTGTGACTTATATGTTTTTTTCCTCTTCGTGATGCGTTATTAGACTGGTGCGACTTACACTCCGGTGCAACTTATAGTCCAGAAAATACGGTAACACATTTACCGTATTTTCTGGACTACAAGTCGCATCATTAAAAAAATGCATCATGGACAGGAAAAAAAACCTATATAAGTCGCACCGGACTAAAAGTCGTATTTATTTAACGGTATTTAAAATAGGGTGAGTTTTGGATTTTTCACATCCTACTTCTGCCAAAAATGACTCAGTCCGTCCAGTCCCAAAGTTAACGCCTGTAAATGATCACGAACATCGTAACGAAGGAGGATAAACATGTATTTTAAGGACTTTTTCCACCACACAGACGGTACAACCAGATGTCCAAAATGAACTCCTCTCACTGAGATCAGGCTATTTTGGGATTTTTGCCCTTGGAGCAGAATATCGTTGTCACAAGCTTAGACGACCTCTTTTGACATTAGACGGTAAAATTTACTCCTTGGCTCATGTCAGTCAATATGAATTGACAAAAATATGTTAAATTGTATATATTTCCATATACAAGTTGCGCTGGACGATAAGTCGCACAAGCCGCCAAACTATGAAAAAAGTGTGACTTATAGTCCGGAAAATGCGGTAGTTACTGACAGAATTGCTGGTCAGTAAAGGCGTCACGGGTGCCGTGTGCGGCGCCTCCGGAGCGAAATACGTCCGTTTTAGTCGACAGTAAACTTCACTCTCATCGTCTCGTCGCACCGTCTCTATTTTTGATGGAGCACGCTTCCAGAAAGCGTCGAGCTCTCAGCAAAAAGATAGAAAATCAGACACGGAAGCAGGTAAATTTCAAAATAAAAGCCCCCTGCAAATATGCGGTCTTGTACTACAGCAGGTACAGAAAGTATTCAGACCCAGTTAAACTTTTCACTCTTTGTTTCATTGCAGCCAAAATCAGAAAATTTCATGTTATTCCTCATTAATGTCACTCAGCTCCATCTGACAGAAAAAAAACAGAAATGTAGAGATTTTTGCAGAGTTATTATAAAAGAAAAGCTGAAATCTGACATGGTGATAAGTATTGAGTACTTTGCTCAGTACTGAGTAGAAGTACTTCTGAGCTGGTACAGCCATGAGTCTTCTTGGGAACTGAAGTATGACATGGTGATAAGTATTGAGTACTTTGCTCAGTACTGAGTAGAAGTACTTCTGAGCTGGTACAGTCATGAGTCTTCTTGGGAACTGAACTATGACATGGTGATAAGTATTGAGTACTTTCTCAGTACTGAGGAGAAGTACTTCGGGGGGACAGCCATGAGTCTTCTTGGGAATGATGCAACAATGTTCCACACCTGGATTTGGGATCTTCTGGTTCTTCTTGCAGATCCTCTCCAGTTCTGTCAGGTTGGATGGTGAACGGTGGTGTTCAGCCAATTTCAGGTCTCTCAGAGATGCTCAGTTGGGTTTAAGTCAGGGTTCTGGCTGGGCCGGTCCAGAATGGTCCAGAGTGGTTCTGATCCACTCCTTTGTTATTTCAGCTGTGTGTGAGGGTCATTGTCTTGTTGGAAGGTGAACCTTCGGCCCAGTCTGAGCTCCTGAACTCTGGAAGAGCTTTTCTTCCAGGATCTCTGTACTTGGCCGCATTCATCTTTCCTTCAACTGCAACCAGTCGTCCTGTCCCTGCAGCTGAAAAACACCCCCATATCATGATGCTGCCACCACCATGCTTCACACAGAGCAATTGTTTCTAACTCAGGAGAGTTAGTAACTCTTTTATTATTATTATTATTTTATTATTTATTAGTTTTTTAAAGTCTCTTTTAAAAAAACAGAAGTTTGTCTAAAAATGAGTTAAAACAGCTAAAAACAGATTTTGGTGGTTTTAAAAAGATTTTCTGTCTCATACTTAAATGTTAAACTTTTACAGAAGAAAAGGTGTGAAAAGTAACACAAACATGCAAATATAAGTCAAAGCAGAGAGCAGATATGTAAATGATTCTTTTCTTTATTAAATCTTTATTTAACCAGATTAAAATCCCATTGACATGAGATCTCTATTGCAAGGATGATCCGGCCAAAACAACATCTGTGAAAGTAAAATACAGCTGCAAAGTACATTATTACAGCAAAAAACATAAAAAACAACCAACAATTTATTATTATTATTACTCTTACTATTATTATTATTATTATGATAAATACATTTTTATCTTAAAGATATGTGCATCTTTAAGATAGAAAAATGTAATAATAACATTATTATTATTATTATTAACAACAGCAACAAGAACAACAACAATAATAATAAATACACTTTTATTTTAAAAATGCACACATCTTTAAGATAAAAATGTAATATTATTAACAGCAACAGCAATAATAATAATAAAAATGTATTATTATTATTATTATTATTACTACTATTATTGGTGTAGAAATTAATTAAAAGAAAGAACAAACAAAGTTGGAAAAAAGAAAATAATGGAGGTTCATTTTTTAACGAGTGGGTTTGTTTAAACTTTGTTTACAAGAAATATATGAGAGATTTTCTCCAAAAGAACGAAGCGTTCATGTGTTGGAGTTCTCAGATAAACCTCATTTTCTACCAGAGAGGAAACAAACAAACAAACAAACAAACAAACAAGCTGAAAGTGCGGAGCACATAAACTCCCGTGCACGTACTTGGCTGTGATGTCATGAGCGTTACTTCTGATGCTGCAGCGCTGCGTCACCACACCGAACCAGACTAACCCCCTGCCCCCCCCCTCTCTGTCCCAGATCGCTCCGGCATCGAGAACGTGAACTCGGTGGAGGCGCTGCAGGAGACGCTGATCCGGGCGCTGCGCAGCCTCATCACCAGGACCCACCCCAACGAGTCGGCCATCTTCACCAAGCTGCTGCTCAAGCTGCCCGACCTGCGCTCGCTCAACAACATGCACTCCGAGCAGCTGCTGGCCTTCAAGGTCCATTCCTGAACCCCCCCACGACCACAAACAGACTGAACAGGAAGGAGCCCCCCCTGCCCCGAGGCTTCGGGTTCTCCGTCTGCAGCTGGACGTGGACGTTGATACCTGCATTACGCCGCGAGCAGACGGACGTCGTCGTGCTGTGTGGTGGGGTTTGGGGGGAGGGGGGGACGGGGATGGGATGGGGGGCTCTGACCTGCAGACGGTTGTGGGGCCGGGGGCTGTTTCTGGTGTCTGTAGAAGCTCATCCTGCATGGCCTGGACGGGTTTCTGCATTCATGGTGCAATATGTGACGGCTCTCGTTTCCACGGCAACGCCGTCTCCAATGATTACACGCACGAATAACGGGGGCCACCAGAAATCAGAATGTAAAGTTTAATCTGAATGATTTAGGACGTTTCTTTTGACTCTTACTGTGCAGTCGTCGTGTACATGTTGGTGTTTTCTATCGGAACATTTATGACTCGGGCATTGTGACGAATCACACGTGTTTAGATTCCCGCCATGGACGAAAGGAGACGGACGCCCGGGACCGGGACCGGGACCTGGACCGGGACCTGGACCGGGACCTGGACCGGGACCGGGACCTGGACCTGGACCGGGACCGGGACCTGGACCGGGACCGGGACCGGGACCGGGACCACGCCTGGAGGGCAGGTTTCCAACCATCCGCTTCGCCGTACTGTACATAGCGCAGCCGTAGTGGGAGTGCGTAGCTAGGACGACCCCCCCTAACACATGATTGTAATGTCACTGACGTGATTGTAAGTTAAGAAAATCTGCTGAGTGGACGTGATGTTTTGTTTTTGTTCCACGAGTCCAGGACGTCTGGCTTGAATATCCAGAGCTTCTGTCATTGTTAACAGTGCTGATGTGGGTCTGTCCTCCTCTGTGAAAGGATTGCAGTATACTTAGATTTATATGTAAGTATATATATACATATATATACTGTCATACGTGCATAGATGAATATCTATATGAATAAATTTTATAAATTCAGTGAAATATTTGTTGTTTTTTCTTTAGAATTGATGTTTTTGGTCAGTTTTCCTCCAGCTGTGTGATTATTATTATTATTATTGATCCAGTGGTTGATGGTTCAACGTTCGCTCACTTCACCAGTTCTGCAGCGGCAGGATCAGATCAGATTCAGGATCCGGAGATCCGTATGATCACAGCCGAGTTAACAAGCTGATTTACAGTTGTGCTTCCACATTTACACCCCTACATACAGCTGTGTGAAAAGTGTTTCCTCCTTCCTGATATCTTACTTTTTTACATGTTTGTCACACTTAAATGTTTCAGATCATCAAACAAGTTTAAATGTGAGAGAAAGATAACACAAGTAAACACTAAATGCAGTTTATAAATGAAGGTTTTTATTAGTAAGGGAGGAAAAAAATGCAAACCTCCATGTCCCTGTGTGAAAAAGTGATTCTGACCACATCATCCTCTTTATGCATGTTGTCTTACTCCAAGCTGTATCGGCCCAAAGCTACTACCAATTAATCATATCAGCTGATGTGCATCTCTGTAATGAGAAGGGGTGTGGTCTAATGACATCATCACCCTATATCAGGTGTATTAGGCAAACAGAATTATTAGGCAACTTAACAAACAAATATATCCCCATTTCAATGATTTATTTTCAGCAGGGAAACCAATATAACAGCTCAACATTCACAAATAAACATTTCTGACATTCAAAAACCAAACAAAAACAAATCAGTGAGCAATATCTCCACTTTTCTTTGCAAGGACACTGAAAAGCTGCCATCCATGGATCCTGTCAGTGTTTTGATCTGTTCACCATCAACATTGCGTGCAGCAGCAACCACAGCCTCCCAGACACTGTTCAGAGAGGTGGACTGTTTTCCCTCCTTGTAAATCTCACATTTGATGAGGGACCACAGGTTCTCTATGGGGTTCAGATCAGGGGAACAAGGAGGCCATGTCATTAGTTTTTCTTCTTTTAGACCCTTTCTTGCAGCCACGCTGTGGAGTACTTGGATGCGTGTGATGGAGCATTGTCCTGCATGAAAATCAGGTTTTTCTTGAAGGATGCGGACTTCTTCCTGTACCACTGCTTGAAGAAGGTGTCTTCCAGAAACTGGCAGTAGGACTGGGAGTTGAGCTTGACTCCATCCTCAACCCGAAAAGGCCCCACAAGCTCATCTTTGATGATACCAGCCCATACCAGTACCCCACCTCCACCTTGCTGGCGTCTGAGTGGGACTGGAGCTCTCTGGCCTTTACCGATCCAGCCACGGGCCCATCCATCTGGCCCATACCAGTACCCCACCTCCACCTTGCTGGCGTCTGAGTGGGACTGGAGCTCTCTGGCCTTTACCGATCCAGCCACGGGCCCATCCATCTGGCCCATACCAGTACCCCACCTCCACCTTGCTGGCGTCTGAGTGGGACTGGAGCTCTCTGGCCTTTACCGATCCAGCCACGGGCCCATCCATTTGGCCCATACCAGTACCCCACCTCCACCTTGCTGGCGTCTGAGTGGGACTGGAGCTCTCTGGCCTTTACCGATCCAGCCATGGGTAACCCTAACCCCCTAACCTTAGAAAAATCAGTCTGAGATATTTCTTGGCCCAGTCTTGACGTTTCAGCTTGTGTGTCTTGTTCAGTGGTGGTGGTTTTTCAGCCTTTCTTACCTTGGCCATGTCTCTGAGTATTGCACACCTTGTGCTTTTGGGCACTCCAGTGCACCAGTCCACTCCACCACAACCCTTCTCATTACAGAGATGCATATCAGCTGATATGCTTAATTGGTAGCAGCTTTGGGCCGATACAGCTTGGAGTAAGACAACATGCATAAAGAGGATGATGTGGTCAGAATACTCATTTGCCTAATAATTCTGCACTCCCTGTATGGTTGATAAAAACCCAGAAAACTCTTGAATAAAACAGGAAGGAGGATTTGGTGGTCTATAAACTGTTATGGATAAAATAGGCGGGTTGCTAAAAACAAATGAATGATGCTCAAATGAAGAATAGGTGTCAGAGTTATTGTTTGTGCTGATATTAACTGTTGAGCAATTGATGCTGTTCCACCGCCTCTCTTACCTCCCCCTGGTCCAGAAATGATGTCATGTGTATTCAGCTGTTGGATGTCATGGATGAGGCTGATAAAATCTTTTTTTTAAAGTTTCTGACTGTTGGAGCTTGAGATCGTTTGTACCTGCATAAATGACCAAAGTGGAAGCTGAGGGGCGTTTGGGAGAAAGCTGGGGGGGCGGAGTTGTTAATATCAGTGATTACTGCACCTGAGTGAGAAGCTGTGTGGCACCTGGTGATGAGCACCGAGGACCAGCTCCAGCCGCCCACAGAGTCCGGATCCGAGAACCCGCAGCGGCAGCAGCAGCGTGGGAGAAACTGCGGCTTCCGCAGAGGCGGACACCGGGACGAGGTGGAGGCTCCGGCGTTCCTGGCCCGGAGTCACGGCGGCCCTCCGGAGCTGCCGTCGCCTCTCCGGGCCCTGGGATGACCGCCGGGCTTTGCTTCGCGCAGGACCCGTGGCTGGTGCAGCTCTGCCCGGCGATGGTCCGGCGCCGCGGCCGGGCAGCTGAGCGTCAGACGCCGGTGCGGACAGGACCAGGACGCCGGTGCGGACAGGACCTGGACGCCGGCGCCGGTGCGGACAGGACCAGGACGCCGGTGCGGACAGGACCAGGACGCCGGTGCGGACAGGACCAGGACGCCGGTGCGGACAGGACCTGGACGCCGGTGCGGACAGGACCAGGACGCCGGTGCGGACAGGACCAGGACGCCGGTGCGGACAGAACCTGGACGCCGGTGCGGACAGGACCAGGACCAGGACGCCGGTGCGGACAGGACCAGGACGACCCGGTGCGGACAGGACCTGGACGCCGGTGCGGACAGGACCAGGACGCCGGTGCGGACAGGACCAGGACGCCGGTGCGGACAGAACCTGGACGCCGGTGCGGACAGGACCAGGACCAGGACGCCGGTGCGGACAGGACCAGGACGCCGGTGTGGACAGGACCAGGACCTGGACGCCGGTGCGGACAGGACCTGGACGCCGGTGCGGACAGGACCAGGACGCAGGTGCGGACAGGACCAGGACGCCGGTGCGGACAGGACCAGGACCAGGACGCCGGTGCGGACAGGACCTGGACGCCGGTGCGGACAGGACCAGGACGCCGGTGCGGACAGGACCAGGACGCCGGCGCGGTGCGGACAGGACCAGGACCAGGACGCCGGTGCGGACAGGACCAGGACCAGGACGCCGGTGCGGACAGGACCAGGACCAGGACGCCGGTGCGGACAGGACCAGGACCAGGACGCCGGTGCGGACAGGACCAGGACGCCGGTGCGGACAGGACCAGGACGCCGGTGCGGACAGGACCAGGACCAGGACGCCGGTGCGGACAGGACCAGGACGCCGGTGCGGACAGGACCAGGACGCCGGTGCGGACAGAACCTGGACGCCGGTGCGGACAGGACCAGGACCAGGACGCCGGTGCGGACAGAACCTGGACGCCGGTGCGGACAGGACCAGGACCAGGACGCCGGTGCGGACAGGACCAGGACGCCGGTGTGGACAGGACCAGGACCTGGACGCCGGTGCGGACAGGACCTGGACGCCGGTGCGGACAGGACCAGGACGCAGGTGCGGACAGGACCAGGACGCCGGTGCGGACAGGACCAGGACCAGGACGCCGGTGCGGACAGGACCTGGACGCCGGTGCGGACAGGACCAGGACGCCGGTGCGGACAGGACCAGGACGCCGGCGCCGGTGCGGACAGGACCAGGACCAGGACGCCGGTGCGGACAGGACCAGGACCAGGACGCCGGTGCGGACAGGACCAGGACCAGGACGCCGGTGCGGACAGGACCAGGACGCCGGTGCGGACAGGACCAGGACGCCGGTGCGGACAGGACCAGGACGCCATGTGCGGACAGGACCTGGACGCCGGTGCGGACAGGACCAGGACGCCGGTGCGGACTGGACCAGGACCAGGACGCCGGTGCGGACAGGACCAGGACGCCGGTGCGGACAGGACCAGGACCAGGACGCCGGTGCGGACAGGACCAGGACCAGGACGCCGGTGCGGACAGGACCAGGACCAGGACGCCGGTGCGGACAGGACCAGGACCAGGACGCCGGTGCGGACAGGACCAGGACCAGGACGCCGGTGCGGACAGGACCAGGACGCCGGTGCGGACAGGACCAGGACGCCGGTGCGGACAGGACCTGGACGCCATGTGCGGACAGGACCTGGACGCCGGTGCGGACAGGACCAGGACGCCGGTGCGGACAGGACCAGGACGCCGGTGCGGACAGGACCAGGACGCCGGTGCGGACAGGACCTGGATGCCGGTGCGGACAGGACCAGGACCAGGACGCCGGTGCGGACAGGACCTGGACGCGGATGGATGGGACCAGACCAGGTGTCTGACCAGAGAGGCGGATGTTCTGGTGTGGAGCTGG
>JALJCO010006905.1:230000-315000 GCA_023101725.1 Atherinomorus stipes
TCAGGAACCATCCAGGAGCCATTCAGGAACCATCCAGGAGCCATTCAGGAGCCATTCAGGAACCATTCAGGAACCATCCAGGAACCATCCAGGAGCCATTCAGGAGCCATTCAGGAACCATTCAGGAGCCATCCAGGAACCATCCAGGAGCCATTCAGGAGCCATTCAGGAACCATCCAGGAGCCATCCAGGAACCATCCAGGAGCCATTCAGGAGCCATTCAGGAACCATTCAGGAGCCATTCAGGAACCATCCAGGAGCCATTCAGGAACCATTCAGGAACCATTCAGGAGCCATTCAGGAACCATCCAGGAGCCATCCAGGAACCATTCAGGAGCCATCCAGGAACCATTCAGGAGCCATTCAGGAACCATCCAGGAACCATCCAGGAACCATCCAGGAGCCATCCAGGAGCCATCCAGGAGCCATCCAGGAACCATCCAGGAGCCATTCAGGAACCATCCAGGAACCATCCAGGAGCCATTCAGGAGCCATTCAGGAACCATTCAGGAACCATTCAGGAACCATCCAGGAACCATCCAGGAACCATTCAGGAACCATCCAGGAGCCATTCAGGAACCATCCAGGAGCCATTCAGGAGCCATTCAGGAACCATTCAGGAACCATTCAGGAACCATCCAGGAGCCATTCAGGAACCATCCAGGAGCCATTCAGGAGCCATTCAGGAACCATCCAGGAACCATTCAGGAGCCATTCAGGAGCCATTCAGGAACCATTCAGGAACCATCCAGGAACCATCCAGGAGCCATCCAGGAGCCATTCAGGAGCCATTCAGGAACCATTCAGGAACCATCCAGGAGCCATCCAGGAACCATCCAGGAACCATCCAGGAGCCATTCAGGAACCATCCAGGAGCCATCCAGGAGCCATCCAGGAACCATCCAGGAGCCATTCCAGGAACCATCCAGGAGCCATTCAGGAACCATCCAGGAGCCATTCAGGAGCCATTCAGGAACCATCCAGGAGCCATCCAGGAGCCATCCAGGAACCATCCAGGAACCGTCCAGGAGCCATCCAGGAGCCATTCAGGAACCATCCAGGAACCATCCAGGAGCCATTCAGGAACCATCCAGGAGCCATCCAGGAGCCATTCCAGGAGCCATCCAGGAACCATCCAGGAACCATCCAGGAGCCATTCAGGAGCCATCCAGGAACCATCCAGGAACCATCCAGGAGCCATTCAGGAACCATCCAGGAACCATGCAGGAGCCATTCAGGAGCCATTCAGGAGCCATCCAGGAACCATGCAGGAGCCATTCAGGAGCCATTCAGGAGCCATTCAGGAGCCATTCAGGAACCATTCAGGAACCATCCAGGAGCCATTCGGGAGCCATTCAGGAACCATCCGGGAGCCATTCAGGAACCATCCAGGAGCCATTCGGGAGCCATTCAGGAACCATCCGGGAGCCATTCAGGAACCATCCAGGAGCCATTCGGGAGCCATTCAGGAACCATTCAGGAACCATTCAGGAACCATCCAGGAACCATTCAGGAACCATTCAGGAGCCATCCAGGAGCCATCCAGGAACCATCCAGGAGCCATTCAGGAACCATCCAGGAACCATCCAGGAACCGTTCAGGAGCCGTCCAGGAGCCGTCCAGGAACCATCCAGGAACCATTCGGGAACCATTCGGGAACCATCCAGGAGCCATCCAGGAACCATCCAGGAACCATCCAGGAACCATCCAGGAACCATCCAGGAACCGTCCAGGAGCCATCCAGGAACCATCCAGGAGCCGTCCAGGAGCCATCCAGGAACCGTCCAGGAGCCGTCCAGGTACGGTACGTTACCGTGTAACGTACCGATCTTTTACCGTGTAACGTACCGTTCTTTTACCGTGTAACGTACCGTTCTTTTACCGTGTAACGTACCGATCTTTTACCGTGTAACGTACCGATCTTTTACCGTGTAACGTACCGTTCTTTTACCGTGTAACGTACCGTTCTTTTACCGTGTAACGTACCGATCTTTTACCGTGTAACGTACCGATCTTTTACCGTGTAACGTACCGATCTTTTACCGTGTAACGTACCGATCTTTTACCGTGTAACGTACCGATCTTTACCGTGTAACGTACCGATCTTTTACCGTGTAACGTTAACGTACCGATCTTTACCGTGTAACGTACCGATCTTTTACCGTGTAACGTACCGATCTTTTACCGTGTAACGTACCGATCTTTTACCGTGTAACGCATCCGATCTTTACCGTGTAACGTACCGATCTTTTACCGTGTAACGTAATCGAGATCTTTTACCGTGTAACGTACCGATCTTTTACCGTGTAACGTACCGATCTTTTACCGGTAACGGATCATCTTTTACCGTGTAACGTTACGTACCGATCTTTACCGTGTAACGACCGATCTTTTACCGTGTAACGATCCGATCTTTTACCGTGTAACGTCCGATCTTTTCCTGTAGCGATCCGATCTTTACCGTGTAACGTACCGATCTTTTACCGTGTAACGTGCCGATCTTTTACCGTGTAACGTACCGATCTTTATGTACGTCCGATCTTTTCCGTGTAACGTACCGATCTTTTACCGGACGCCGCATCTTTTACTGTGTAACGTACCGATCTTTTACCGTGTAACGTACCGATCTTTTACCGTGTAACGTGCGATCCTTTTTACCGTGTAACGTACCGATCTTTTACCGTGTAACGTACCGATCTTTACCGTGTAACGTACCGATCTTTTACCGTGTAACGTACCGTCCTTTGGTACCGTTTTCCGTGTAACGTACCGATCTTTTACCGTGTAACGTACCGATCTTTACCGTGTAACGTACCGATCATTTACCGTGTAACGTACCGATCCATCGATTTACCGTGATAACGTACCGATCTTTACCGTGTAACGTACCGATCTTTTACCATGTAACGTACCGATCTTTTACCGTGTAACGTACCGATCTTTACCGTGTAACGTACCGATCTTTTACCGTGTAACGTACCGATCTTTTACCGTGTAACGTACCGATCTTTTACCGTGTAACGTACCGATCTTTTACCGTGTAACGTACCGTCTGTAAAACCTGCACAGCCAAACACCACGAGCTGAGCTGCAGGAATGAGGAGCGTCCACCACGATAAACACAGAATCCGAGCAAAGACCAGGCAGAAGTAAAACTGGTCTTCTATCGCAGGAACGTTCGGAACAGCCCGATGAGCTGCCGTCTACGCTCCGGGTTTAAGATGCTTCGGTTAGCGGAGCGCCGAAGCCCGAACGGTTCCACACATGGCCGACAGTAAACCTGCTGTTAATGATGTGCACCTCAAGTATCACCTCCCTACAGCCCCCCCACCTCTCCATAACCGTGCAGACTCCTAAGTCATGCTGACTTTACAGCAAATGCAGCACGGTGGGGGCATACGGTGCTGGGGGGCATACGGTGCTGGGGGGCATACGGTGCTGGGGGCATACGGTGCTGGGGGGCATACGGAGCTGGGGGCATACGGTGCTGGGGGGCATACGGTGCTGGGGGGCATACGGAGCTGGAGTTGGCGTCTAACGCTTTGAGACCTGGAAAACTGAATCACGACCCCATGAACCAATAACATACTGTCAGTGGTCTGAACCACAGAAGACGGATTTTATCCAACGACCCCTAACTCAGATCTCCAGCCCCCCCCCGGGGGCCACCTCCCATTTCATCACCAGCTCCTCAGGAACGGTCGCGTGTACCTCTGACGGGTAATTTCCCCTTCGGGTGATCTACGGAGCTTTTCCAGCGAACTGTCGTCCGCAAAATTATTCATCGCCTCCAATTAAATAAAAGGATAAATTCACAACAATAATTCAAATAAGAAACTAAAGAAAATAATAATAAATAAAAATTTACTAAATTACAATTCAGAGAAATGAAACATTGATTTTAAATTCTGGTTGGAAATAATAATTATAAAAAATAAACCAAACTGTCTCAGACACATCAGAGCATCTTTCTCATGAACATGGACCAACATACCTGTCAGCAGGTGCAGACGTCTGATTGGACGTTACAGAAACACCTGATTGCAGTGATTGAATCAAAGTGTTGCTCATTAACCTTTTAGCTTCGGAGCCCCATCATGCTTGTTTACTCGTTTTATTTTTTGTTTGTTTTTAATATTTCTGTTGAACCAGAATTCAGAATCAACGTCCTGATTTTTATAGAATTTTTATTTATTTTTTCCAATTTTAGCTTATTTCACTGACGGATGTTTTTTTTCCTTCTTAAATGGGTATGAATAAGTTTGAGGACGACCGTGTCCCGTCCAGCAGGTTTACGATCCCGCCGCTGATCGTGGTGTTAGTCAGTCTGTCTGGTACAAAACACCATTATTCTCTCATCTTCATCATGAGAACATCACCATCACTACTCTGTTGCTAAGAGACCTCTATGTTGCTGCGTTCCATTTTCATCGGAACTGGGAAGTGGGAACTGGGGGGTGACGTCGCACCCGACCAACTTGCGTTCCAGCTCACTGGTCGGAAAACCAGTTAGCAACCTAGCAAAACAACGTGTTTGCTAAGGCTATTGTTATTAGCCGTTGTTGGCACAGCTGGTGTTGAAGTTCACATATACGACATGAAAAATGTGAATTACACTACAGCAGCTTCCCCCTACATCTGTATAAACCAATACTACGTGTACGACTGATTTATGCAACAAAATATAAGTAAGAAGTGTAAATAAATGTAACATTACAGGAGCTTCTAAAACTGCTAACACAGGGCGCGGCCATCTTTAAATCTGAACTCGGAGCTGCGAGAGTTGTCCGACTTTCCGAGTGGGAAATCCGACTTCAGGGGGGCGTTCCAGATGAAACTTCCTACTCGGAACTGGGAATTTCCGACTTCCGAGTTCAAATGGAACGCAGCATTAGTCTGGGAAATGAAGGAGATCTTCAAGTGGAGGTTTATCGGAAACCCACCCACACCAACCAGTACCTGATGTTTGACTCTCACCATCTTCATCATGAGAACATCATCATCACTACTCTGTTGCTAAGAGACCTGTATGTAGACCTGGACATGATGATGAAGACACTTCCTGTCAAACTTCCCACCAATCAGAGAGCTTAAACTGACGGTAACGTCCAATCAGGAGCAGCCAAAGATCAACACGTGAGCAGAAAGTTGTGTGTGTCTGAGAAGAAGGAAATGATGATCGTCTGTCTGGGATGAAGAAAGATCGGGGGGGGGGGGTGGGGGGGGGGGGGGGGGGGGAGAGGGGGGGGGGGAGAGGAGGAGGGTGGGGGGGGGGGGGTGGGGGGGTTTGTGATGATGAGGAGGAGCTGGTTTGTGAGGATGGAAGGGAAATAATAGCAGAAATAACGAGATGGAAACATGAAAAACAGTTCCTGCCGAGTTTGTTTCAACGCCTGAAGGCTGAGATGGAGAGCTGACATGCAGATGGGAGAGGTTCTGGTTCTGGTTCTGGTTCTGGTTGGTCTTCATGCTGCTGTATCTGTTCATGCATCCATTTACATCATTTTAGCCTCAATCTGACAGCTGATTATGGCAGCTGGTCGTTGTGCTGCGATAATTCAATATCTATATGTAACGATCGATGGAGGTTTTTTCAATAGTAAATTAGAGGATCAATAAAAGTTCGATACAGAAACAGTTTTCTGCTGCAGCCTATCAGGTATCATGATACTGCAGTCACTCCTTCCTCTGAACCAATCACAAACGCAGACCAGGCAAAGGCTGGACTGGAATTAGATTATTATAAGTAGGTCATTCAGCAAAAGCTTAAAGGGGAAGTTGGTTATTTTTCTGAATCTGAATCTATTTTCCAGCATGAATCCGTTCATTTACTCACCCTGATAGTTTTGGTGCAACTTGAATTCCTTTGGGAGATTTTTGATCCACTCCAGATCAGCGTCCGATATAACGTCTGTAAATAAGGACGAATCACCACAAAAATCCTCTTTAAATGGCTGTGCTGCACCTAAAACGGCTTTTCATTTGATGTTTTGTTTTTTTAAATAATTATCGATCGATACAGATTTTTATTTTCTACAATCTTTTTTCTACATCGTCCAGCCCAATTCTGCTGCTGATAACAATCAGGCCTGATCGGAGGAAGTGAGACGGTGCTGAACGTCATGTAAAGTTTTGTTTGGAGCGCGGTCAGGTCTGCTTCCACAGCGATGCGCTGGCATGACGACCGGCATCATCTTCAGGATCTGGTCTCCTTCTTTCTGCTTCCAAGCTGGAAATCTATGAAAAAGTTCTCAGTTTACTTTCTGGCCAGCAGCACTAAACCTGACCGCCACAGACGCACGGACAGACGCAGTCACAGACTCAGCGACCTCCGTTTATTCATGCAACATGGCGGCGCTATCCCAGAATTCCAGAGTGATGACTGATTTCTTCCATCCTCAGAGCTCAAACAGCCCGGTGCAGCATGGCGGCGCTCTGGTCCTAAAAACACCAAACTTTGCTATGTTTTTCTTCTGTATGCTTCTATTTTTCACGTTTAGTTTATAATTATTGATCAGACCAGGACTCCATCGGGTAAACAAAGTCAGGTTGGTTGATGATTCGTTTCCACTTTAAGCTCTTTAACATAAACAAACCAACACGGTGGAGCTTTAAGGGTTAATGCAGGAGTCTGCAACCTGCGGCTCTTTGGACCGTCCACCACGGCCCAATAACGCTGACTAAAAACGAGTAATATCTAAAAATATAGATGATAAATGTCTGTTTCCCGTCTCATCAGCTTGGAAGTTCTGGGCTTCTTCTGCAACACACGGACTCAGAAGAGCAAAATCCCAGAAAGGAAACGGCAACTATCGTTTTTTTTTTTTTTTGCAAAGGTTTTATTCTGTTTGGTTTTTTACGGAAGAGGATGAGGACGACTGGAGAAAAATAAATCTGAGATTAAAGTCAAAATTCTGACTTTTTTCTCAGATTTTTCTTTCTTCAGTCGTCCTAATACAGAAAAGTTGAAATAAAACTGTGGTTCTTTAAAAATGGCAGCAAATTTAATTAAGTATTTGTGAAAAATGATAAGTTTTCTTTGTAAAAAAGGCCATGAATATTTGCGGCTGTGGGCGACTTTTATCGGCTGGGTGGGGGCAGGATCGTCTCTGTGGACGGTGACGGCTGCAGACCCCCGTGTTCATGGAAGCTCGTTCCGTCACCGTTAACCGCAGAGTGACGGGGGGGTGCACGTGAACGTGGCAGGTGCTGCAGCTCAGCCCGACCCTGACGTGGACGGGGGTCGGCGGTGGGCGGGGCTCCTGGACTCGGGTCCCCCCCCCTTCCTTCCGTCCCGCCTCTCTCCCTCTGATTGTCTGTGCATTTGCTTGGTCAGGTGTGTGTGCAGGTGTGTGAGGTCCGGGCCGTTCAACACTGGAGCAAGTCTATTGCTTCGATAAAAAGGCGTCACTTCACAGAAATGAGGAGAAAAGAGGAGCTTGTTGGAGGGGGGGAGCGATGCGTGACGTCACCGCCAGCAACCGTCCACCAGGGCGGCGCCGTCTGACTTCCGCCTGCGTTGACATTTCCGGTTCTTTCCACCAGCGTCACCGACACGAAACAGTCCTCAACCGTGATTATGATCATTTCTGCCTGCAACACGTCTGTGTCCATCACGGCAGGAAACGGAGCGAATACCCGCTGTTAGGGTTGTCCCCCCCCCCCCATCCCTGCATGAATCATCTATCATATAAAATAACTTTCTGCTTTTAAATCCGTGTCTCTTCCTGAGTCCTGAACATGTTAAATCAGCTGGTCTGTAACGTCTCTGCAGTGTCCTGATCTCAGCCTGTGGACATGATGTAGGCCCGGGACCATAATCAATAAATCAGCTAATCACAGGATAAATGAAAACGACGTCACTAACTTTCCCGACCTCGCTACGTCTCCATGTGCATGCGTGAATTCGTGTTCCTCTATTATCATTACTGAAGTGCAGTTATGTTTGTTGAGACTGGATAGGCCATTGTATTTATTGTTTTGGAGAAATGGGTCCATTTTATTGTTTTTTGGTGCAATTTTTCTAACAGAGGTGGATTCCTTTTTTAATTTGATCTTTATTGATTTTTATTTATTTATTTAGAATATTTAAAAGTTCTGGTCCTGGGCGTTCCAATGTGAAATTAAAGTTTAATTGTTGCATTATTATGATATATCGTACATTACATACCGTATTTTCCGGACTATAAGTTGCATCAGTGAAAAAATGCATCATGAACAGGAAAAAAACACATATGTCGCACCAGACTATGTCGCATTTATTTATTTAAAATAAGGGAGATTTTTCGCGTTTTTCATATCCTACTTGTTGCCACTAAAAATGACCAAATCAGTCCAGTTCCAACGTTAACGCCTGTAAATGATCATTAACATCATAAAAAAGGAGGATAAACATGTTTTTTGAGGATTTGTTCCACCGTACAGACGGATGTCCAAAATGAACTCGTCTCTCTGAGATCAGGCTATTTTGGGATTTTTGCCCTTGCAGCAGAATATCGTCGTCAGAAGCCTACAGCGCCCCCTTTTGACATTAGACTGTAATATTTACTCATTGGCTCATGTAAGTCAATATGAACTGATACTTAAAATATATGAAATATTTTGATATAAGTTGCTCTGGACTTTAAGTCGCACGAGCACCCAAACTATGAAAAAAAGTGCGACTTATAGTCCGGAAAATACGGTAAGTGGTTATTTTGGTCTCGGTAAAGTCGACAATAATATCGTTTATCGTCAATAATATGTGGGACAAAATATCGTCCGGCTAAATTTATCGTCCCAACATGACGTCAGCTGATCTCAGCGACGTGTTGTCCTGTTCAAACTCGTGCAGATTTATTCTGTAGCATTTACTTATGTCATCACGTTTATCAGAACCTGAAACCTGGAGTCATTTACCAGTTACACGTTCATGTTCAGCACGTTTCAGCATCGGGGGAATCATTTATGATTGTATGATTACGCTGCGATGCGAAGCGTAAACTACAGGAGTGACGTGTTTAATACCGGGACACGTTCCTGCACAGATTTAACGCCACACACGGATCACGTCATGTTCACCACGAGCTAATCGGGTTTCCACTGTCGGCTTTTTTATGCTGAATGTTCGAAACTCGCGCGTCCGCCCGCTCGGTGGATTTTATTCCCCCCCCGTCTGCGTGTCGCTATGCAGACCACCGGAAATGTCAACACAACCCCGGAAGAGGACGTTCAGGAGTGGGCGGGGCAAAATGAGGTGAATAACGGAAACAGAAAGGGAGAGCGCTGCTTCTCACGCCCCCCGCCCCCCTAGTGATGACAGCCGTGAGGTCCCGACATGATGGGCTCCATATGTTCTCATTAGCATATATGCATGCGTGTTTCCAGAGGGCGTTGGGGTGTAATTCAAACATGAAAACATGACAACACAGTTCAATCAAACCCCCCCCCCCCCCCCCCCCATGACATGACATCACCCTTTCATCATCTCAGAGTTTAAAGAAAAGAAAAACAGACATTGAACAGACTGTGGAACAACATGGTTGATATCAAACAGGTGAAGCAGCTGATGTGGACCATGAGTCGTGACTGGGGGGGGGTCAGGCACAAGTCACGGACTGTGGGGGTCAGGCAAAAGTCATGGACTGTGGGGGTTCAGGCAAAAGTCATGGACTGTGGGGGGGTCAGGCACAAGTCACGGACTGTGGGGGGTCAGGCATGCATGTCAAGGCAGAGACACACCGGACAGACCGCCGACTGTCGCGTCGTCGCAGAAAACGGGGTGGGGCCGATCGATCGGCTTCAGTCTCGCCGTCACGCTGAGAAACGTGTCCGTGAACTCACCGAGCCGACTCCAGACCTGGTGCTCCTTCTGCACATGTGCAGAATATAACGTCGCCATGACAGCAGGCGGCGCTGAGCTACATGTGGCCCCAAAACCGGAAATGACGGAACATTTCTGAAGACAAAAACACGTAGAAGCTGCTGCTGCTGTTAGCAGCTAGCTAAGATCCCGATACGTTTGCAGTGCGTCCGCTCCTCATCTGGTTTGTTCACCTTCACTTCAGGGCTTCTCGTTTGCTGATTCGCCAGCAAGGTCAAGCCTCCTCCAATCTGATTGGTCAGCCCATCACCGACTGAACGACTGGCCGACGCTGATAACACACGTTCAATCGTCTGAAAAGAACAGGGACGGTGTCAGAGACGCTGCCGACGGCACAGAACACACCAACCGGACTCACGACCGACTCCAGAGGGGACGGACGTCGGCCCGGCGCGTCCCCAGACGGACGGACGTCGGCCCGGCGCGTCTCCAGACGGACGGACGTCGGCCCGGCGCGTCTCCAGACGGACGGAAGTCGGCCCGGCGTCTCCAGAAGGACGGACGACGGCCCGGCGCATCCCCAGACGGACGGAAGTCGGCCCGGCGCGTCTCCAAACGGACGGAAGTCGGCCCGGCGCGTCTTCGCCTTAATACGTCATCTGCTTCCAAATATCACTCTTGTTTATATGGATGATAAAGAGCTCCGGCTCGGACACCCAGTGGAGGACACGCACTCGCTTTTGGCACAAAATAATTCCCGCTGGTCATCTCCTGCCGAGTACGGTTGTTTATGTGCTTTAAGTCACTGATCACTGATCAGCAGGGGGGCTTTAACGCTGCTGCTGATCTGGAGGTTACAATCCCATCTGGGACGTCTCAGTCCAGCTTTTAAAGGCCAAGGTCTCCAACATGGACACGTCCAAACAACAGAAGCCAGAGGAAGCCTCCGTGTCTGATGGATCTGAGCATCCGTGGAGATGAGATCGTGCTTCCAAAACCCGGTTCTGGTTCTGGTTCTGGTTTGCAGATTCTTTCGTATGAGCGGAGACGATGCCTCCTGAAAGGTCCTGGTCCAGATGTGCACGTCTGACTTTGACATTCGCTGACTGAATCTGGACTGAATCCAGATCCGGACTGAATCTGGACTGAGTCTGGACTAAATCCGGACTGAATCTGGACTGAATCCTGACTGAATCTGGACTGGATCCGGACTGAATCCGGACTGAATCCGGACTGAATCTGGACTGAATCTGGACTGAGTCTGAACTAAATCCGGACTGAATCTGGACTGAATCTGGACTGACTGAATCCGGACTGGATCTGGACTGAGTCTAGACTGAATCTGACTGAATCTGGACTAAATCCGGACTGAATCCGGATCCGGACTGAATCTGACTGAGTCTGGACTGAGTCTGAACTAAATCCGGACTGAATCTGGACTGAATCTGGACTGAATCTGCTGACTGAATCTGGACTGAATCCGGACTGAATCTAGACTGAATCTGGACTGAGTCTGGACTGAATCCGGACTGAATCTGGACTAAGTCCGGACTGAACTGACTAAATCCGGACTGAATCTGGACTGAATCCGGACTGAATCTAGACTGAATCTGGACTGAGTCTGGACTGAATCCGGACTGAATCTGGACTAAATCCGGACTGAATCTGGACTGAATCTGGACTAAATCTGGACTGAATCTGGACTGAGTCTGGACTAAGTCCAGACTGAATCGGGACTGAATCTGGACTAAATCCGGACTGAATCTGGACTAAGTCCGGACTGAATCCGGACTGAATCTAGACTAAGTCTGGACTGAATCTGGACTAAATCCGGACTGAATCTGGACTGAGTCTGGACTAAGTCCAGACTGAATCGGGACTAAATCCGGACTGAATCTGGACTGAATCTGACTAAGTCCGGACTGAATCTGGACTAAATCCGGACTGAATCTGGACTAAGTCCGGACTGAATCTGGACTGAATCTGGACTGAGTCTGGACTGAATCCGGACTGAATCCGGACTGAATCTGGACTGAGTCTGGACTAAGTCCGGACTGAATCTGGACTGAATCCGGACTGAATCTGGACTGAATCTGGACTGAATCCGGACTAAATCCGGACTGAATCTGGACTAAGTCTGGACTGAGTCTGGACTGAATCTGGACTGAATCTGGACTAAATCCGGACTGAATCTGGACTGAATCTGGACTGAATCTGGACTGAATCCGGACTGAATCTGGACTGAATCTGGACTGAATCTGGACTGAATCTGGACTGAATCCGGACTAAATCCGGACTAAATCCGGACTGAATCTGGACTGAAGTCCGGACTGAATCTGGACTGAATCTGACTGAATCTGGACTAAATCCGGACTGAATCTGGACTGAATCTGGACTAAATCCGGACTGAATCTGGACTGAATCTGGACTGAATCTGGACTGAATCTGGACTGAATCTGGACTGAATCTGGACTGAATCTGGACTGAATCCGGACTGAGTCTGGACTAAATCTGACTGAATCTGGACTGAATCCGGACTGAGTCCGGACTGAATCTGGACTGAATCCGGACTGAATCTGGACTGAATCTGACTGAATCTGGACTGAATCCGGACTGAATCTGGACTGAATCTGGACTGAATCTGACTGAATCCGGACTGAATCCGGGACTGAATCTGACTAAATCCGGACTGAATCTGGACTGTATCCGGACTGAATCCGGACTGAATCTGGACTGAATCCGGACTGAATCTGGACTGAATCTGGACTGAATCTGGACTGAATCTGGACTGAATCCGGACTGAATCTGGACTGAATCCGGACTGAATCCGGACTGAATCCTGGTTTCCAGACACGCAGAACTCATCTCCACATCTCCATTAAAGGGACAGGTGTAACTTTTGAGCCAAACATCATCCTAATGGCAGTAATGATGATTTCTGCTGTCAGTATCCATCACTGATGCATGTGGGGGCTCTGGGGGGGGGGGGATTCCTCTTCCTGTCGTAACCCTCAAACATGCGCACTCCTGCGACGTGCACGGTCTGTCCCGATTCTCAGAACGTTAAGTTCAGGCCAGTTTGAGGCTGAATGATTCTCCGACACCACCATGTGAGTAAGGATTACCCAGAATGCAGCAGCAAAGACGGCGATACTACAAATGGAAGTACTTTCTTTGTTAATGGATATAAATATCAGTAAAATCATCGTATTATCTTAGTTCAGGTCCATGTTATGGATCAGTGACCTCATTGTTGCAGAACATTTTATTTTACGATCTTTTGTCAGTAGCGGCCGATGCGGTCGGCCATGCTGCTATTGTTTAAGTTAGCTAACGTTACAAACGGTCATTTTTCTCGGTGCTGATGTTGTTTTATCCAGATAACAGCCTGTATATCGTGTTTGTGCCGATAACGGTAAAAGACGACCGGGTTGATGTCATCTCCCGTTAGCTAACCATAGTTCTAGCTGCCGTTTACCTTCCGATCAGCCGTGGTATGCGGTGACGGCGGAATATGTCCATGCTGGTGGTATTTATACAGAAGGAATAACGGACAGATAATCCACAACAGTTTCAGAAACACGGAGCTGATGGAGCCGTCACTGATAGCTGGTGATGAAACTCACACGGTTACCAGCAGATACGTGGAACGCCGCTTTGGCGTAATGCTGCCCCCCCAGTCTGAAGACGTATCTGCATTTAACCGGTGTCCCATTTCTAAGTCACAAAATAGCGATGAACACCTGGTTTAGGGGGCGACTGAGATTGAGGGTTATGATAGGAGCTGGAATCGGCCCCAACTCTGCAGGAGTGGCTCCGTCTGTCATTGATCATGTGACCGGGGGCGCTTTGCTCTCCTGTATAGCTCAATGACATCACTATCAGCTGATCAAAGCGTCTGAAAACATTATTACAAGACAGAGTTTCGTTTAAGAACAGTTGTGTCCTGTAGGAAGTTACAGGTTTAGCGCCCCTACTGGCCAAAAGTTACACGTATCCCTTTAAAGTTTTCACCATGTCCTGCGTTTTTGTTTGTGTGTTTTCTGCGCAGGCTTGAATCTGGCCGACTGACGGCATGTGTGAGATCCAGGGAAGTCCGTCTGGCCTCGTGAGAGGCTGATTCTCACCTGACCGGACCAATCGCAGCGCGGGAGGCGGGACTTTGCGATACGTCTGATTCTCTGACCGTAACAGTCAGGATGGCGACGATTTAACGATGCCCTCGCTGATGTCTGAAAGGCTCATGACGACAGATGTCACGTTTCCGGGGTGAATCTGATCTGCTGGCCTCCGATGAGGTCATGAACGTCAGCGCGAGTATCAGAGTCCCGCTCACGGACGGTCAGCTTGTTTCTCTGTTCAGAAATGGTTGCATCAGACAGCAGCTCATCTTTCTACGTCGTTCATAGGGCTGGCAAAAAATATCGCAATATTTTCATATGTAGATTTCATATTTATATTTGAAAACGCGATATTGATCTATCCTAACAAGAAAATCTTGAGATTTCATGAAAACCTGCAAGATTTTGTAACAGAACGACGAGATCTTGTGAGATTTCGTCAGTAAAATCGATCAATACCACATTTTTAAAAATCGATATATCAGCATTTGAAAATATCGCGATATTTCAGTGTATAGATGTTTTTGACCACCCCCTAGAAGAGTTCATATTCTCCAATTAGAGCAAACAGCCCCCCTTCCTCTCCCCAGCTGAACACGGCTGAATTCAAGTCGCGGTTTTCAAACAAATACGTAAAAAAATCTAATTCTGCAGCAACGCTGAAGGAGGCAACCACAACGTTGTCATTACCTGTTATTTATTTTCTAAGTGCTGTTTTGTCTGATGAATGAACTTCACTGTCTGAAGGACCCATGATGCTAATGATGCTAACATATGATAGCCTAGCAAAATAAATAAACCTCTGCTAGCAACAGACTGTTGTAGCCAATTAAAAATGAAGTCAATTTGGTCTCTGGGCAGATCATATCATTACTGTATGAAACCCTTTCAGTGAGGAGGGAAGCCTGGCATGTCCCCCCCCCCCCAAAAAAGTTCCTTTTTCTTTGGAGAATTAACGCAGAAAAACCACCGTATGTCCTGGACTATAAGTAGCAGTTCTATTCCAGCGCCCATGTTAACCGACGTGTCGAGCACATCGGGCGCTGCGCGGTGCGCTGCGGCGTGTAGCGACCGTTTCGACTCTGCACGAACTACAACCAAATTTTTCAAGCCAGGCCGGAAAATAAGCAGGATAAGTCGAAGACGATGGTCTCACGCACATCCCAGCAGGAATAGGAACTGGGTGCAGGATGTGAGTGGAGTAAAAACTGGAAGAATGGGGATCTGCACACCAGGGAATGCTCCTCAGAAAAATTTAATGTGATGCTTCGGGCTTCTGCCCTTCTTCTTCTTCTTCTTCGTTTGAAAAAGGGCAGAAGCCCGACATCACGACATTAAACTTTTCTGAGGAGCAGTCCCTGGTGTGCCGGAAAATAAGACAAATCTATCAAAATAAAACCATTTTCAAAGTAAAACACCCAGATAAGCTGTAGAACCTGATCTCATTTTAATAGATCTAATCATGTCAATCATGTCTTCATGTTTATTGAAAATGCAAGTGGAAGGACTCACACACAGAAGTGTGGCTTGCTGCTTGTAAAAAGTATGAAAGCTGAACAGCAGATGTGGAATTATCAGCTGTAGAAGTTCAGCAGAGAAGCAGGACTGCAGCCGACTGACGTCCGACGTGGACAGAAAGAGGAGCGATGTCGACCGGAAAACCGGCGTGCTTCCACGTGCGTCCTGCGTCAAATGCGTCCCTGGCGTTACAGTCCAGCGGGATATATATATATACAGTTTAACAGATTTTTAAATGTTGACAAGAACCATGAACATGAACATTACCGTCTAACGCCACCAGAGGGCGCTAGACTTCTGACTGCTGGACATGTGGCCGAACTCTCGGACAAATCCTCAAAAAACATGTTTATGCTTCTTAATTATGCCGTTTACGATCATTTACAGGCGTTAACTTCGGAATCAGGGTGAAAATTCGGCCTGTTTTAAATGAATAAATGCGACTTATAGTCCAGTGCAATTTATAAACGTTTTTCTGACTGATGCAACTTATAATGCAGAAAATACGTACAGGAAATAGTTTAAGCTGCTTTGTCATCACGTGTCCTTAAAACCGCTACAACTCTGAGGACTCTCCTCTTCCAGAAACGTCTGTGATTGGTTGTCTCCCGTTAGTCCCGCCTCTGACCGCGGGCGGCCAGACTGGCCTCCCGTGTATCTCATACATGCCGTTCGTCATGAATTATGAGCAGAATCAAGCTGAAACTTTGTGAAGCCTTTTCCGTCTACCTAAAATCCCGTTTTTCTGGGAGCTTTTAAACGCAGCTTGAGCTTCCCGGAGACCCTGAAAGTCCCCCAGCGACTGTGACGGTGAGGACCACGAACTCGCCGGGCATTAACCAGAAAACGGCTGGAGGAAGGTGGGCGATCGGGGAAAAGGTGGCGTTCTGTCGATGAGGAGCAGGAAATGAGTTTTTAACGTGAAGGATGAAACACAACATTTGCATGGTTTCTAATGAAAGAAGAAATTTGATGAGATCACCATTACAGCATGAATCTGTACAATCATGAACAACAAGAAAAACTAGCGTAAAACCCGAGGTGAGAGGTTATATGCACAGCCATGATAAAAACAAACCCGCAAACAAACAAACAAACAAACAAAAGAGGCTATTCACATGTACCCGCAATGTGAGGAATGGTTCATCCAACGACACCAGAGCTAAACTATGGAATGAAGTGACACTCAGTAGTGCTGTTAGAGTTCATTGAGATGGGCTTCGGCTGGTTGGGCCCGGGACCGCCAGGGTGCCCGGGCCTCCGCACGCTCGCACGCACGCTCGCACGCGTCCACATACATGCACACACACACACATACGCTGGAGGCCGCGCTCAGTCCTCGAACACCTCCAGGAAGAGCGGAGGGAACAGCTCGGTGGGACACTCCACTTTCATGTGGAGGAAGCGGCTGGCGTGGCAGGCGCCGATCATGCGCAGGTCCGTCACCTTCATTAGCAGCTTGGGCCAGAAGTGCGCCACCTTGTGTTTGCGGTAGTTGATGTAATGTTCGAAGGCCAGCAGGAACTCCTCTTGGCAGCGCTCGATTCGCTCCACGCTGCTCAGGCCGGGGCGATCTGAGCGGAGAGAGAGAGAGGGAGGGAGGTGTTACAGAGATCCCGTCCTCCATCACCCCCCACCCTCATCATCACAGCGAGCTCACCGGCCATGACGCCAAGCTCATCACAGCTCACTAAAACCAACGAAAAACTAAAATGGAAAAACATTTTCGGTAACTGAAGTAAAAATAAAAAACTGAAACAAAGATCGTTGCAAAAACATCCTTAGTTTTAGTTTTTGTAAATTTATTTAATACATAAGCTTTTTTGGTTGATACACACTCAGAAACAGAGGTACCAGTTTGTACTTAAAGGGTCCAAAGCTTGTTCCTGAGGGGGGGTTCCTTTCTGAAAGACATTTCTGTACCTTCATGGTCCATTTTTGTACCTTATCAAGCTGTATGAGTTAATAAAGTACAATTAAACCAATTAAAGATGATGAATAAAAGTCAATAAAATAGAGATTATGACAACAATCAAAGATGCTAATAATAAATGAATAATTATTATAGAAATATTAGGCCAAACACATATATAATTATACATGTAATTATTACTATGATTATTCTGAAAATCATAATATAATAACTATAATTATACTACTGTTTAGAAGTACTGCTATTTATAGTTATTGTACAAGCTACACACATTTTTCAATGCTGCAGGTACCCTTAGGGTTGGAATGGTACAAATGTGTACTTTATATTACTTTGGAGCCTTTTTCATAGTATATAGGTACTTCTGGCCTCATAAAGACCAATATTGTACTTTTGAGAGAACATTTGTAAAACGTACGTACAGGTACAGAAATGATCCTGTCTCGTACCTCCATGTTTCTGAGAGTGTAGTAATAATTATGTATAATTATATATGTGTTTGGCCTAATATTTCTATAATAATTATTCATTTATTATTAGCATCTTTGATTGTTGTCATAATCTCTATTTTATTGACTTTTATTCATCATCTTTAATTGGTTTAATTGTACTTTATTAACTCATACAGCTTGATAAGGTACAAAAATGGACCATGAAGGTACAGAAAAGTCTTTCAGAAAGGAACCCCCCCCCCCCAGCAACAAGCTTTGGACCCTTTTAGGTACAAACTGCTACCTCTGTTTCTGAGTGTGCACATGTTTTTTAGGCCTGCAAGCTTTCTGCTTCTGCCTGTTTTGGTCTTCCAACCTTTAACCGTTTCCCTAATGAAACATGTTTTTACGGCTGAAACGGTGATCTGATCTGAAAGATGCTGGATGAAGAACGACGCCGTTTTCCACGGAGGGAAACTGTAAACGGCCGTCCAGCCGGCAGCTACTGTATGTGTGGCCGAGGAACAGAAGGCCGGTTGGCGCTGACGCAGTATTGATCTTGGCTGGGTTGCAGAGATGTGGCCGTGCAGACGGACCCACGCGAGCTGCACAAAGCTGCTCACAATGACTCGGTGATTAATTGATTAAACTGCAGTTTGATATGGATTTCTTGTCAAAATGAAGTATTCACCAATCTGTGCAGAACAAGGTTATAATAGTTCTGGATTTTTCATAAGTTTCAGTTTTTATTTAGTTTTGACTTTTTGTTTTTCAATTCAGTAACTTTTTTGGAACAGGTTTGTTAGTTTTTATTAGTTTTTATTTTTTGGAAAATGCTTATTTTTAGTTTAGTCTTTTAGTCTTAGTCTTTTATTAGTTTCATACTTTTAGTTTTTGGTTATTTTTTGTTGTAAATTATAGGTATTTGTCTGGTGTGACATTCAAAATCATCAAGCAAAGTAAATAGATTAAATAGAAATAGATTTCATATCAACCTAAAAAGCTTATGTATTAAATAAATTTAAAAAAAACTAAAACTATGAATGTTTTTGCAATGATCTGAGTTTTAGTTATTTTTTTAAAGACACAATACAGTTTCAGTTATTGTGTTTTGAAAAACTGTCATTTTTATTTTTATTTCAGTTAATGAAAATGTTTTTTTAATTTTAGTTTCTTCGTTAGATCAACTTTTATTCCAATAAAAGATAGAAAATAAAACCAAATCAAAGCTTCCAAAATGTTGAGCTGGTCCTTATTAATAAATTTAAAAATTGTGCTCTTTTTTTTCTCACAGAAATTAGTCATGAATCTGGAAAAATAATAAATAAATAAAAATAAATAAATGAACAAATGAGCTGCTGGCTGCTTAATTATGAGATGAAATAAAGGTTGATGCTCCACAGAATATTCCGCCCACTGAAAACCAGCGTTGGACTCATCTGCAGCATCTGCATGAGGAACTATAAAGCAATCACACACACTAAGAAATACAGGTACCAGTTTGTACCTAAAAGGGTCCAAAGCTTGTTGCTGGGGGGGGTTCCTTTCTGAAAGACATTTCTGTACCTTCATGGTCCATTTTTGTACCTTATCAAGCTGTATGAGTTAATAAAGTACAATTAAACCAATTAAAGATGATGAATAAAAGTCAATAAAATAGAGATTATGACAACAATCAAAGATGCTAATAATAAATGAATAATTATTATAGAAATATTAGGCCAAACACATATATAATTATACATATAATTATTACTATGATTATTATGAAAATCATAATATAATAACTATAATTATACTACTGTTTAGAAGTACTGCTATTTATAGTTATTGTACAAGCTACACACATGTTTCAATGCTGCAGGTACCCTTAGGGTTGGAATGGTACAAATGTGTACTTTCTATTACTTTGGAGCCTTTTTCATAGCATATAGGTACTTCTGGCCTCATAAAGACCAATATTGTACTTTTGAGAGAACATTTGTAAAGAATGTACGTACAGGTACAGAAATGATCCTGTCTGTACCTCCATGTTTCTGAGTGTGTAGTAATGCGGAAACTTCCAAAGTATTGAAGTAAAATACTGCGGTCAAAAATGTACTTGAGTAAAAGTAAAATGACCTATTTCAAAAATGAGAAACGCTACCAAACACGACTTAATCCCGGTGAACTGAGTGAATGTAGTTGGTGTCCACGTCTGCAGAGCAGCGCTGGGCTAAAATAAGACGGTCCAGGTTCCAGAACGGGGTTAGGCTTCCGCCCGGTAATCAGCTCATGATGGGGGTGCTTACCGGATGAAAGCAGGATGACGGCCTGCAGAAGAGCCACCTCCGAGTCGTCCAGGTTGAAGGAGGACAGCGACACGCCAAGGTCAAAGATGGCGTCCGAGACCACGCCCAGGCCTCCATTTTTAAGCTGGTCCCGCGTGACGGCCATCTCGCCGTTGAGCGTGAGGGTCTCGCTCTCGGGATCGTAGCGAACGGCTGCTCTCAGCGACATGATCTCCATGCAGCAGCCTTTCAGCAGGATGATCTGGTCTTCACAAGGCAGCTGGGGCAGGAGCAGCGTTAGCGTTAGCGTTAGCATCACCTCGTACACCGCCCTCCCCAACACTGATCACACCCTCCACTGACAGAGAAGGATCAATTCACATCACGAACAAAAATGTATAAAATGATCATTTAGTGAAATCAGATATTTCTTCTGAAATGTGGTTGGAAGCAATTTTATCATAGTTCTGGATTTTTAATTAGTTTCAGGTTTTATTTACTTTTTTTCTTTTTGTTTTTCATTGCAGTTAGTTTTAGGTCATTTTTTTGAGCAGGTTGGTGGTTTTTATTAGTTTTTATTCTTTGAAAAATGACATTTTATTTTTATCTTTTTTATTTCAGTTAACAAAAATGTTTTTTCAATTTTAGTTTTCGTTTTTTCGTTAGTTTTAGTGAACCGTGATAACCTAATATGTATGTAATATATACTGTGATAATCATGGAAATAATAACAATAAAAAAACTGAGCAAAGATTTAGTCATTAAATTTTTTGTTTTTTAAAAATATTTCTTTTAAACCACGACTCACCATCAATGTCATGATTTTCATAGTAGTTTTATTTATTATTACTTTTGTCAATTTCAACTTATTTCACTGACAGATGATTTTTGTTGTTCCGTAATTGGAGAGGATTAATAATTTTCAGGGACAACCATATATATATATATGTATGTGTGTGTGTGTATATATATATAAAGAAAGATTTAAACCGAATAAAACTGTAAAACTTTAAACAATCTTTAACATTTTAGTGAAAGCCAGCACAGAAGAACAGCAATAAACATTCATTTAGTTTGCAGGACAGAAAATATTTTCAATTCTGGAAATTTTCATCTAATATCTGTGTAACTAAATTTTGAATCATATTACAGTCACGATGTTTTTCATGTCATCTTTGCAGACATACATAAATATTCATACACAGAGTTTAATCTCCTCGATATGGAATAATATGAATGGGCTGAGATCCTCACCTGTAATAATCAGTCATTTGATTTTTTTTCCCCGTATTTTAAAAAAAAAATTAAAATCTTTTTTTATTCTTTGTGAATTAGATTTTTTTTTATTTGATAACTAAAATTTACTGCATATTTCTTATTTTCCCCAGTTAGAAGACAGATTTTTATCAACTTAGATGCCCTTTTTATTTACAAAAAGAGTAATGCTTATAATAATTAAATAAACCCTTTTATACCTCTGATGAAAGATTATTTTGCAATTTAATTTGGTGTAGCCTTTATAATTTTGTGGTATTGGACTCATTTAATAATTTGTTCTGCTTTGTTACAAACGTCGATGCTCACATAAAATATGGAATTAAACCAAAAAAACGGAATATTTACATTTTGTCATGTTACCAAGTCAGTGACATTATTTTGTCAAAACTTTTATTTAGTCTAAATACTTCATTTTAAAAATATATACAGTATCTGCCAAAAGTTTGGACACACTTTCAATAAAGATGGAAAAATAATCTTACAGTGAAACAAGATGAAATTAACAAAAGTAATAAATAAAATTCTATGAAAATCATGACTGATTCTGAATTCTGGTTCAACAGAAATATTAAAAACGAACACACAACAAATAAAACAAGTAAACAAGCATGATGGGGCTCCGAAGCTAAAATATTATTGAGCAAAACTTTGATTCAATCACTGCAATCAGGTGTTTCTGTAACGTCCAATCAGACGTCTGCACCTGCTGACAGGTATGCTGGTCCATGTTCATGGGAAAGATGCTCTGATGTGTCTGAGACAGTTTGTTTTTTTAACTATTATTTTTAACTACAATTTAAAATCAATAATTTATTTGATTAAATTAGAATTTTGTAAATTTTAATTTATTATTATTTTCTTGTTATTTGAATTACTGTTGTGAAATTAGCCTTTTCTTTAATTGAAGGGTAGAGCTGGGAAAAAATATCGATACACAAATATTGTGATATTTTCATATGCTGATATCATATCAATATTTGAAAATACGGTATTGGTCTATTTTACTGACGAAATCTCGCGAGATTTTGTCATTCAGTAATGCAGTCTCACGGGTTTTTGTGAAATCTCGCCAGAATTCACAAGATAATGATGAAATCTCGCAAGATTTCGTTGGTAAAATATATCAATGTTGCATTTTTAAATACCTATATGAAATCTGCACATGAAAATATCGAAATATTTCAGTATATCAATATTTTTCCCAGCCCTATTGGAGGGTATAAATAATTTTGACTGTATATATACACACATATATATATATCTATATGGGACTGGATTTTTTAAATTGAAGTTTCATTATTAATCTCAGTTAATTGCCTTTTAGCCTGTTGACAATAATTGACATGTCTTTTTTTTTTAATAATATTAGAATAAAATATAAAGCAAAATATTAGATACACAGATTAATGTTATAAACTCAATCTATTAATATCAAAATCAAACCGAGCCAAAGTTAAAGTGACATTTTAAGTACTTTAACTCAGTGGTTTTAAAGCTTTTCATGCCACATCCTCATGATGAGACACTGTGGTGTCGGCGGCCCGCCTGCGACGTGATTGGCCGTGATTTCGCAGATGGGTCGTCCTGCGACATCCTCTAAGCGGAAGGCTTGAAACTATCAGACTCCGCATAAACGAGCAGGACGGAGTGGTTTTCACGTGGAAAACACCCGTCATCTCTCACAGAGGAAACCACAAATCCAGATTTTCAAACGACGCCTGAAACTGTTTCTAAACGCATCGTGAAAAATCTTCTAAATGGCTTAAAAACGTCAGAAACGTCATAAATGAGGACGATAACGGGTTCTTGTACGATATGTGACCAGAACCAGCTTCTCTGACTGAAACAAAGCTAAATCTGAATTTCTAATAACGTTATATTTAAATATTTTTTTATTTGATGTCTTTGCTTAAACATGCAGCTGCATATTGTTACTATAACAGTATTTTCTGAGCAGCAGTCGGCGGTCACGTCTTCACCGCTCCGTTTATTCCCCCCCCTCGGATGCGTTGAAGCGAAGGCACTCACCTCACAGAACATAGGCAGTTTTTTGGCAAAGTCCACCACGCGGGTTATGGCAGGGGTGATAATTTTTGTAAACTGACTGAAGGCTTCTATGTCCACTTTGTTTCCTTCAGGTGTATTGACCATGGACGCTTGACCAAATTCCTCAGGCTGAAAGGAAACGGAGGGAAAACGGTCAGAAACTAAACTCAGGACACTTATGAACTATGCTCACAAGTCCCCCCCCCCCCCCCCATTAAAGACAGAAAAGAACCAGCTGTCAGTGAACGAAGTTGAAACTGACAAAAGTAACAATAAATAAAAATTCTATGAAAATCATGACGTTGATTCTGAATTCTGGTTCAACAGAAATATTAAAAACAAACAAAAATAAAACAAGTAAACAAGCATGATGGAGCTCTGAAGCTAAAACAATCACTGCAATCAGGTGTTTCTGTAACATCCAATCAGACGTCTGCACCTGCTGACAGGTATGTTGGTCCATGTTCATGAGAAAGATGCTCTGATGTGTCTGAGACAGTTTAGTTTTTTAACTAAGATTTTGAACTACAATTTAAAATCAATAATTTATTTGACTCAATTAGAATTTTGAAATTTTGTATTTATTATTTTCTTATTTGAATTACTGTTGTGAAATTAGTATCTTTAATTGGAGGGTCTGAATAATTTTGAGGACAGCTGTGTGTGTATGTATATATATATATATACATACACACACATATATCTGTATGGGATTGGATTTTTTAAATTGAAGTTTCATAATTAATCTCAGTAAATTGCCTTTTATCCTCTTGACAATAATTGACATGTCTTTGTTTATTTGTTTTTTAAGATTATTATTTCTAACCACAATTCAAAAGCAATAAAATATTTAACAAAATTTTTATTTTGTAAATTTTATTTAGTCTCAGTTTCTTTAGATAATACATATATATTTTGTGTGTTTCTTTATATATATATATATATACACACAATTATCCTCAAAATAAGAAATTAAGGAAACTAATAATAAATAAAAATTTAGAAAATTGCAATTTGATAATAGAACATAATGTTTTTGCATTATGGTTGAAAATAATAAAAAGAAAAAAAAAACTTCTGTCCCAGACACATTAGAGAAAACACCTGATTGCAGTGATTGTCTCAAAGTTCTGCTCAGCAACATTTTATCTTTCGGAGCCCCATCGTGCTTTTTAATTTGTTTCATTTTTTGTGTTTGTTTTTAATATTTCTTTCAAACTACAATTCAGAATCAACAGCTGATTTTTTTCCTTCTTCAACTGGAGGGGATGAATAATTTTGACTGTATTTACAGACACATAAAGCAAACCGCATTTAGCAAAATGATAAGTTTTTCTAAGGAATGAGTGGTGAGGACATGGAGGTGGAGGCTTGAGATGAGGTTTATCACATGATTCTGCATGTAAATGTCTGCAAACCGGTTTAAAAACATGAAAGACTTCCTTTCCTGCGGCATCTTACCTTTGTCTCCTTCACCCCCGCTGCACTCTGGTCAGAAGTATAGAATAAATTAAATGTTATTTCATTAAGAAGCATTGCTTCCTCGACCTGTTGGATAATCAACAGGAATCGTGAAGTTTCAATGAAGAACCCGTGTCAAGACAACTAAAAGGAAAACAGGTTAAACTGAAGACAGATGAGAGTGCAAGCAGAAAACAAGCAGGACAGAAGTTTCAGCGGAGTTTCTATGGTGAGATCAGAAAACAGCGTGAAATATTCAGCTTTAGGCCAGATTTGTTCGTCTTATTTCATCTAAAGAGCTGTAGCTGTCACAGGAAAGCACTTTAACACGAAGGGTTAAAATCCTGCCATAGAAACCCCAGAACAACGTTTACAGCTGACAGATTTAAATCTGGAAGAAGCCGTTAGACTGAACAGAAGAGGAAGCAAAATCAGTTAAAACAACAGGGTGAGACGTGGAATGAGGAGAACGGAAACAGCAGAGAGAAAATCAGGTTAGTGGAGCGTTAAGGATCGATGCGGAAGAAGACGGAAACAAAAGTAAGATGTTCCATTTTAAATCATTGCTGCTTCGCTGAGGAAGACTTTTCTCCTTCGTCCAGCTAAGTCTCCTCTCTACAAGGAGATACAACACAGAACAAACACGTTCTCGTTAACACAGGGAGCAGTGGAACAGCGGTCGTGGTGGGAGGGGGCGCGTGGTGGGAGGGGGCGTGTGTGTGTGTGTGTGTGTGGAGGCGGGTAATCGGGAGAATGGAGGCTGTGGTGAGGCCGGAGGAGGAGGAGGAGGACGAAGTCTCACCAGGAATTTGCGCTTCTGCTTCCAGTGGTTGCCCTGGGCATTGGTGGCCATATGGGCCTCGGTCACCATACGGATGAGGTCCCACTCCTCCTGGGTGGGGTCCAGCCGGTCCCACACCGTCTTCTGCAGCTCCTCCCGACGCCGGCGCTCCCGGTTCTCCTCGATTAGCTTCCGCTTGGCCAGCCGCTTGCTGTCGTCCAGCACCACTGGAGCGAGAGAGGCACGAAAGCCAAGACAAAGGGAGGGGGTGCGAGGCAAAGAGGGGGGGTGACTGGCTCGGACTGCACAAAGCACCAACACGAGTGTGCACAAGTCAGCTGTGTTTGTTTTTAGGTTGAAATGTAATTAACCCTCACAGCTCCTCAGCTTTCTGAAGGGGGGGGAACGACCTTTTATGTTACTTTTATCTACTTATGCAAGCAGCATAAACTTGGTGCAGGTGTGTATTCTGGTGTGACTCATGATCTTCTAGAAGATGGGGGGTGTAACTCTTTCTCTAAGGTCTCTAACTAAAATCCTCCTCATTTCCTCCTTAGAGCCAATCCGTGCCACATTGACTTGCATTGAAAAGGACCTTTCTAGAATCAAATGTTATTCCAGAATAAATGTTTAGGAGAACATTTTTCTCCTCACACACTTGCTCTACACTTCAATGATGTAGTTTGAACTGTTTTCCATGACATCAGACCATTTACTCAGAAGGAGCCCCCCCCCGCTTTTTATCTTAGTGATGAAACCAGAGACTTCAATGTTATTTCAGCCAATCAGAGTCCTTCAAACACTCAGAAATGCTGAACATCCAATGAAATAAACAATCTTTGTTCTTCTTTCATGTGAGGTTATTTGAGCGTGAAAGAGTCTCACATTTATAATTTTGGTGTGTGTTTGTTTTTTCCAGCATTGTGATCAGTCAGATCACATGCTAATTATTTAGCTCAGTCTTTTGCAGGGAATTTAGTTCCCTCTCTGTAATGCTGCCATTCCAGTTCAAACTGGAATTTTTACCATATTTTTTTGCATTTTATCATGAAACAACTTCCCATTGAGCTTTTTTAATTGTGGTTGCTATAATCTATGCTTAGGTCTGATCTGTATACCTAATAATAACCTGCCACCTACAGGCTAGTTTTTACTTATTTTAACCCACTTTTCAGTTTTAGGCAGTGGGAACATTGTGTGTACAAAGTGGAATTTAAAGGGTTAAAATTTTGAACCTCGTTGATGTTTTGGTATTGATGGTTATCCAGAAGTCAGTGATGACAGCCATGAAAAAAAAATGCAACTTTTAATTTTTAGATCATATTTACAGGCCATTGGCCAGGCCGTGCCCCTGAGAAGCTTATCGCAACTTTTTAAAATAAAAAACTACTGTAACACAAAAAGTAAAGATGCATCAAAAAATATTTTTATACCTTTTTTTAAATACTCCAGGGCTCTGATAATCCCGCACAAAAAAATAATTTAGTATTAATCACGTTTATTTTAACCCCATTTTCAATTTTTAGAAGTTGCAGCACCATGTATGCAAAGTGGAATTTAAAGGGTTAAAATTTTAAAACTTGTTAATGTTTTGCTATTGATGGTTAGACCAGAAGTCTGTGATGACAGCCATGAAAGAAAATGGCAACTTTTCATTTTTAGATCATATTTACAGGCCATTAACGGACATTGGCCGTTTGTGGCCTTAAGAAGCTGAACGTAACTTTTTCGTCCGGAGCGATGAGGGTTAAACGGCTCGGTTGGGTGAAAACCAGCAGCTGCTCTGGACCGGCGGCGCTCAGAGAGGCAGAAACGAGTCCGAACGAAAACATCAGAGCATCAGAGGCTAATAAGCTTTAGTTTCTAACTTCATTTTATAGATTTATATAACTAACTTTAATAAATCAGACGACCTGTTCATCAACTCCAAAATGAAAGAAATGATTTCTGTTTTGTTAACGAAGTTTCGTGTAAACTTACGGTCTGTTGCCATTCCCACTGCGATGCACTTCTTGAAGCGACATTCTTGGCACTGGTTTCTGGTCACTTTGTCGATGACACACTTCCCCTCATACTTACAGGCGTAGGTTGGGTTGAGATTTTTCTGGATGGTTCGCCTGAAGAAGCCCTGCCGGGTGAAGGTGACAGGGTGAGTGTGGGGTGGAAAACGGGGGCAGGTTGCTGCCAAACGCTGCTTACCTTGCAGCCTTCGCAGGTGATGCAGCGATAGTGGTAGCCGGTGGCTTTGTCCCCGCACACGACACATAGCTCATCCTTGTCTAGGTAGCTCGGTATGTACCCTGGACAGAAACGCCTGCATTACATCCCACTTTCATAGGAACAAATACAACATTTCAGACTGTTTCAGTGAGTTTGTGCTTTATAAATGACAGTTAACACCAAATTTCATGTTATCAAACAGTTGCAAAGCCTTAAAATAATTATTAATTATTAATTATTAACATTATTAATAATGACAATTTCCCTTAAACAAGTACTGCTAAAAATTAAATAACGTAAAAAAAAAAATTGTGTTTGCAGTTCAGTTGAAAAGAATTGTGCTTCATTGGTCATTTACTTTGTATAAATCTCACTCTTTATATTTAGTTGATATACTGTATTTATATTGATATACATACACACACACACACACACATAACACATCTAATTTATCAAAAATATAAAAAATATATTACCTGATTGATATATTGGCATAAAACTACTACACAGGATCATTTATAATTAATTTTACTATCAAGTACATACTTCAAGAAAATACAAGGAAGATACTGCCAACATTTTTATAGTCTACATACCTGATCCCTAAATTATATATATATATATATATATATATATATATATATATATATATATATATATATATATAATACACACAAAAACTACTCACAAAAAGTGAAGGATATTTGTTTTTTCTGTATGTCAGAATGAATCTAAAATCCACTCCAACATTTCCAGGTGAACTGAATTAAACTTTCTCTAAACTTTTTAATGCACATGAACATTGTTCAATGGTTAAATATTTATTCTGCATCATTCTGTTCTCCAAAAAACGAAAGTTGACTTTTTGTGAGTAGTGTATATATACATGTACGATAGTCAAAAAATGTTTTTAATTTTTTGTGTATGTAATATGGGTTCATGCGAGGTCTTAAAAAGTCTTAAATTTAGAAATCTGGATTTAATACCATAAGTCCTTAAATCTGACAGTTGTTTTAAAGTCTATGACTCTCCAGCAGATTTCCGTTACTTAGAAAAATGACAGTAAAAACAACAACAACAAAAACCCGTAAGATCCATGTGTTTTTCCCAATCTTGACAGTGTCTTAATATTTTTGGGATATTAGATGGTGGAAGGTCTAATATGTAAACGTCTAGTTCAACTTTTGGAAAAAAAATTCAAGCCGAGTACCAATAACAGACGTACTGTAGGCAATGATGGACCGAAGCTTGTTTAAGCTTTTCCGTCAGTATCTTTGTAAATGTGGAGCGATGTGTGCGTTTGCCGGGGTGGCCGTGGGATGGGCATTAAACTCGGTTCTAAATGGTCCTAAAAAGGTCCTAAAGTCTCAAATTTAACTTGTTAAATTGTGTAGGAGCCCTGTAATAAACATAAATACAGGTAGAACATTTTTTACTTTTTTAAAAACAATTTTCAAGATTAAATTATCTAAATTATTTATAATAACTTGATGATAACTTTGCAGAGTAGTAATAATATAAGAAGTTGAGCATTTCCATGTATTTATATATTTCCAAGTATCAGCTTCCCCATTTAGAGCGAACTGAGCCGACACCTGGCCCCGCATTTGCTGTTGGCCTTAATGAGATCAGTACGCTGAGCTCCTGCGCTCCCTCAGATTGGAGGTGCAGGAGCTGATCAATATCTTTTTTTGGGGGGTTCCTCGGAAAAAAAAAATCATTTTACATTAGCCTTCTGTTGCTTAGTCGCTAATCAATACGCAGCCGAGCGCTGCCTCAGCCAAACTAAAGTCCTGCTCAGACCTGACACCGCATGACCCCTTAAGTCTGCTCCGCTTAATTTGAACCCCCCCAGACATCATTGATTCATTGATCAGGCAGGAGTGGTCCCACTGAGACGAGCCGGCCCGGGGAGGGCGCCCCACTCTGCCCCGTTCCCCGGCCGGATCCAGGTGTCGTACCTTTCCTGTGGGCGCCCTGCATCCACTGCAGGTGGGAGAAGTCGGGTTTGATCTCGGAGTAAAACTCCTGCTGGTGGTGGAAGTGGCTCAGAGGCACCTCCATGCTGCAGAACTCGTTCTTATACGCCGAAGGACCGGCGGCGTAGGCGCACGAGTAGTGCTGGCTGGGGGGCCAAGCCTGCTCCATGCAGGGTGGATGGTGCAGCGGCTGGGGCTCGTAGTGTCCGTACCCCGGCCCCTCGCCCGGGTACATGCAGTGCTCCCCTCCGCCCTGCACGGGGTAGCCCCCCACTCCGGCGTGGGGCACGTCGTACACGTCTGGGATGCAGAAGTTCATGATGGAGGACGGAGCAGCATAAAAAGGAAAAACTGAACCTCGGCGGGACCTGCGAGGAATCTGGAGCCGAACCGGTCCTGGTCTGGAAGATCTGATGAAGTGGAGCCAAGTAGAAACGCTTTATCCAGCAAATCCACAGACCACAGACGACACCTCGCCCCGGCCCCACCCGCCACCACCCGGTCGAATTGGAGAGCAGAGATTTATGACGACGCAGGGCTCTAATCTGACATCCACAAATCCTGGATGGGCCACTTCCACTGGCAATGTCACAGATTAAGACCTGAGCATGTGGCACCTGCAGGGAGAAGCATCACATAACCGCCACGGCTCACCGAAGCCGGCTCCAGGAGCCCAAACCCTGGCTCCAAGAGCCTGAAACCGGCTCAGGGAGCCAGAACCCGGCTCAGGGAGCCCAACCGAGGCTCCAGGAGCCAGAACCCGGCTCAGGGAGCCCAACCAAGGCTCCAGGAGCCCAAACCCTGGCTCCAAGAGCCTGAAACCGACTCCAGGAGCCCAAACCCGGCTCAGGGAGCCCAACCAAGGCTCCCTGAGCCTGAAACCGGCTCCAGGAGCCAGAACCCGGCTCCAGGAGCCCAAACCCTGCTCAGGGAGCCCAACCGAGGCTCCAGGAGCCAGAACCCGGCTCAGGGAGCCCAACCGAGGCTCCAGGAGCCAGAACCCGGCTCAGGGAGCCCAACCGAGGCTCCAGGAGCTAGAACCCGGCTCAGGGAGCCCAACCGAAGCTCCAGGAGCCAGAACCCGGCTCAGGGAGCCCAAACTCCAGCTCCAGGAGCCAGAACCCGGCTCAGGGAGCCCAACCGAGGCTCCAGGAGCCAGAACCCGGCTCAGGGAGCCCAACCGAGGCTCCAGGAGCCAGAACCCGGCTCAGGGAGCCCAACCGAGGCTCCAGGAGCTAGAACCCGGCTCAGGGAGCCCAACCGAGGCTCCAGGAGCTAGAACCCGGCTCAGGGAGCCCAACCGAGGCTCCAGGAGCTAGAACCCGGCTCAGGGAGCCCAACCGAGGCTCCAGGAGCCAGAACCCGGCTCAGGGAGCCCAACCGAGGCTCCAGGAGCCAGAACCCGGCTCAGGGAGCCCAACCGAGGCTCCAGGAGCCAGAACCCAGCTCCAGGGAGCCCAACCGAGGCTCCAGGAGCTAGAACCCGGCTCAGGGAGCCCAACCGAAGCTCCAGGAGCCAGAACCTGGCTCAGGGAGCCCAAATTCCAGCTCCAGGAGCCAGAACCCGGCTCAGGGAGCCCAAACTACAGCTCCAGGAGCCAGAACCCGGCTCAGGGAGCCCAAACTCCAGCTCCAGGAGCCAGAACCCTGCTCAGGGAGCCCAAACTCCAGCTCCAGGAGCCAGAACCCGAGTCAGGGAGCCCAACTACAGCTCCAGGAGCCAGAACCCGGTGCAGGGAGCCCAACCTCCAGCTCCAAGAGCCAGAACCCGGCTCAGGGAGCCCAACGGAAGCTCCAGGAGCCAGAACCCGGTGCAGGGAGCCCAACCGAAGCTCCAAGAGCCAGAACCCTGGCTCCAGGAGCCAGAACCCTGCTCAGGGAGCCCAAACTCCAGCTCTAGGAGCCTGAAATACAGCTCCAGGAGCCAGAACCCGGCTCAGGGAGCCAGACCGAAGCTCCAGGAGCCAGAACCCGGCTCAGGGAGCCAGACCGAAGCTCCAGGAGCCAGAACCCGGCTCAGGGAGCCCAACCGAAGCTCCAGGAGCCAGACCCCGGCTCAGGAAGCCCAAACTCCAGCTCTAGGAGCCTGAAATACAGCTCCAGGAGCCAGAACCTGGCTCAGGGAGCCAGACCGAGGCTCCAGGAGCCAGAACCTGGCTCTGGAAGCCCAAACTACAGCTCCAGGAGCCAGAACCCGGCTCAGGGAGCCCAAACTACAGCTCTAGGAGCCTGAAATACAGCTCCAGGAGCCAGAACCTGGCTCAGGGAGCCAGACCGAGGCTCCAGGAGCCAGAACCTGGCTCAGGAAGCCCAAACTACAGCTCCAGGAGCCAGAACCCGGCTCAGGGAGCCAGACCGAGGCTCCAGGAGCCAGAACCCAGCTCAGGGAGCCCAACCGAGGCTCCAGGAGCCAGAACCCGGCTCAGGGAGCCCAAACTCCAGCTCCAGGAACCAGAACCCGGCTCAGGGAGCCCAAACTCCAGCTCCAGGAACCAGAACCCGGCTCAGGGAGCCCAAACTCCAGCTCCAGGAACCAGAACCCAGCTCAGGGAGCCCAAACTCCAGCTCCAGGAGCCAGAACCCGGTGCAGGGAGCCCAACCGAGGCTCCAGGAGCCAGAACCTGGCTCAGGGAGCCAGACCGAGGCTCCAGGAGCCCAAACCCTGGCTCCAGGAGCCAGAACCCGGCTCAGGGAGCCCAACCGAGGCTCCAGGCACCAGAACCCGGCTCAGGAAGCCCAAACTCCAGCTCCAGGAGCCAAACCCCAGCTCCAGTAACCCAAACTACGGTTCCAGAACCCGAACTCCGGCTCCAGGAGCCAAACTCTGGCTCCAAACAAACAGAAACAGCAAAAATCTCTAAAACCTCTAAAGTTTGCGTAATCAGCCCGTCGCTGATCCTGGATATCTTAAACAGAATCTGTAAACAAGCCTGCCAAAGTCTGAGCCGTGTAATTATTCCTGAGAACAATCTCCATGATGCCGGGGCTCCACGTGAAGTTCAGGGAAGGATTTGTGATGATGAGTGTTAAACCTACGTGGAAATCTGGATCTGATCGAACCACCGTGCTTCATTTGCACTCGCAGCCTTTCACGTTACATAAAAAGCTGTTTAAATGTGAGACATGTTAGTGGCACACGTAGAGGCACCGAGCGGGATCCGTGTCAGATAAAAAGCTGTTTAAATGTGAGACATGTTAGTGGCACAAAAACGAGCGTGATCCGTGTCAGATCACATACTCATTAACCCAGACACCAGCTATAATCAGCCATATCCATCAGATCAGATCAAACCTTCAGGTGAGGACCAGTTTCTGCCGAGATGAAGGTAAAAACTTCAGACTGGAAAGATGTTCAGATGATTTAAAAACAGAAAATAAACCCCAGAATGAACCATACATCTTTATTAATGCTGATGAGCTTCAAAAACGGTCATTTTACAGGTGAAAAATATTCAGTTCTTAAATTTGGAAGCAAATTAATCAGAAATTACAGGAAAGTTTTTCTTTAAAAAATAATCAAGTTAAAGCAAAATTCAGCAAAATTCCTGCTAGAGAAGTTACAGACATATTTAGATGCCATTGGCCGTTTCTCCAAACTGTAGCTTCAGCGGCATACGAAGGTTTAACTACACTCCCGTTAAATCAAAGGCTAAAGTCACAACAGTAATTTAAATAAGAAGAAACTTTAAAATGTAATAATAAATATTTACTAAATTATAATTTAGTAAAAGAAAACATTGATTCTGAACAGTGGTTTTAAAAATCAACCATGAACAGGTACGCAGGTGCTCTGATGTGTCGGGACAGTGATGTTCGTTTGATTTGTTTTTTAAATATTATTTTTAACCACAATTCAAAAGCAATATTTCATTTTACTAAATTATAATTTAATATTTCTTTAATTATGAGTATGAATAATTTTGAGGGTGACCGTATGTTTATGCATGTATGCATTTTTTTCTTCCTCATAAGAATTTCAGTTTGTTTTAAAAAGTATTTTAAAAATTGGCCTTTTAATGCAACATTTTTACAGTTATTATTTTCACTGTTCACTCTATTTTAAATTGTTATATTACTGTTATTTCTTCCTGTAATAATCGCAGTGCATTACTGGTTCTTTTTTCAGGCGTGGGTGGGGGTTAGGGGGAGGGGGTGTTATGGATGAAAATGAGCATCTTATGGAAAATTTCTGTTCATTGTCCCATTCAAATAAATCCCCATCTGATCTGTACTAAACCTAAAGCCGAATCAATGAAAACCACAATATGAATAAAAACAGCTTTTTAACTTAAAAAAAATCTTGAAGTTTTCATCAGTTTTTGTAGAAAGTCAACAGCAGAGATCTCACACTTTTAAACATCCCAACTTGCTTTGTTTTTGCTCCAAACCTTAAAAAATTCTGCATCTTTTACAGTTCTGTTCATCCTCTTTGTTCTTATTCAGATCGTATTCATCACAAGTGCTGATAATCCCGTAAAGCAGATTAAACCTGGAGACAAAAAGCCTGACAAAGTGATTGTGCGTTCAGATATGAGAAGATTCCTCATGTGCTGTACACGACAGTTACCGAGGCAATAATATCAGACTGGGAGATGACGGCTTCTTAAATCTCATTAGTGCAAAGCAGAAAAATACCTTCATGATTTCTTGTATTAGCATTCAGCACAACACACATCTGCTGCGAAATAAGCCAAAGACGAGGTCGACACCTCCGTTACATGATGGTTCATCAGCTCCTTAAAGAAGCTTAAAAATGCCTTCAGGCTTATTTACCAATTAAACTATGTTATCCACCATAATCAGCTCACGTGTGAAAGCATGCTGCAGCATCTCTGCAGAAAACAGGGTTAACACAGAATTACTGGTGAATCTGACACAATTGCCTCTTAACCTTCAAATGAACTTTAAAACTTGACAGGAATCCAGATTAGTGATACACGATAAGAAAAATCTCCATCGATAAGATACAGTTGTGTGAAAAAGTGTTTCCTCCTTCCTGCTTTCATATTTTTTGCATGTTTGTCACATTTATGTTTCAGATCATCAAACAAATTTAAATATTAGACAAAGAAAACACAATAAACACAAAATGCAGTTTTTAAATGAAGTTTTCTATTAGTAAGGGGGAAAAGAATCCAAATCTCCATGGCCCTGTGTGAAAAAGGGACCCCACCCCCTGTTAAAACATAAACTAACTGTGGTTTATCATCTTTGGAAAGCTGAGTTCAGTTCTCTATCCACATCCAGGCCTGATTACTGCCACACCTGTTCTCCATCAGAAATCCCTTAAATAGGACCTGCCTGACTAAGTGAAGTAGACCAAAAGATCCTCCAAAGCTAGACATCATGCTGCCATCCAAAGAAATTCAGGAACAAATGAGAAACAAAGTCATTGAGATCTATCAGTCTGGAAAAGGTTCCAAAGCCATTTCTAAAGCTTTGGGACTCCAGAGAACCACAGTGAGAACCATTATCCACAAATGGTGAAAACATGCAACAGTGGTGAACCTTCCCAGGAGGGGCCGGCCGACCAAAATGACCCCAAGAGCACAGCGACGACTCATCCAAGAGGTCACAAAAGACCCCAGAACAACATCCAAGAACTGCAGGCCTCACTTGCCTCAATGAAGGTCAGTGTTCATGACTCCCCCATCAGAAAGAGACTGGGGGGCAAAAATGGCTGCATGGCAGAGTTCCAAGACCAAAACCACTGCTGAGCAAAAAGAACATAAAGGCTCGTCTCAGTTTAGCCAGAAAGCATCTTGATGATCCCCAAGACTTTTGGGAAAATCCTCTGTGGACTGACGAGACAAAAGTGGAACTTTCTGGAAGGTGGAGGTCCCATTACATCTGGCGTAAAAGAAACACGGCATTTCAGAAAAGGAACATCATAGCAACAGTAAAACATGGTGGTGGTAGTGTGATGGTCTGGGGCTGTTTTGCTGCTTCAGGACCTGGAAGACTTGCTGTGGTAAATGGAACCATGAATTCTGCTTCTACCAAAAAATCCTGAAGGAGAACGTCCGTCCATCTGTTGGTGACCTCAAGCTGAAGCGCACTTGGGTTCTGCAGCAGAACAATGATCCAGAACACACCAGCAAGTCCACCTCTGAATGGCTTAAGAACAACAACATGAAGACTTTGGAGTGGCCTAGTCAAAGCCCCCACCTGAATCCCATTGAGATGCTGTGGCATGACCTTAAAAAGGCGGTTCATGCTGGAAAAGCCTCCAATGTGGCTGAATTACAACAATTCTGCAAAGATGAGTGGAACAAAATTCCTCCACAGCGCTGTAGAAGACTCACTGCCAGTTATCACAAACGCTTGATGCAGTTGTTGCTGCTAAGGTGGAACAACCAGTTATTAGGTTTAGGGGAAGATCACTTTTTCACACAGGGACATGGACGTTTGGATTTTCCCCCTTACTGATAAAAACCTTCATTTAAAAACTACATTTTCTGTTTACTTGTGTTATCTTTCTCTAATATATAAATTTGTTTGATGATCTGAAACATTTAAGTGTGACAAACATGCAAAAAAAAAAGAAAGAAGTCAGGAAGAAGGAAACACTTTTTCACACAGCTGTATCTGCCTGACTGCTTCTCATGGATGATTCAAAACCCGATTAGTTCACATGTAAAATTTTGATCTAATCTTCATATAATGTGCAGTTTGTGGTGGAGGCAGCAATGAAAAACTGATATTTCTGTAGCTCTGGCTACCTGCGTCTGTTATTCCAGAGTAACGTGAGCACGTGCAGCAGTGATGGAGGGAGAGGCGGCTGCAGGGAAACTTCTGGATGCTGAAAACAGCTGATCTCACCGTGGAGACGCCAGATGGGGATTTTAGATATAACACCTGTAGCTGATAACCTGGAACGGCTGCAGATGGAGGGAAACACGGTTACTTCAGTGCTGATTTCTCCCTCGTTTACCAAAGATGCTGCGACACAAAGATGCTAACACCTGAACCGTGATGATACAGTAGCAGCGACCAGCTCGGTGATGTCAGAGCGCCTTCTCTGATTGGTGGATTGTGTATCTGTCAGATGTGAATATTAAGAAAATCGACCTAAATCCAAAAAATAAACGTCACAAAATTGCAAGAAGGAATTTTGTCACCGATGTGAACGCTGCCGTTGACTTGACAATAATTTGATTCAAGCTGTTGCCGTGCGAATCTTTCGGACGAAATATTTAGAGTAGGTGTGTAAAGGCCTTTAGACTGAGATTTTACACAGACCGGGAATAAAACTATCCCATCATCATCATCATCATCATCATACATTTTATTTGAAAGCACCTTATCAAAGTGCATAAAGACCCTGTATGAACCAGATAAACATTAAAACCAGTGGTCTAAACCAGTAAAACTGCAGAACATCCATGCTCAGCAGTGCGCAATAAACAAAACGTTTTTTCACGTCGGTCTCAAAAGTCTCCAATAAGACAAGAAAGTGTCTCTCGACTTGTTGCTAGCGGTTTTATTAAAAGAAAGTTAACAGAGGGTCTGAAAACTCGCTAAATACGGCGACAAAGACGCAGAGTTGTGCCGTGTGCGTCAGCGTAATTGGCTGTACCAGAAACTGGGTACTAACAAAAGGTCCGCTTCCGGCAGATTCTATGGTGTTTGGCGGACTGGGCATCAAAAATAGGAATTGAAATTTTAAAAATTGAACGATTCTGGGATGATCGGAGAGTTATTCCCGGTTCCCATCGATTCCCGATGCCCAGCCCTTCTGATATGACGGCGCGGGTTCACATGGCGTTCTCCGTGTGTCATGTGATCGCTTTTACACTGAAGTCACGCATGTGGCAACTCTGTATTTCTACGGTTCTGGTTAACGTATGATGCAACTCTGGGTATTGGCGGTTCTGGAAGTCAGACCTGTTCTCGCTGGCGAATTTGCCAATTAGAGGATGGTCGGAGAATGTCCCGCCTTTTTACGCCTCTGATTGGTTAGAAGACCTGTTGGTCCTGTTGTGGGGGAATCGGGGGGTTGTGGATCTGGTTCTGGGGGAATCGGGGGTTGTGGTTCTGGTTCTGGGGGAATCGGGGGTTGTGGATCTGGTTCTGGGGGAATCGGGGGTTGTGGTTCTGGTTCTGGGGGAATCGGGGGTTGTGGATCAGGTTCTGGTTCTGGGGGAATCGGGGGTTGTGGATCTGGTTCTGGGGGAATCGGGGGTTGTGGATCTGGTTCTGGGGGAATGGGGGGGGATCTGGCGGGGGTTGTGGTTCTGGTTCTGGGGGAATCGGGGGTTGTGGATCAGGTTCTGGTTCTGGGGGAATCGGGGGTTGTGGTTCTGGTTCTGGGGGAATCGGGGGTTGTGGTTCTGGTTCTGGGGGAATCGGGGGTTGTGGATCAGGTTCTGGTTCTGGGGGAATCGGGGGTTGTGGATCTGGTTCTGGGGGAATCGGGGGTTGTGGATCTGGTTCTGGGGGAATCGGGGTTGTGGTTCTGGTTCTGGGGGAATCGGGGGTTGTGGTTCTGGTTCTGGGGGAATCGGGGGTTGTGGTTCTGGTTCTGGGGGAATCGGGGGTTGTGGTTCTGGTTCTGGGGGAATCGGGGGTTGTGGATCTGGTTCTGGGGGAATCAGGGGTTGTGGATCTGGTTCTGGGGGAATCGGGGGTTGTGGATCTGGTTCTGGTTCTGGGGGAATCGGGGGTTGTGGATCTGGTTCTGGTTCTGGGGGAATCGGGGGTTGTGGATCTGGTTCTGGGGGGAATCGGGGGTTGTGGATCTGGTTCTGGGGGAATCAGGGGTTGTGGATCAGGTTCTGGGGGAATCGGGGGTTGTGGATCAGGTTCTAGTTCTGGGGGAATCGGGGGTTGTGGATCTGGTTCTGGTTCTGGGGGAATCGGGGGTTGTGGATCTGGTTCTGGGGGAATCGGGGGTTGTGGATCTGGTTCTGGTTCTGGGGGAATCAGGGGTTGTGGATCTGGTTCTGGGGGAATCGGGGGTTGTGGATCAGGTTCTGGTTCTGGGGGAATCGGGGGTTGTGGATCTGGTTCTGGTTCTGGGGGAATCGGGGGTTGTGGATCTGGTTCTGGGGGAATCGGGGGTTGTGGATCTGGTTCTGGGGGAATCGGGGGTTGTGGATCTGGTTCTGGTTCTGGGGGAATCAGGGGTTGTGGATCTGGTTCTGGGGGAATCGGGGGTTGTGGTTCTGGTTCTGGGGGAATCGGGGGTTGTGGATCTGGTTCTGGGGGAATCGGGGGTTGTGGATCTGGTTCTGGGGGAATCGGGGGTTGTGGTTCTGGTTCTGGGGGAATCGGGGGTTGTGGATCTGGTTCTGGGGGAATCGGGGGTTGTGGTTCTGGTTCTGGGGGAATCGGGGGTTGTGGATCAGGTTCTGGTTCTGGGGGAATCGGGGGTTGTGGATCTGGTTCTGGGGGAATCGGGGGTTGTGGATCTGGTTCTGGGGGAATCGGGGGTTGTGGTTCTGGTTCTGGGGGAATCGGGGGTTGTGGATCAGGTTCTGGTTCTGGGGGAATCGGGGGTTGTGGTTCTGGTTCTGGGGGAATCGGGGGTTGTGGTTCTGGTTCTGGGGGAATCGGGGGTTGTGGATCAGGTTCTGGTTCTGGGGGAATCGGGGGTTGTGGTTCTGGTTCTGGGGGAATCGGGGGTTGTGGTTCTGGTTCTGGGGGAATCGGGGGTTGTGGTTCTGGTTCTGGGGGAATCGGGGGTTGTGGATCTGGTTCTGGGGGAATCGGGGGTTGTGGTTCTGGTTCTGGTTCTGGGGGAATCGGGGGTTGTGGTTCTGGTTCTGGGGGAATCGGGGGTTGTGGATCTGGTTCTGGTCCTGTTGTGGGGGAATCAGGGGTTGTGGATCTGGTTCTGGTCCTGTTGTGGGGGAATCGGGGGTTGTGGATCTGGTTCTGGTCCTGTTGTGGGGGAATCGGGGGTTGTGGATCTGGTTCTGGGGGAATCGGGGGTTGTGGTTCTGGTTCTGGGGGAATCGGGGGTTGTGGATCTGGTTCTGGGGGAATCGGGGGTTGTGGATCTGGTTCTGGGGGAATCGGGGGTTGTGGTTCTGGTTCTGGGGGAATCGGGGGTTGTGGATCTGGTTCTGGGGGAGCCTTTGGTTGGTATCTCTGGGAAATTGCTTTCCAGCAGCACCACAGCGCCGACGGACATTTTCAGACATACCGCGCTCTAAAAGACTCAATAAAAAGTAGAAAAACCCATAAATGAAGGAAACAGACTGAGATAAACAAAGGGCAGCAGAACGGTGTAAAAGTAGTGATAATAGTGCAAATAGTACTACTGTTAGTGATCAGAGTAATGGTAATTGTAATGTCATAAAAGTCATAATAATAATAGTAACTGTGATAATAGTATTAGTATGAATAATAGTCAATAATAATATACTGTATAACAATCAGTCTATTATAGGTAATATATTGAGTGTATAAAATATAAAATATCAAGGTGTATATGTTATAAATATAATATATGGGAAATAAATAAATATGAATATAAATAGACTAATATACAATATAAATTAGAATATCCTGAAGAAGTGCATGTATTTCTATAATTCAACTTAAAAGGTGGAATTTACATATTGTTTAGATAAATAATATGCAAATCAATATATTTCAAGCTTTTATTTGTTTGGATGTTGCTGATTAGAAGTTGCAGCTTAAGAAAACCTCAAATTCTAAAACTCAAAAAATGAGAATATTGCATGAAATAAATTATAAAAGAACTTTAAATACAAAAATATGCGTCCTCCTGCAGTAAAATCTTGCATGTGTACAAAATTGGTTTGGTCCTTTTGCATGAATGACTCCATAACCCGGCGTGGCATGGATGCTAGCAGCTTTAACCCAGCGTGGCATGGATGCTAGCAGCTTTAGCCCGGCGTGGCACGGATGCTAGCAGCTTTAACCCGGCGTGGCACGGATGCTAGCAGCTTTAACCCGGCGTGGCATGGATGCTAGCAGCTTTAACCCAGCGTGGCATGGATGCTAGCAGCTTTAACCCGGCGTGGCATGGATGCTAGCAGCTTTAACGCGGCGTGGCGTTGATGCTAGCAGCTTAAACCCGGCGTGGCATGAATGCTAGCAGCTTAAACCCGGCGTGGCATGGATGCTAGCAGCTTAAACCCGGCGTGGCATGGATGCTAGCAGCTTTAACCCGGCGTGGCATGGATGCTAGCAGCTTTAACCCGGCGTGGCACGGATGCTAGCAGCTTTAACCCGGCGTGGCACGGATGCTAGCAGCTTTAACCCAGCGTGGCATGGATGCTAGCAGCTTTAACCCGGCGTGGCATGGATGCTAGCAGCTTTAACCCGGCGTGGCGTGGATGCTAGCAGCTTTAACCCGGCGTGGCGTGGATGCTAGCAGCTTTAACCCGGCGTGGCGTGGATGCTAGCAGCTTTAACCCGGCGTGGCGTGGATGCTAGCAGCTTTAACCCGGCGTGGCATGGATGCTAGCAGCTTTAACCCGGCGTGGCGTGGATGCTAGCAGCTTTAACCCGGCGTGGCATGGATGCTAGCAGCTTTAACCCGGCGTGGCATGGATGCTAGCAGCTTAAACCCGGCGTGGCATGGATGCTAGCAGCTTTAACCCGGCGTGGCATGGATGCTAGCAGCTTTAACCCGGCGTGGCATGGATGCTAGCAGCTTTAACCCGGCGTGGCGTGGATGCTAGCAGCTTTAACCCGGCGTGGCGTGGATGCTAGCAGCTTTAACCCGGCGTGGCGTGGATGCTAGCAGCTTTAACCCGGCGTGGCGTGGATGCTAGCAGCTTTAACCCGGCGTGGCGTGGATGCTAGCAGCTTTAACCCGGCGTGGCGTGGATGCTAGCAGCTTTAACCCGGCGTGGCATGGATGCTAGCAGCTTTAACCCGGCGTGGCATGGATGCTAGCAGCTTTAACCCGGCGTGGCACGGATGCTAGCAGCTTTAACCCGGCGTGGCATGGATGCTAGCAGCTTTAACCCGGCGTGGCACGGATGCTAGCAGCTTGTGGCATATCTCAGCTGTTATGGAGACCAACATGCTTCCATCACGGCCTTGAGCTCTTCTTTATTGTTCGCTCTCTTCCCGTTCAGCTTTCTCTGACGATGCTCCACATGTTTTCAATGGGGTTCAGGTCAGGTGGGTTTGCGGGCCAATCCAGCATGGTGATCCATGGTTGTTGAAGCAGGATCTGGTAGTTTTGGCAGTGTGGGCAGGTGCCAAGTCCTGCTGGAAGATGAAGTCTGCATCCCCATACAGCTGGTCCACTGAAGCAAGCATGAAGGTGTCCAAAATGTCCTGGTAGACGGCTGCATTGATGCTGGACTTGATGAAGCTCACAGGTCCATTCCTTATGAAGTCCTCCACACGTCTGAAAGGTCCTTTCCTGACCATCTTCTCCAGGCTGCTGTCAGCCCTCCGGCTTCTACACCGTTTTCTTCCACACTTCTTCCTTCCACTTAACTTTCCATTAATGTGCTTTGAGACACTCTGAGAACATCCAGCTTCTTTTCTATCACTTTTTGTGTCTTTCCACCTTGTGCAGGGAGTCAATGATGGTTTTCTGCACAACTGTCAGATCAGCATCTTCCCCATGATTGTGAATTCTTCTAAACCAACACAGAGACTTTTTAAAGGCTCAGGGTACTTATGGAGGTGTTTGGATTACTGACCTGATTAGAATGTGACACTATGAACCTGCAATACTGGAGCTTTTCACAATATTCTCATTTTTGGAGTTTTTGAATTTGAGGTTTTCTTCAGCTGCAACTTCTAATCAGCAACATCCAAACAAATAAAAGCTGCAAATATATTGATTTGCATATTATTTATCTATACAATATGTAAATGGCACCTTTTAAGTTGAATTACAGAAATACATGAACTTTTTCAGGATATTCTCATTTTTTGGGTAGTACCTGTACATGTATATTAGTCTATTTTGCAATGCAAGTCTGAAAATGGCTTGTGTGTGTGTGTGTGTGTGTGTATATATATATATATATATATATATATATATATATATATACATATATATGCTATATACAAACGTGTGCGTATGTACAGCAGTCTCGAGCGGTCATTGCACATGGGTTGTAGAGCGTGATGCTCTCTCTCTATCTCACGCCTCTCGTCCACCTCCACCCCTGAGCTCCATGGTGCCGTTTGCAGAGGGTTGCTGGCATCGTGCCGGCCGTTTGGTCAGCATCCGCCTCTCTGCCACGGTCACCAGGGGGTCCAGATTCATGCCCACAGCAGAGCTGGCTAGTGTCTGATATATGGAAGTATCTAATACCTGCTAGTATCTGATATATGCTAGTATTTGACACCGAAGTGCATTAAAACTGTATAATGCACGGATCCGAGTTTAATCCGATTATACCACGGTCCCACAGAGTAAACATTTAATGACAAATGTTTATTCACTTTATTAAACCCGTTAAACACGTTTAAGTATCGGAACTATTCTATGTTAGCAGCCGGTTTGAGCGTTGCTATGGTAATAACATGGTAATGATATGACAGATATTTAACTAGGTATGCATGTTTCCAAAAATAAGCACACCAGTTGGCAGAACTGACCGTGGTATAAAAATCAATATGAAATCGGCATATAAAAATATCACAATATTTCAGTGTATTGATATTTTTCCCCACCCGTAGTTGAGCTCCATGTATCGTCTGTCGTCACATGACTCCACCCATCCAGTCAATAAGCAGCTATTGTTCATTTATCATATATACGGTGATATTGATGGGAGGCCGTATCGTCCAGCTGTAAGCTGGTTAATCTGGACAGTAAAACAATTATTGATGGGGAAGAAGCTGCATGTTCAGTATTATGACTACTCTTCACTTCGCTGTGATTTGCTTTATTTTTAACATCTTAAGACACAAAATAACATTTATTTTAATATTTCCATTTTTCTATAAAAAAACCAAACATACAGGTTGTGATGAAACAAAAAGCAAAGCAAAAGGAGGATGAATGCTGGTGGGAAACCTCTGAAGCCTGTGCGGGTGTTGGAGTGTGACAGATGGACTGAAACCTCCGTGTTGCCATCGGTTACCAAGTGGTGCACGTAGGAGTAGAAAAAAACCCCAAAACAAACGTGGACGGGCTGAAACAAACGTGGACGTGTTGTGGAACTGAGATGCAAAATTAAAGAAGAAAAAAGAAACAAAGACGTGCTGACTGTTTTAACGGTGCAGGAACGATGAGCTTTTACTCTGAAAGGACTCAAACGTGTGAGTAAAGCTGAAGAATTACAATCAGGGCATAATTAATACTCAATGTTTAACTCATATAATTGGCCGACAGTCACATAATGTGGCTGATTGAACAGTTACAAAGGCTTATGAGGGATTAGTGCCTCCATTAATGTAATAAGTGTGAGTGTGTGACCATTGGATTCAATTAACATGCAACAGCTGCTGAGAGACGGGTCCCACGAGGCAAATCTGCTTGCACAGAGCGCCTGATACCAGTTTAACTTTTTGATAAGGTGACGTCCTTTATTTGGCCTAATCTTGTTTGCAAGTTTCTTTGGCAACTGTTGAAAAACTGCTAAGCATCCGTCAGACGGAGTTTAAGGAAAGTCAATACTGAAGCAATCTGTTGTCTGAGAGGAGCGAGGGAACGGCGCTTCCATCCCAGATCTGCTCCTTAATGAGCTCATTGCTGGTTTCCTCATTAAATACTGTTTAAATGTTGAGCAGCTGAATCTCTGTCAGCGAGATAAATAGCTTTTCTGTGCACCGCAAACCGTATTCACTTCTTTTTTAAAATCTGCAGTAAAACTTCACATTTATTCATTTAGACACAAGACAAATATATTTTTGTTTTGTATTTTTTAAAGAAGAATAATTGTTATTTAATTAAATAACATAACATTTTTCTTAAACCAATTTTTCTGAATTTTGACTTATGACTGCCTGGATTTATATAAAAACAAAAAAATGAATGAATACAATAAAATGATGACAAACTTTAAAACAGAGTTAAATATCAAATAAATCAATATAAATATATAATAGAATGTTGAATGTGGATTGAATTGGTTTTTTTTTTACTCCAATTTAAGTACATGATTGGCTGCTATCTTTTCTCTTTTTTATTTTTTCCAGTTTTTTTTTTCTTGTTATGTTACTTTAACATTTTTTAGTATAACTTTAATTTTATTCTCAATTCTCAATTGTGATATGCATACACAGAACAGAGATCATAGTTTGTTTATATGTAAATATTCTGTTAAAAATCAGTTTTAAAAGTTATGAAAAAAGAAATAATTTGAAAATAATTAATAGTAAATGAAAAAAATTACTAAAAAGTAATAAAATAAAAAGACTAGAAGCAGTTTGTTTTAAAATTGTGAGAATATTGCACAGAAAATTAAACATTTTCCAGTTTTATAAGCAATAATTTAATTCAATCTTATTGAAAGTTTACTTTATTCTCATTAAAAACAGGGAAAAATCAGCTGCCAGTGAAATTTGTTCAAATTGACAAAAGTAATAAATAAAAATCTTATGAAAATCACGACATTGATTCTGAATTGTGGTTCAACAGAAATAATAAAAACAGAAAATAAAACAAATAAACAAGCATGACGGGCTCTGAATCTAAAATGTTGTTGAGCAACATTCTGATTCAATCACTGCAATCAGCTGTTTTCTGTACCGTCCAATCAGACGTCTGCACCTGCTGACAGGTATGTTGGTCCATGTTCATGGGAAAGATGCTCTGATGTGTCGAGGACAGTGTTTTTTTAAAAAATATATTTATTTCCTTAAACAAAAATTCAAAATAGTTTTATTTTACAAAATTATAATTTAGTGAATTTTTATCTATTATTACTTTTTGCAGTTTCTTATTTGAATTCCTGTTGTGAATTCAGACTTTCTTTAACGGGATGTAAACTTTGAAGCACAACTGTAAGTCCTCTTTTCCAGGAGCGTCCTGGCAACAGCAGCACAACAAACGCGTGGGAGTAAAAATGTTACCTGGAAAATGTCGATCGCATGTTTGATGAAGCAAAATGCAGAAATAAAAGCAGCTGAGAGAAATCAGGACGTCCATGTGAGGGTCCGGGGACCGTCACGCCCGCAGATGAGCCAGATATTCCACAACCGCTGCAGGAGGCCAGACCGCATCCAGCTGGACCACCTCCTCATCCTCCTCCTCCTGCAGGGAGGACCACTGCGCTCCTCATCGTCCTCCTTCTGCAGGGAGGACCACAGCGCTCCTCGTCCTCCTCTTCTACCGGCGCTCCTCGTCCTCCTCCTGCAGGGAGGACCACAGCGCTCCTCGTCCTCCTCGTCCTGCAGGGAGGACCACAGCGCTCCTCATCGTCCTCCTGCAGGGAGGACCACTGCGCTCCTCGTCCTCCTCGTCCTCCCCCTTCACCGGCGCTCCTCGTCCTCCTCCTGCATGGAGGACCACTGCGCTCCTCGTCCTCCTCTTCTACCAGCACTCCTCGTCCTCCTCCTGCAGGGAGCACCGGCCTTCCTTGTCCTCCTCCTCGTCCTCCACCGGCGCTCCTCGTCCTCCTCCTCCACCGGCGCTCCTTGTCCTCCTCTTCATCCTCCTCGTCCACCGGCACTCCTCGTCCTCCACCGGCGCTCCCGCGGACGCCGTGTGGCTGGACTGGCCTTCCAGCAGGATTCTGCACATATTCCCCCCCCTGATTGATCACCGTGCGACTTTACGGTTCAAAGCCGGTCAGGAACAGTTTCTGGATGTGAGGAATGCCCTCTACCCCGGGGCCCTCATTTAACTCAAAGCTTTGTGCCAGGTGTCCCCGGCTACTCCGCCTCACCTGACGAGGCCACATTAGTGGGACGTTTACCCTGAAATGGTCGGGGTAAGCTCCGGAAAACAACAGAAGGCTCCCCCGCTGGAGGTGGAAGGGTGAGAGGATTATCAGGATATGACAGCCCTTCATTCATGTCACCATCTATTTCCCCTTCCTCACCCAGACTCCAGCTCCTCTCCGGACCGGGAGGCTGAACGGAGGACCGTCACACGCTGGCCTCCTTATTTGTGACTATAAATCCAATCACGCAAAAGAAAACAAGCGAAACATAATTCCTAACTTGAGCTGAGCTGTGATGGGTTACCCGACAGACCACACATGACCCTCTCAGGCCTATTAGGAGGGTTTATTTACGGGTCACACGAGCAGGTCTTGTTGCACAGCTCTGTTTTCTGGAAGCGTTATTTCCCCACATCACCACCAACATCAGCCAAACACCGAGTTCAGAGAGAAGGTTTGACATCCGAGGAAACGCCGACCGTTTCTGATCCTCACAGATTATCAGTTCAAACTCCAGCAGAGCCTCTGAGCGCGGAACGTCAGTGTGTAACTGTGATGGATAGTTTACACTGCAGCATTTCTGTCCCGTCCTGCAGGTTTGCAGTCCAGCCGCTGAACGTGGGGTTTATTCAGTCTGCTACAATGATCCATGATAACATCATTATTTACCAAATATAGCAAAATGGCTCGGAGCTTTAGGTTTTTAACAATGAATTAATAAAATCAGTGTTAAAAACTTAAAGCTCTGAGCCATTTTGCTATATTTGGTCTGCAGGTCACGAAGAAGCTGAACCTTTAATCCCAGTCAGCCTCAGTTGTCAGATTGAGGCTAAAATGATGTAAATGACTGCATCAACAGATAAAGCAGCATAAAGACCAACCAGAATTTTTTTAAAAGTTTAAACCACAAAAACAGACCAGACACAATCAGATGGGTGAGTGATATCGTACACAGTTTGTGTCATGTTTTTACCCTTCACTATATTAGCATAGCTCAGTATTATCACATATACGGTGGACCAGATGTGCAAATATGCTTCATACACAAAAACAACTGCAAGAAAAAAAAATGCTTCATACATTAAACAACTGCAACAAGAAAAAGCTGCATGAACAAAAACAACTGCAACAAGAAAATGCTGCAAAACTGAAACTGCAACAACAAAATGCTGCAAAACTGCAACTGCAACAAGAAATGCTGCAAAACTAAAACTGCAACAAGAAAAAAGATGCATGAACAAAAACAACTGCAACAAGAAAAGGCTGCAAAACTAAAACTGCAACAAGGAAATGCTGCAAAACTGAAACTGCAACAAGAAAATGCTGCAAAACTAAAACTGCAACAAGGAAATGCTGCAAAACTGAAACTGCAACAAGAAAATGCTGCAAAACTGAAACTGCAACAAGGAAATGCTGCAAAACTGAAACTGCAACAAGGAAATGCTGCAAAACTGAAACTGCAACAAGAAAATGCTGCAAAACTGAAACTGCAACAAGGAAATGCTGCAAAACTGAAACTGCAACAAGAAAATGCTGCAAAACTGAAACTGCAACAAGAAAATGCTGCAAAACTAAAACTGCAACAAGGAAATGCTGCAAAACTGAAACTGCAACAAGAAAATGCTGCAAAACTGAAACTGCAACAAGGAAATGCTGCAAAACTGAAACTGCAACAAGAAAATGCTGCAAAACTGAAACTGCAACAAGGAAATGCTGCAAAACTGAAACTGCAACAAGAAAATGCTGCAAAACTGAAACTGCAACAAGAAAATGCTGCAAGGGGCAGTGATTAGCTCAGTTGGTTGAGCAGCCGCCCCATGAACAGAGGCTACAGTTCCTCAGCGCAGTCGGCCCCGGTTCGATTCCCGGTCGAGGACCCTTTGCTGCATGTCACTCCCCACTCTCTCTGCCCCTTTCCTGTCACTATACACTGTTGTATAAAGGCCACTAGTGCCCAAAAATCCTTTAAAAAAAAAAAAAAAAAAAAAAAAAAAAAAAAAAAAAAAAAAAAAAAAAAAAAAAATGCTGCAAAACTGAAACTGCAACAAGAAAATGCTGCAAAACTAAAACTGCAACAAGGAAATGCTGCAAAACTGAAACAACTGCAACAAGGAAATGCTGCAAAACTGGAACAACTGCAAAAATGCAGTATAAAGGAAAACAACTGCAACAAGACACTGCACAGGAAAGCATTTAAAGAGCTTTAATTTGACCTGGAGGAACCTGGACTGGTGGTTTCAGACGAAACCAGGCTGGACTTGTCTTCATCAGCGTCTCCATCACGCTCTGTAACTGTTTAACATTAATCTGTGACTCGGTGATAAACAGGAAACTGTGATGCTACACGGTTATTTTGTTATATTTTCCTGACGTTCCAGATATATTATTCTAGAATATTTATATCCATTTCTATTGCTGGTTATTGCACATTATGTTTTGGTAAGTTTATGATTAAACATTTTCCACTGAATAAATGTAAATAATCTGAACTTGTACTTAAGTTATTTGATAATTGAAATCATTTTTTAATCTTATTTTTGTTTAATTTACTCATCAGTATCATCTATTATTGTTCCAAAGGCATTTCTTTCCAGTACTTTTGTTCTTGAATTTTACTCATATCTAATATTGCCCTTGCATTCAAGATATTAATGCACGCTGCACAATCATGTCATTTTCTTTTCGGTATTGATGAAAAATGACCATAAACTGCTGGTATCATATTGACAGGGAAATTTGGGAATTGCACATCCCCATGGCAAAGGCAAAAAAGATTCTGCCGTTGACCGTGGCAGGATTGTTGAGGTCTCACACAACACAGCATCACTGCTGAGGCTGGACGCAGTAAAACTGTCGCTTTAAATGTCTTAAATGATTCTGGAGGTTTGGGGGTAAAAAGGTCAAGTGTGTAGACACAAGAAAATGTCATTGATTAAACGGATCCTCCATCATGTTCAGGCCTTCCTGATGCTGACTGCAGCCCAGTGACAGTAAGACGCCATAGATGCGCCTGCATCTCCACAGCTGGCCGGGTCAAAGCCAAGCTTCGAGAGAGAAACCGAAGCGGGAAAGCCGCCCAAACAGCAGGGCGGAGGTCTGAGGACAGCTAGCACCAGTAAAAGTGGAGCATTACGAGCTGGTTTCCATCACAATATTTCAAAAATAAAAGTGATATTTCTTCAATTTTGAAAAAGTACAATGATGAAATGCAGGTGTTTCCACTGAACGGTGTTTAGCTCATATAGGGGAGTGGATAGCCTAGTGGTAGCGTCGTGGGCTTGGGCGCGGAGGACCCGGGTTCGATCCCCCGACACGACTCCTGGGTGTACCACTGTGGACCCCTGAGCACACCAACCCCCCCCCCAACTGCTCCCCGGGCGCCTTAAGTAGCAGCCCACTGCTCTCTGATACTCACAGTACAGAGATGGTGAAATGCAGAGCCCTAATTTCCCCTCGGGGATCATACAAGTATAATAAAAAAAAAAAAGAAAAAAAAAAGCCGTAATTGCAACAAGAAAATGCTGCAAAACTGGAACAAAAGCCGTAATTCTCGTAAAATCGATGTTTTAGAGCTGCGGCTCCTCAGGAGGTGAAACCAGCGGACGACAATTCAGAGGCAATGTTCGCATGTACGTATAATTAACATTAATTAACGTATAATAACATGCGTGAAGGTGATAATGAGTCGTGGCCACGCGTTCCACACATGTGGTAACCACACAAATAACTGGTGGTTCTTCACGTAATAATACGTGAAGAACTAAAACCAGATCGATGTTGTCCACAGATGAACTCTGTTTGCTGAATTACGGTGATTTACAGATTTTTCATACGCTTACACGTGACTGATAAACTTCCACCATCACTCCGATTCCACAGTTAATGCTTGTAAATGATCAAAAACGTCATCATTAAGATAGGGGGGTAAAAAACAGTTTTTCTATGTCACGCCTGATGGCTGTAAATGCAAAAAGTGTTTCTATTACATTTTTGTGACATACTGCTTAATCGAAACGTCTGAAAATCCTCATGAGAGCATAAAATGTATTTGATATTTGATAGTTTTTTTTTTTTTTAATGTTTCAATTACCATTTTTTATTGCGATATTTACCGTTTCAGGTTTTGCACATTTTTAGCAGGAATGGAAAGTTATAGCTCACATTAGCACACACAGCAAACTGAGCTCAGACTACCTCACTCCAAACACACCGGACTCATGAGCATATTTTAAAACCATTGCGTCTTTGTTACAGGAGTAAGCAGGAACAACTGCAACCCTGAAGATATTAATTATGTTGCTCATTACTCAGTTGTTATAGAAAAATGATAAAATTGCTAACTATGGAAAATTAAATTTACTGACCTTTTACTCTTATCATTTATTTGTCCAACAGTGTGTATGTGTTTATGCGTATGCATGTGTAAGTATATACAGTTATCCTCAAAATTATTCAACCTATTAAAGAGGGAAAAAAATAATCTGTTAGTGAAATAAATTGAAATTGACAAAAATAATAATAAATAAAAATTCTATGAAAATTATGACTTTGATTCTGAATTGTGGTTCAACAGAAATATTAAAAAACACAACAAATAAAATAAAATAAAAAAATAACACAAGTAAACAAGCATGATGTTGTTGAGAGACACTTTGAGCCAATCACTGCAATCAGGTGTTTCTGTAACGTCCAATCAGACGTCTGCACCTGTTGACAGGTATGTTGGTCCATGTTCATGGAAAAGATGCTCTGATGTTGAGCAGTTTTTTTTTTTAAATCATTATTTCCAACCACAACTCAAAACTAACATTTTATTTCACTGAATTATAATTTTGTAAATTTTTCTTTATTATTAGTTTCTTTAGCTTCTTGATATTTGAATTACTGTTATGAGTTTAGTCTTTTCTTTTTATTTGAGGGTATGGATAATTTTAACTGTATACTTTTGATTGTGCTTTTTGTATTTTTTATTATAAAGAAAAAAGAAAAGGAGAAAAAAGGAAAAACTTAAGCTCATAGATCAACTTCTAATGTTTGTGCTATGTTATTTTTATTATCTTATATCTAACTGGTGTAGGTATTTGGTACAAGCTTATGCTTCTATCTGCACCCTTTTGGCCAACTGACAGATTAGTTTTATCTTTTGTTTTTGCCAAATTAACTATCCATTCATTCATTCATTCATTCAATACTTCCATTTTTCTTACCTGCTAATCGCGTACTTTTCTGTGATCCATGTTTTAGGATCGGGCTGCACGATTGATCGTTAAAAAATCGTGATCTCATTTCTACCCACAACGATTCTGAAGCATTTTTTTTTCATCACAAGCTAATCACCTACTTTCTCTAAATAAGGTTGTAGCCAAATAAGGTTTAGCCAATTAAAATGAAGTCAACTTGGTCTCCGGGTAAAGCTGCAACTCTTTTACTGAGGAAGGAGGTCTAGCGTGCCACAACAATCCCCGCTGTAAAAAGTGACGATTTTTTCTTTGGGGAACTAACATATGCAGCAATGTCAACTACATGAATTAATTTCTACTGCCATGTCGTCACTCCTTTACAGTTTATTTGTGCAATTTTAAGGAAAAAAAAATCGTGCAAGAGAATTTTGAACTCAATTTTAAAGGTACAGTATGTAAGAATTACTGACATCTAGTGGTAAAGATGGGTATTTGAAAGAAAAGGTGTTTTCTTTCAAATGACTTCATATTCCAGCACTTTTGTGAATGTACGGTGGCCGGTAGTGGCCAAAATTCTCCCAGATATAAAGATGTTTTTATCCGGGAGTGGATCAGTGGTTGCAGGTGGAACTATGACCGGACGATGAGGAACTATTTTGTCTTTTAAAGCATTTCTGATAAAAGAGTCTCTAACTGCCATTAAACAAAGCTGCTACAGCAGTTTGAAAGTTCAGAGTTCTCACTTCACACACATTGTTTTGTCCATTCAGGGACACCGTAGTAAAAATGGTGGTACTAATATGGCAGCCTCCATATGTGCACCCCCCAGCAGGTAGATATAAATGACTCATTCTAAGAAAATAAACATATAACAGCTGTTTTAGTGATGCGATTACACATCAACAGAAACACAGTTTGGAATTACATGTCACATTTTTCTGCCATTGACCTTTGATTTTTTACATACTGTACCTTTAAGCAAAAAAATCCTGATTGACATTTTTTTCCCAGAATCGTGCAGCCGTGTTTTAGGAACAAACCTACAGCGATTAAATTCAGATTTCTACCAAACATTCCTCTGAATGTCTGCTTGGGTTAGCCGCAACGGACCGCTAGCATACTCATTACCCACGATACCACAGGGAGTGGGAGGAGCTTAAAGGCTGAGAAGTTTCCTCTGTGAGAAAAGTTTTTTGACCCAGACAGACAGAGAGGAGGAAAAGCTGAGACGGAGGGTGAATATTACCATTCTGAATGGCCTCATCTTTCCAGCGGGGGGAGCATTTTTCTGCTGGCTCTAAAACAGACGGAGAAGGGAATTTACAAAACAGGTGAGAGGCAGACTGAGGCTGCTTCCCCTCATGTCACATCAGCAGCGTTCAGGAGCGAGCTTAAAGGGATAGTACGCCCACAGAGCGGTGCTCCTTCATCTTCTCCTCATCCTCATGCTGAGCAAGACTCTGGAGCACTCTTTAATATCTCAAATGCAGCCGGAGATCCGGGGGGGGGGGCTTTCATATGATGCAGTTCAGCGGCGACTGAACCAAAAAGGTCCGTAAAACTTGTGAATCTTCCTCCGTACTGCTCGTACGGTGTAATCCAGGCTGTGTCTCGTGCTGCACCTGCAGCCTCCTGAAACCGTAGCTGCTGAAATGGGACATCCTACCCAACCAGAATTTCCCATGGTGCTCCAGTCCCGTTGCCTAGCAACTGCAGACTCCACAGCGAGCTTTCTGTCTGGGATGGGTGTCAGAGATTTGGCCTGTGTTTTGTTTGGTGATGGTGAGTGGGGGGGGGGGGGGGGGGGTTGGAAAGTAAAAAGCCGTGGCTTTGTTTGACTTTTTGTGTATTTTGTACAGTTTTTGGATGCAGGTTTGAAATAAATTGTTTGATCCATTTATTGATTGACTCAATTCAGTGACTTGAAATCAAATCAGAAACTGTGAATTGTGAAATGAATCAAATGGGGATGTCCAATATCATCAGCCGACCGATATTACAGGCCAATATTGGCATTTAAGTGTGATATCGGAAAATACTGGTATTTGTTTTTTGGGTCGATATTCTGAAAAATTAGATCCTGTTCCATCAGCTTTGGTCCAGCGTGTCTAAAAGTCCCTGTTATCCAGGAAGAACTTCATTTCCCAGCATTCCTTTCAGAGTCATGTGACTACGGTGCAGCTGCTGCTGCTACAGACTGACTTGATAATACCTGCTAGTATCTGATATATGGTAGTATCTGATATATGGTAGTATCTAATACCTGCTAGTATCTGATATATGGTAGTATCTGATATATGCTAGTATCTGATATATGCTAGTATCTGATATATGCTAGTATCTAATACCTGCTAGTATCTGATATTTATATTATACCACAAAAATGAACTCCTCTGGTTCAGTTCAGGAGATTTTGGGATCTTTGCTCTTGAAGCAGAAATAGTTGTATTTCTCACAATACGAGAGATGCAACCTCACAATTGTCTGTATGTATCAGTTGATATCAGATATCAGAATTTAAGAGTTGGACAATATCGGTATATTGGATATCGGTACAAAGCTTATATGGAATTGAATCACGGTTAAACCAAATCGTAACAGCCCTACGAATGATATTAAACAAAGAAAGAAAGAGCGCGATCTCGTCTGGTTTGGACTGCTGAGGCTTCCGTAGTGTCGTGAACTTGCATGGATGCACATCGGAGAAGTACGATGTAGTACTGATGTAGTACTGATGTAGTACTGATGTAGTACAGATGTAGTACTGTTTAGGCTCTAAAAATCTACTAAATGACGTGGTTTCCAGTAAATTCTGGACGCTACCCACTCAGGACACTTGGATTACATTGGACGAGCAGTTTGGAGGAATATTTACACGTTTTTGTGGACTTTTATGGACCTTTTTGGCTCGGACCCCGGTGAACTCCATTATATGAAAGTTGGGGGGAACGAGAAGCCTTCCTGATCGCCGGCTGCATTTGAGATATTAAAAAAGTGCTCCAGAGCCTTCAACAGCATGAGGATGAGGAGAAGATGAAGGACCATCATTATGTGGTGTACTATCTCTTTTAGACCAGGTACTTTTTATCAGTCCGTTTCCTGGATATAACAACAACAGCAGAAAGCAGAAAACACAGCCCGCCTGTGCGGTGCCCTTCAAAATAAAGCTCCCGCTCAGGCAGGCATGCAGACACCAGTTCTATGGTATTCCCTTCCCCCGCAGTAGCCTGTGCATGAACGAAAGCAGGTCTGGTACATACTGTACAGAGCTACATGGTTTACTCAGAATAAAGCCGTGTTAAGTGTGTGAGAGAGATTTATCAGCGAAACAAACACGACAAGTCTGGCGAGCTGCACTCAGAATAGCTGCTGTAAAGCACCAGCAGGTGTCGCCGTGCGTGAAAGTGACCACCGATCGCCCGATCCTGCTGTAACACTGAACCACCGTGTTCCTCATACTCAGTAAATGCTACATTTATGAAACGCATGCTTGCGTGTGGAACGTTATTTTTGTGGGAAAATACTTTTTCTGGCAATCATTTGTTCATATCTGTGAAAACAGCCAGGTCCTCTCCTCCATGTTCACCGTGCTGACGAAACATCCAGAACTGTGTTTGAGCATTTCACAGTCGTAATATGAAGAGTTCGTTTGCAAAAACACGTGAACCAGCATTTAGGAAAACCGGAGTTAACTGCTTCTACTAATAAACTCATTTACTGTTTGAATATTTTCACTAAACCACACTCACATGAAGGAGACGGTTTTAATGATGTTAAGTACACACTCAGAAACACAGAGGTACAGACAGGAACATTTCTGTACCTGTACGTACATTTTTTACAGATGTTCTCTCTAAAAGTACAATATTGGTCTTTATGAGGCCAGAAGTACCTATATACTATGAAAAAGGCTCCAAAGTAATATAAAGTACACATTTGTACCATTCCAACCCTAAGGGTACCTGCAGCATTGAAACATGTGTGTAGCTTGTACAATAACTATAAATAGCAGTACTTCTAAACAGTAGTATAATTATAGTTATTATATTATGATTTTCATAATTATCATAGTAATAATTATATGTATAATTTTATATGTGTTTGGCCTAATATTTCTATAATAATTATTCATTTATTATTAGCATCTTTGATTGTTGTCATAATCTCTATTTTATTGACTTTTATTCATCATCTTTAATTGGTTTAATTGTACTTTATTAACTCATACAGCTTGATAAGGTACAAAAATGGACCATGAAGGTACAGAAATGTCTTTCAGAAAGGAACCCCCCCCAGCAACAAGCTTTGGACCCTTTTAGGTACAAACTGCTACCTCTGTTTCTGAGTGTGTGGAGATAGGAGGTTTGTACCTGACAGCGACGAAAAACAGTGAACTGCTTTTTCTAAATGGCGGTTAACTGTTTTTGCAAATGAACTCTTCATATATTGGAGACATAATAGATATATATTGTATTATTTTATGATATGAGGTATTTTTTCTTGTTTTTTGCTTTGGGCTGGTGTCTGTTATACCCGGGAAACGCACTGATAAAAGTACCTCGGTCCTTTAAACCAAACAGCTTGGTGTGGATGCTAAGACGGCAGCTTTGCCTTGGTGGCGGTTCTGGTGCAGCAGCGAGCCGGGGAGGGGCCCCCCCCCCGAGCGTGATGCACGGGAGCGTGTCTGCTTAGATCCATGGCATCTGTGCAGGATCAGCCAGGTCAGGATGCTTAATTCCACGTGTGATGACCAGTTCACCTCGTTCCTTACTTCTGCTAGCTAAACGGTCTTTACTGAGCCGTCTGCTGATCTAAGGGGCAAAATGTTGATGTGTCTCCAAAACAACGGGGTGTCTGGGCTCTGCACGCTCATGGTTATAGATGAGTTTTCCGTTAACAAACATTGGCAGTTGCTAGGCAACCAGGGGGCAGAAAGCCTGTTTTGTATTGGAGTCTACGGCCAAACACGCACTCATATCATTCATAAAAATGTAAATAACCCGACGAAACAAACAGAGATCATCGTGTTTTAAATTATATTGAATAAATCTGTATTTTGATGACGAATAACAAAATAGCGACGCTGCGTTGCTGTGTTATATTTATATCACGATCACACTAACTTGGTAAGGGATTCATCACCCGGAAACGGCATTTTTCTGGTTAAAACATGGATATTATTCGTGTCGGACCTCATTTGAAATTTGCCTGAAAAACCTGAGTTAGAAAGCGGCTTAAACTTTCGTTTAGACTCTTTGTTCAAACCAAAAGAGGCCACAACAATCTGCAGCCTGCAGCAGGTTCAGTTCAGCTCCGTGTCGTCCTCACCTCCTCCATACAGGAGCAACTTTCACTAGTTTGGATTAAACCAGGCAAAGACGACATCATCACTACGTTTGGAAAGGAGCTGATTCCAGCTGTTAGGGACGAACACGCATTGCTGTCGGTAAGTTTCGCTGCTTGTGGAACGTTCTGCTTTATTGTGTGGATGAGATCGTGGTGGACAGCAGACAGACAAGCTAACTGCTAGCAAGCTAACTGCTAGCAAGCTAACAGTAGAAACTCAAACGCCATCTGATTTACGACCCCGTACTTCGTCCTAAATCTCCGGGATGCGTTGTTATGCCACGTGAACGTTCGTAAACGGCTCCACCATCAGTTTCTTCTTCTTTTTTAAGTTCGTGTCTAAGCAGCAGAGGACGGCTGTCACACACAGTGTTTACAGTTTATGTCATGCAGCCGATGGCGGCGGTGATGCTGCTATTACAGTCTTCCCACTAGAATACGGGAATAATTTCTGCCTCCGCCGTGGTTTAATCCTACGTGTGACCATGGTGAAAGACTAAATACATCATAGTCTGAACCGGAATAAGTTACCTGGGAGGGTTTTCTGAAGATCAGTCACGCCTACTGTCCTATTTTCACCATTTTCAACTGTTCACATGCATTAATGTTTTGATTTTTGCAACTGAACAAATACCAGGACTCAAACATTATATTTCCCCGACACTTTCACGTCATATCTTGACCTCATCTGCATTAAAAGTCGAGTTTTGTATGTAAAACACGTCTTCTCATAGTTCAGTCATGCTTTTCCTCTGTTTTCTTGCCCCCTGGTTGCGTGCGCATCCTATCTGTGACGTTGCTCAGAAACCAGCTATAACCGGTAAAAGTGGGATTCTTTTAAAGAATGATGGAAGGAAATGTGAACTGAACTCCGTCTCTGCGATCACCTCGGGACATTTTCAGACATCAGCATGAATTCCTGACGTCCGAACTGAGCGCGCTCCTGACTGCTGCTGCAGGCCCCGCCCCCGCCCACCACAGATACAGGAAGCAGTTTTAACCCCCTTCATGCTGTCTGCGTGTCTCGTTTACAGCATCATGGAAACAATCTCAGGTTTCGTCTCAGAATGAAGACGTCGATCTTACCTGACATACTGGAGGGGTTCAGGGCCGCGATGTCATCCTCAGAGCCTCCTCAGACATCTGGGTAGCTGCAGCCTGAACACAGAGCCAGCACACTGCATGAGCTTCTGTTCACCCCGTCACCTCCTCCTCCTTCTACATCTTCTACATCCACACAAACAACCAAAAACAGACGTAAAAGGAGTTTTTTCCAGCATGAAAAACAGCTGAAAAGTTTAAATGTGAGATTAGAGCACCGGTGTCCAAATTCTTCACATTGGAAAGCCAGAAATGACCGGGTGGATGGTCGCCGGCAAGAACTAGAAATTCAGCTGTGTGAAAAAGTGTTTCCTCCTTCCTGATTTCTTCTTTTTTGCATGTTTGTACTTAAATGTTTCAGATCATCAATCACATTTAAATGTTTCAAAGATAAGCAAGAAAACACAAAATGTTTTTAAATGAAGGTTTTAGACAGTAAGGGGGAAAATCCAACCCCCATGTCCCTGTGTGAGAAAGTGATCTCCTAAACCTAATAACTGCTTGTTCCACCTTAGCAGCAACAACTGCATCAAGCGTTTGTGATAACTGGCAGTGAGTCTTCTACAGCGCTGTGGAGGAATTTTGTTCCACTCATCTTTGCAGAATTGTTGTAATTCAGCCACATTGGAGGCTTTTCCAGCATGAACCGCCTTTTTAAGGTCATGCCACAGCATCTCAATGGGATTCAGGTGGGGGCTTTGACTAGGCCACTCCAAAGTCTTCATGTTGTTGTTCTTAAGCCATTCAGAGGTGGACTTGCTGGTGTGTTCTGGATCATTGTTCTGCTGCAGAACCCAAGTGCGCTTCAGCTTGAGGTCACCAACAGATGGCCGGACGTTCTAGCTCAGGATTTTTTGGTAGAAGCAGAATTCATGGTTCCATTTACCACAGCAAGTCTTCCAGGTCCTGAAGCAGCAAAACAGCCCCAGACCATCACACTACCACCACCATATTTTCCTGTTGCTATGATGTTCCTTTTCTGAAATGCCGTGTTACTTTTACGCCAGATGTAATGGGACCTCCACCTTCCAGAAAGTTCCACTTTTGTCTCGTCAGTCCACAGAGTATTTTCCCAAAAGTCTTGGGGATCATCAAGATGCTTTCTGGCTAAACTGAGACGAGCCTTTATGTTCTTTTTGCTCAGCAGTGGTTTTGGTCTTGGAACTCTGCCATGCAGCCATTTTTGCCCCCCAGTCTCTTTCTGATGGGGGAGTCATGAACACTGACCTTCATTGAGGCAAGTGAGGCCTGCAGTTCTTGGATGTTGTTCTGGGGTCTTTTGTGACCTCTTAGATGAGTCGTCAAACCTCCATGAGACGAAACATAAATAGACAAAGAATTTACTCCTTAGAAAACAGCAACTTTCTGCTTGAATATTAGACACAATACTTTAAAATCAATTTCTGTGGAAAAAGTACTCATGTTCATGACTAAAACTTTTTCTCGTCAGTGTGCCACTGCCTTTGATTCATCTCTGACATTTGACAATCTTATTTATTCTCTGAGCTTCCAGATCTGAGCTGACATCCCTTCCCACAATGCAATGCAATGGTCATTTGTGGTCAGAAGGGGAAGTGCATCAATATATCTTTTCACACTTTTCACATTGCTCTGAAAATCTACATTTTTAAAAGAATGACAATGAGCAGCGGGCCAACTTTGGCCCCCGGGCCCCGCATTGGGCAGCTTGTGAATGTGATGCCTCCTCCCGCTGGCTTTCCTCTGTGTACGGCGACATCTGCTGGTGAAACGTGAAAATGTGAGGGAGGGATCTCAGCCTCAGGTCCTGTCCCTCCCCACATCTAACCCTGCGGTCCTGGATGAGGTGTGCAGGTGGTGGAAGTGCACATGAAGGGTTGGAGAGTGCAGGTTAGTGCAGGGAAATGTCAGAGTTGGGACAGTGATGGTTCCTCCATCATCCTGCATCACATCATTTTACATCATATGAATGAAGTTCATGTAAAATCCACACGTTTAATGAATAAATAAATGAATTACTGAATTAATTATTTACAGTCGTCCTCAAAATTATTCATACCCTCCAGTGAAAGAAAAGACTAAATTCACAATAATATTTCAAATAACAAAAGTTAAAGGAACTAATAATAAATAAAAATTTGCTAAATTATAATTTAGTGAAATAAATTTTTGCTTTTGAGTTGTGGTTAGAAATGATAGTAAAAAAACAAACGTCCAGACAATAAAGGTGGGGGGGGGGGATTTTGGGGGGGTGGGTGGTTGGGGGGGGGGGGGGGGGGGGGGGGGGGGGGTTGAAAAAATTAAAAATAATTTAAAATGAAATAATATGTAAGAAATATTTAGTGGGGGTTTATATATATATATATATATATATATATATATATATATATATATATATATATTCTGTTAAGTTAGGGATATTCAACTTTTGGTTTTTGGAGAAAGAATGATGAGAATAAATAACTATTGAACAATGTTCATGTGCATTGAAAAGTTTAGATCAAGTTTAATTCAGTTCACCTGGAAATGTTGGAGGCATTTTAGGTTCATTCTGACATCATAGAAAAAGCCAAATATCCGTAACTTTGTGTGAGTAGTATATTTATATATACTATATATATATATATATATATATATATATATATATAATATATATATATATATATATATATATATATATATATATATATATATGGTGTGTATACATATATAGAAATGTATCACTCCTATATATTGTATATAAATATCTATCTATCTATCTATATGTATATATTTACTCATTAGGGGTGCTAATGATTTACCTATTTATTTACCAAATATTGAACAATGCAGGGTTTTTGATTTATTTGATCAGCTTGTGTTCTAACGATGAGCTCTGTGCTGGAAACTCAGTGGAAATGTGTTTGAGCACATTCAGATCTGCTGTTTGCAGCCACTTTGGTTTTCATGACCCTGATTGCAGTTGTTGTCACATTCATGTGAATCGTCATGGTTTTGCATGAGGAGCTCACAGATGTCCACTCGTGGTGTTTATGGTCATTCCTGTCGTCGCTGTGGTTACAAACAACCGTCCGTTCAGCTGCTGCAGCGCGACAGAGACGTCGGCGCTCCACAACAAGCATCGGTTCATCTCACTGAGGTGAACTTGAACTCATCATCACCTCTAATTTACGCAGACTTAAAGCAGCGTTTCAATCGTTCCAAAAGTCAAATACAGACATGTAGCAGCTAAACATGTTCCATCTCCACCACAGAAACCAATCTGGTGTAAATATCAGTTTTTCATCGTCCAATTTCCAACATGGAATCAAAACTGGAGTGAACTTCACCACGGAGCTCTCCACAAACAAAAACAACCTTAAGACCCCAGAAGAGGGCGGCCGGAAGAGAAAAAGAACCTGGAGGGAAAAGAATTGGTTTAACACCGGTTTACCTCCAAGGATGCATAGAAAAAAGAGAAAAAAAGAGGAGCGTGGGGGGGTATGCCCACCAGAGGGAGAAGGGGGGAAAAAAACGGAACAGAGGGACCACAGAAGACCAAGAAATACACGAGACCAAGAGGCAAAAGAGAGCGAAACGAAGAAATAGTAAAGGATAGGGAACAGTGATGGTCTCGTTGAGGAAGAGGTAGAAGTACGGAGAAAAATACACCCACCAATGAAGAGACACACAAAGTTGAGGTTTTTTCTGCTCCTGAAGTTATAATCCAACCACTTCTGAAGTCGGTTCGTCTCAGAACAACAAATAAACTCCCACGCTGAACGCAAACACATTTTCCCAGCATGCCGTCCTCTAGAGCTAAAAACTCTTTCCTCCTGATTGTGGATGAAACGTCTGTTAGCTGATGGCTGTTTGTCTCTGAGGAAATCTTCCTGCAGCTGTTAGTTTCTTCCTCAGAGAGTGTGTATAGGTGAGGATTCTCTAAGAGTTTCTGTTCCACAAAGAGGGCGTCTGGCTACGATGCTGCACATGTTTGTGCTTCCTGATTGGTGCACCTGGTTGCGTATACCGGTGTCAGTCAGTTATGTTAGGAAGCTGCAGCTGAATATTCATATATATACTCACATATGCACAGATGAAGAAAAACACGACTTAAATGAAGTTTTTTATAAGGAAATAACAGTAACATGCTGAAAAGCTCTGAAAGTCCATTTTTCATGATACGGCTCCTTTAAATGTATTTTATCAACTTTAAGTCGTATAAACAAAAGTTTTTTTTTTGAGGGACATTTTTTAGGGTGGGGGTTAAAACCCACCCCCTAAAAACCAGGGGTCCAGTTTGTACCTAAAAGGGTCCAAAGCTTGCTGCTGGGGGGGGGGTTCCTTTCTGAAAGACATTTCTGTACCTTCATGGTCCATTTTTGTACCTTATCAAGCTGTATGAGTTAATAAAGTACAATTAAACCAATTAAAGATGATGAATAAAAGTCAATAAAATAGAGATTATGACAACAATCAAAGATGCTAATAATAAATGAATAATTATTATAGAAATATTAGGCCAAACACATATATAATTATACATATAATTATTACTATGATTATTATGAAAATCATAATATAATAACTATAATTATACTACTGTTTAGAAGTACTGCTATTTATAGTTATTACAAGACACATGTTTCAATGCTGCAGGTACCCTTAGGGTTGGAATGGTACAAATGTGTACTTTATATTACTTTGGACCCTTTTTCATAGTATATAGGTACTTCTGGCCTCATAAAGACCAATATTGTACTTTTGAGAGTACATTTGTAGTAAACATACGTACAGGTACAGAAATGATCCTGTCTGTACCTCCATGTTTCTGAGTGTGTACATTTGGTTTTTTTATAGAGCTGCTGTTTCTTTATTTTTGTGGTGATGAGTACAGAACGGAGAAAACAAGTGAATTATTGCTATCGTGCAAGTTTCAGGCTCATTTTGTTCAGAAAACAATGACTTTGTTTTTATGGTTCAAAAATGGAAACAGCAACACGTTTCACATTTAGAGCTGCTGGATGTTTTTCTTCTTTCAGAAAGTTTTAAAGACCACAGTCATAAAACAAACAGGAGCTGCAGGATTTTGCCCGAAAACACCAATTAAAATAAAATCTGTGTAAATTTTCTCCTTTTTACAATCAACTACGTTGCCAGAAGAACTCTTAGTTTAGTTTAGTTTAAGATCCCCGATAGCTGTAGCAAGCTACAGCTATTCTTTCTGTGGTCCAACAAAAAATTATATGAACATTAAAAACAAAATAAACAATAATCAAAACAAAAATAAACACAAATAATCAAAAACAAACTATAAAACACAGCAAGTCAGGAAGGTTTTGAACTTCCTCAGTCATAGAACCATGTAATCTATAGTTCTGAATGAACTATAAACGGAGCAGAGAGGCGGCCGAGGCCACGGAGGCGGAAACGTCGGCCATGTTGTTCTGACAGGACGGAGCCGGTTCGGTTCTGCTGCATCTCGGTCTGTCTCACCTCCTCCTGCAGTCGCAGAGCATCAGCTGTAACCTTAACTGGCCTCAGTAAGCTGAGAAACCAGGACGCTCCATGTCCTTGATGAGACGTCCTCTCCAGTCCACACACAGACACACGCACACATGCACGCACACACACACACGCACACATGCACGCACACACACACACGCACACATATACACACACACACACACACACACACGCACACATACACACACACACACACACGCCCAATACACACACACACACACACGCCCAATACACACACACACACACACAAGCACACACACACACACACGCACACATATACACACACACACACACACACACACACGCACACACACACGCACACATATATACACTCCACGTTCCTGAAGCCGCAGCGAGAGTGCACGTATGCAGTGAGTGTGCACGTGTGCAGCGAGAGTGCACGTATGCAGGTGCACGTGTGCAGTGAGAGTGCACGTATGCAGTGAGAGTGCACGTATGCAGGTGCACGTGTGCAGTGAGAGTGCATGTTTGCAGCGAGAGTGCACGTGTGCAGTGAGAGTGCATGTGTGCAGCGAGAGTGCACGTGTGCAGTGAGTGCACGTGTGCAGTGAGAGTGCACGTGTGCAGTGAGATTACACGTATGCAGCGAGAGTGCACGTGTGCAACGAGAGTGCACGTGTGCAGTGAGAGTGCACGTGTGCAGTGAGAGTGCACGTATGCAGTGAGAGTGCACGTATGCAGGTGCACGTGTGCAGTGAGAGTGCATGTATGCAGCGAGAGTGCACGTGTGCAGCGAGAGTGCACGTGTGCAGTGAGTGCACGTGTGCAGCGAGAGTGCACGTGTGCAACGAGAGTGCACGTGTGCAGTGAGAGTGCACGTGTGCAGTGAGAGTGCACGTGTGCAGCGAGAGTGCATGTGTGCAGTGAGAGTTCACGTGTGCAGTGAGAGTGCACGTGTGCAGTGAGAGTGCACATGTGCAGTGAGAGTGCACGTGTGCAGCGAGAGTGCACGTGTGCAGCGAGAGTGCACGTGTGCAGTGAGAGTGCACGTATGCAGGTGCACTTGTGCAGTGAGAGTGCACGTGTGCAGTGAGAGTGCACGTGTGCAGCGAGAGTGCACGTGTGCAGTGAGTGCACGTGTGCAGTGAGTGCACGTGTGCAGTGAGAGTGCACGTATGCAGCGAGAGTGCACGTGTGCAACGAGAGTGCACGTGTGCAGCGAGTGCACGTGTGCAGTGAGTGCACGTGTGCAGCGAGAGTGCACGTGTGCAGTGAGAGTGCACGTATGCAGCGAGAGTGCACGTGTGCAGTGAGAGTGCACGTGTGCAGTAAGAGTGCACGTGTGCAGTGAGAGTGCACGTGTGCAGCGAGAGTGCACGTGTGCAGTGAGTGCACGTGTGCAGTGAGAGTGCACGTGTGCAGCAAGAGTACATGTGACGTGATGAGGAAGTGGGGCGGAGTTTGTGCATCCTCCCAGTGAGCCAATCAGGCCTCACTTAGTGATGATGATGTTTTGGTAAATTTATTATATTATTACATTTTATATTTGAACATTTTCCACTGAAAATGTAAATAATCTTAAAGGAGCATTCCACCCACAGAAAGATGTAACTTTATCTTCCACCCCCCCTCATGGTGAGAAAGACTCTGCAGCACTTTTTTAATATCTCAAATGCAGCCGGTGATCAGGAAGGCTTCTCGTTTCCCCCCAACTTTCATATAATGGAGTTCACCGGGGTCCGAGCCAAAAAGGTCCTTAAAGTCCACAAAAACGTGTCAATATTCCTCCATACTGCTCGTCCAATGTGATCCAAGTGTCCTGAGTGGGTAGCGTCCGGAATTTACTGGAAACCATCATTTAGTAGATTTTTAGAGCCTAAACAGTACTACATCAGTACTACATCAGGACTACATCAGTACTGCATCAGGACTACATCAGTACTACATCAGTACTACATCAGGACTACATCAGTACTACATCAGGACTACATCAGGACTACATCAGTACTGCATCAGAACTACATCAGTACTGCATCAGTACTACATCAGTACTGCATCAGAACTACATCAGTACTGCATCAGTACTACATCAGTACTACATCAGGACTACACGGTACTACATCAGTACTACATCAGGACTACATCAGTACTACATCAGGACTACATCAGTACTACATCAGTACTGCATCAGTACTGCATCAGTACTACATCAGTACTGCATCAGAACGACATCAGGACTACATCAGGACTACATCAGTACTACATCAGTACTGCATCAGTACTACATCAGTACTGCATCAGTACTACATCAGTACTGCATCAGAACTACATCAGTACTACATCAGGACTACATCAGTACTACATCGTCTTTTGTGAAGCACAATATTAGACTTGTAGGTCTCCAGACGTTTTTGCCGTCTCCGTTCATCACGGCTTCGGCAGTCTTTGGTCTCAGGATCTGTACCTGTAATTTCCAGGCAGGTTTGTTTTTTAATATTAGATTTTAAATCCTATAAGTACCAAATAATAAAATCTCATTTTCATATGAAGCAGCTGAACCCAGGATGGTGTTTGGATCTACAACTCGTGGAAAATGGAATAAAATATGGTTTTTTTGGTCTTTGTCTCGGTTTAGGTGGTCTTGACTACAAGTCTAGCACATATGCGCGTTCACGAAACTACAGAAGCCTCGGCGTTCAGAGCTGCCAATCAGCCCATGAGTGAATGCTAACGTCACCATGTAGGCAGAAACAGGAAACACACGTCTATGATTTAACCCTTTAGGGGACACGGGCGGGCTGGGGAACTAAGATATATGATCAGAAACATCAAACACGCTAATTTCATGCCTGGGGCACTTTACGGGACAGAAAGTATGGGTACTGATGAAAAAGTATCATAAAGTAGTGGTGTGGTACTGACAGGAGGAGCGTCAGCATCCCTGTATTGGGGGGTTCTTGGCTGTTCCTGAATATCGGCGGTAACTGCAGATCTTCTCCGTCTGTGGAGAAACCAGAGCTTGTTCTGCTTTTTCTTCTCTTCCTCTCATTTATCTCGTCGTTCGTCGGAGCCAGGAAGCTTTCCGGCTTCCATCTTCCCAAAACGTCCTCATTAGACCTACTGTACGCACCCAGCAGCCGCCGGGCCTTCCCCAGCTGTTGTCTGGACGGTAAGTGCTCCCCGGGGTGGATGAAGTAAGCCCGCGCTCGCTTTCCCATCATGCCTTTCAGCCAGCTGTTCCTCCAGCGCTGCATGTTCATGAAAGCAGCGATGCTGACGAGCTGCATGAAGCAACGAGGGGCAGAAATGCAGCCTGAAAATGTTCACAGCCGCTCGTGGACTTGCTTTATCACAAGCTCCAATCAGAGGCTTTTAACGCTCTGTTAAAGCTGTGACATGGAGAGCTGGTAAAGGCTTAGAAACACGTTAAATTACCCACAATGCAAGCTGCTGAAGGAAAACAGCTGAATTTCAGTGTTTCCTCGTGTCCAGTATGAACGGAAACCATTAAACATGATGAAACCTGGACAGTTCAGATCAGAGGTTTTCAGACCCTGAAAGTTACATACGCTGGAGCTCACAACCCCCCCACCCCCCCCACCCCGAGACAAACAAGGGCCGGATCTACGCTGATCCAAATGTGCACACAGTAATTTACCCATGAAAAAACAATACAAAACATAAAAATAAATAAATAAAAATGAACAATAAATAAATAAAAAAATAAAAAATGAAAAATCAAATAAAATATGCTCGAGCAATCCAGAACTTTGCAGGAGGGGCTGAATTACAGTTTGTGGGTGCAGACGTGTTGGAAACGCCTGTAAATGAGGGTTTTTATGTGTTCTGAGGTTTGCAGCGAGAGATGACATCACAAAAGGAAATACGACCTGCAGCACGCAGAAATCCTCCCCACATGCCCCCCCACAAGAACATCTGCAGCAGGTGGATCTGAAATGACATCATATAAACTCTCTAACAGGGAATCCCCCGTTCTCCCCCCCTGGGTCCGGTTCTACTAAACACCGCCCCTCCCTCTTCATCCTGCAGCCTGGATGTTTGCATCTTTCCCATCGTATCCTCGTCTCACTAAAGCATTTATTTGACTTTACATTAAACCAGCGGTTACGTCCATTAGCTTACTTAGCCTACCGTTAGCTTAGTTAGCCTACCTGCTGGTTACAACTGTTAGCTTAGTTAGCCTACTGTTAGCTGAGTTAGCCTACCTGCTGGTTACTACCATTAGCGTAGTTAGCCTACTGTTAGCTTAGTTAGCCTACCGTTAACTGGAGTTAGCTTACTGTTAGCTTAGTTAGCCTGCTGTTAGCTTAGTTAGCCTACCTGCTGGTTACTACCGTTAGCTTAGCTAGCCTACCGTCAGCTTAGTTAGCCTACTGTTAGCTTAGTTAGCCTACCTGCTGGTTACTACCGTTAGCTGAGTTAGCCTACTGTTAGCTGAGTTAGCTTACTGTAAACTAAGTAAGCCTACCTGCTGGTTACTACCGTTAGCCTAGTTAGCCTACCGTTAGCTTAGTTAGCCTACTGTTAGCTGAATTAGCCTACCATTTAGTTAGTTAGCCTACCTGCTGGTTACTACCGTAAGCTTAGCTAGCCTACTTTTAGCTAAGTTAGCCTACCTGCTGGTTACTACCGTGAGCTTAGCTAGCCTACGTTTAGCTAAGTTAGCCTACCTGCTGGTTACTACCGTGAGCTTAGTTAGACTACCACTAGCTCAGTTAGCCTACCTGCTGGTTACTACTGTTAGCTTAGTTAGCCTACCTGATGGTTCGCTGAGTTAGCCTACCATTAGCTTAGTTATCTTAGCTGAGTTAATCCTTCACGCATGACCCCCCCCCCCTGTATTTACAGTATCATCTTTAATTGGTTTAATTGTACTTTATTAACTCATACAGCTTGATAAGGTACAAAAATGGACCATGAAGGTACAGAAATGTCTTTCAGAAAGGAACCCCCCCCAGCAACAAGCTTTGGACCCTTTTAGGTACAAACTGGTACCTCTGTTTCTGAGTGTGTAGCGGTTTATGAAAAACATCATAATAAAAATAAACAGCAGTTTTCGGTATGAACCGGTTAACCACACAGCTCTAATTCAGGCTGATGCAAACGCAGAAACGTCAGACTGAAATGAGCCAAACGCCACTCATCGGCTACAGGTGCTCGGATGGAGGCATTTCAGGACAACCTGATGCCGTCAGATTAAAAGCTCCACGCTCTGATCACAGCTGGGGGATTTCAGACGCTGTCAGTCGCCATTTCTGCACATTTGTGTCCCACATAAACAAAAGTGAGGATAATGGACTTCCGCCGCAGGCATAAATTAGCTGCATTGGCAGGAAAGAGAGCTGCCTTTTCCTCCTGGACTGCTCGCTCCATCACATTTTCAGACATGAAAACAGACAGAAAGGCACATTTATGGCTGCAGTTTGACAGCTGCGTTGCTTCACCGTTAAATCCCGTCAAGTTCCACATGGCCAAACTAAATGTAGGACATATAAACCGTACGAGGCGGTCACACGCATCACACTCAGAAGCAAAATGCTGCAGATTATACGGCGTTTAACCAGAGTTACAGGGAGGTGTGGGACGCGCAGAAACCCGGCAGAGCTTTCCCATCTCTGAAAACACGGCAGCTCGGCTCCGAGCGAAGCCTCTCTCATTTCCTCTGCTCGTCCTGCATGTCTGGATCAGAACCGGTCCGAGCCGAAACCCAGTCCTGACAGAAAACGCGCTGCTGGGGAGGGAAAAGCCAGCTGCCTGGTCGTCGTTGAGGTCTGCTGAGATCTCGTTGAGAAACTGAGCGGACTACTTGCAGCGCGGAGTGATATTAGGTTAACCGTAAGACCACCGGTTAAAAAAAGGACAAATGATCTGTTGCCCTTGGCAACAGTCGTTATAGGAAGAGGAGAAAGGAAAAAAGGGGAAGGGGGGGGGGGAAGGGGACAAATAAGTGACCGCGGCTAATTGCTTCTCAACTCCGAAGCTACAGCGCCGCTTACTTTAGGGTAGTGGAGGGGTTACCGCCTTAATGGACAGATAGAAACCCCACGGGGATACGCTGGTGCGATGTGACGTAGAAGGCGAGGCTGTTCCCGATCGCTCTCGATGTCTGTGATGGAAAGCACAGCCGTGGGGGGGCCGCAACGCTAGCAAGTCAGATGGTAAGTAAAGAGGGGAAACCCTCGTATTCAGAAGCAGCAAGTCAGCGCTTTTCAGTGGAACGTTGGAGAAACCCGTTTAAGTCAACGAAGCATTTACAGCATTGTAAAGAGCTGTAGAATAACAATGTTAAAGTGCCGACGACACGACCTGAACTTCCGGTAACTTTGCCGTACAACAGCACACCAGGACTAAATCAGCAGTTCTGTGCAGTTAGAAGTTCATCAGACGTGTTTTTACGTAAATATCCGATGTTTAGGAGGCTCGGCTAAGCGCTAACAGCTTTTCACTAGCTAACCTAGCCTCCGTGACGTCAGCGAGATACAGAGCTGCAGTCCGCTCACTGATTTACACGTATAACCAAAGATGCTCCAGAACAGCTGGACTGGAGCTGGTTTGTGTGCTGGATCATCAGCCAGTTCAGAGGAGTGATGATGAACGGACCTGATGAGGATGATGGACCTACTGTGAGCGCTTTGAGTTCCTGGATAGGAAAAAAAAAGCGCAATATAAATCTAATCCATTATTATTATTATAACCGAGCAGCAGCTGTCTGTCCTGGAGACGTCCTCATATAACCGAGCGGCAGCTGTCTGTCCGTACAGCAGCTGTCTGTCCAGGAGACGTCCTCATATAACCGAGCGGCAGCTGTCTGTCCAGGAGACGTCCTCATATAACCGAGTGGCAGCTGTCTGTCCAGGAGACGTCCTCATATAACCGAGCAGCAGCTGTCTGTCCCGGAGATGTCCTCATATAACCGAGCGGCAGCTGTCTGTCCGTACAGCAGCTGTCTGTCCAGGAGACGTCCTCATATAACCGAGCGGCAGCTGTCTGTCCATACAGCAGCTGTCTGTCCGTACAGCAGCTGTCTGTCCAGGAGACGTCCTCATATAACCGAGCGGCAGCTGTCTGTCCAGGAGACGTCCTCATATAACCGAGCGGCAGCTGTCTGTCCAGGAGACGTCCTCATATAACCGAGCAGCAGCTGTCTGTCCCGGAGATGTCCTCATATAACCGAGCGGCAGCTGTCTGTCGTACAGCAGCTGTCTGTCCAGGAGACGTCCTCATAACCGAGCGGCAGCTGTCTGTCCATACAGCAGCTGTCTGTCCGTACAGCAGCTGTCTGTCCAGACGTCCTCATATAACCGAGCGGCAGCTGTCTGTCCAGGAGACGTCCTCATATAACCGAGCGGCAGCTGTCTGTCCAGGAGACGTCCCTCATATAACCGAGCAGCAGCTGTCTGTCCGTACAGCAGCTGTCTGTCCAGGAGACGCTCCTCATATAACCGAGCGGCAGCCAGCTGTCCAGGGAGGCGTCCTCATATAAACCGAGCGGCAGCTGTCTGTCCCGGAGACGTCCTCATATAACCGAGCAGCAGCTGTCTGTCCTGGAGCCGTCGCTCATATAACCGAGCAGCAGCTGTCTGTCCGTACAGCAGCTGTCCTGTCCAGGAGACGCCCTCATATAACCGAGCAGCAGCTGTGTGTCCGTACAGCAGCTGTCTGTCCAGGAGACGTCCTCATATAACCGAGCGGCAGCTGCCCCCCCCCCCCCCTCTGTCCGGAGACGTCCTCATATAACCGAGCAGCAGCTGTCTGTCCTGGAGACGTCCTCATATAACCGAGTAGCAGCTGTCTGTCCCGGAGATGTCCTCATATAACCGAGCAGCAGCTGTCTGTCCTGGAGACGTCCTCATATAACCGAGTAGCAGCTGTCTGTCCTGGAGACGTCCTCATATAACCGAGCAGCAGCTGTCTGTCCCGGAGACGTCCTCATATAACCGAGCAGCAGCTGTCTGTCCTGGAGACGTCCTCATATAACCGAGTAGCAGCTGTCTGTCCTGGAGACGTCCTCATATAACCGAGCAGCAGCTGTCTGTCCGTACAGCAGCTGTCTGTCCGTACAGCAGCTGTCTGTCCGTACAGCAGCTGTCTGTCCCGGAGACGTCCTCATATAACCGAGCAGCAGCTGTCTGTCCCGGAGACGTCCTCGTATAACCGAGCAGCAGCTGTCTGTCCCGGAGACGTCCTCATATAACCGAGCAGCAGCTGTCTGTCCCGGAGACGTCCTCATATAACCAAGCAGCAGCTGTCTGTCCCGGAGACGTCCTCATATAACTGAGCAGCAGCTGTCTGTCCCGGAGACGTCCTCATATAACCGAGCAGCAGCTGTCTGTCCCGGAGACGTCCTCATATAACCGAGCAGCAGCTGTCTGTCCCGGAGACGTCCTCATATAACCAAGCAGCAGCTGTCTGTCCCGGAGACGTCCTCATATAACCGAGCAGCAGCTGTCTGTCCCGGAGACGTCCTCGTATAACCGAGCAGCAGCTGTCTGTCCCGGAGACGTCCTCGTATAACCGAGGAGCAGCTGTCTGTCCGTACAGCAGCTGTCTGTCCGTGCAGCAGCTGTCTGTCCCGGAGACGTCCTCATGTAACCGAGCAGCAGCTGTCTGTCCGTGCAGCAGCTGTCTGTCCGTGCAGCAGCTGTCTGTCCCGGAGACGTCCTCATGTAACCGAGCAGCAGCTGTCTGTCCAGGAGACGTCCTCATATAACCGAGTGGCAGCTGTCTGTCCCGGAGACGTCCTCATATAACCGAGCAGCAGCTGTCTGTCCGTACAGCAGCTGTCTGTCCGATGTGATGAAGCTACGATGGTGGAACAGAATATTCCAGAGGACATGACTGCAGTTCATGTGTTAGAGTCTCAGCAGCTCCAGTAACCAGAAGCTGCAGCAGGAGAGACGAGCAGAGGCTCCTACTGATACCCGGTAATCCCACCTGCTGCTTTCTCCTCTTCAGAATAAAATCTGCATCTGTAGGAAACTTAAATAAACTAACGCTGCACTTACGAGCTTTTAAACATTAACTGGTAAAACAACAGAAGGCTGAGTCGTTACTGTTCGTCTGTAAAACTGGAAAAGGAACTTAAACCTGCTATGAAGCCGTTGACTTCAACGTTAAATGATCTGAGAACGTTCTCTGGCAGACGTCACGTCCGGTTTCTGTAACAGCGCCACCGTCTGGTCACATGCTGAAATGCAGCCATGTTTCCTGATAAATCATCTATGTTTCTGTTACATCATCATGAGGAACGTTCTGGTCTGTAAAACACGGAGGAAACGTCACAAACGTGTCATCAGCACTTTAACTGTCCGCGTTACACTCGGGGATGAGACGGGTCCATGAGAATCGTGCTGCGTTCAGGTGTCGTTGGGATTTTCCACAGACTGTCTCCATGAGGAAAGCAGCAGACTTGAAGCAGAGCTGGTGGTTTTAGGGCTCTGGTGGTTCTGCCAAAGTCCAGCAGCGGAAAGGGAATGACTGATGTAAAAAGTTACTTTTCATAAAGAGTAACTAAGGAAAGTAACAGAGTACTTTCTTCTGAAGTAAAAGAGAAACAAGACTTCTTAAAAGTAACTCCCCCAACACTGCTGATGTGGCAGGTTTACTTTCACAAAGGAGGCGAGTTCTGGCACAAAACCGGAGCAGTTTGCACAAACTCATGAGCAGTGACACGACTTTTACGTGCTTTTCCACGTAAACCCGATGGTAGAAACGCCGCCTCTGCTCCGTACGGGAGCGGAAACGCCGGGAAACGGACGGACAGCTCTGAGGAAACGTTTGCAACAAACCGACTCTGATGCTGTTCATGTGAAACACCAGCATGCAGGAGACGGGAGAGGTCAGTGAAGGCATCGTGTTTCAGAAACACGCCGCAGCGCTGGTTTTTCCTGGGTCGGGTGACGGCCGTTGATCTGCGGCGCTCATCCTCAGCAGCGTGGACGCTCCCGACCGCGTGCAGCTCAGCTTCTCTGCAGCTCAGATGTGTTCGGGGTTTCACCGCTCCGGTAGAAGACGGTGCCACGCTCAGCACTTCCTCGTCTGCAGCGGTGAAACCACAACCGCATCCTGCAGCGAGGACGGCGTGTTCAGCTGCAGCGACATGACGCACGTGTGCCGCCTCGCTCATCATCATCATCATCATCACGTCTGTCACACAGCAGGCTGGTATCACCGCAGCAGTTATCAGGCTGTGTACATGATACCAGTAGTACTAATACTAGTACGAGTACTAGTTAGGGGTGTGACAAAATATTGATAGACTGGAATATCGTGATATTTTATGTTGCCATATCATATCAATATTAAAAAAATGCAGTTTTTTTTCCTAATGAGATCTTGTGAGATCTTGTGAGATTTTGTGAGAACGGTGAGATCTGGGGAGATCACGTTGTATCTGCAGCGGTTCAGCATGTAGGAAGTTCCTGCATCAGCACTGACATCTACGTGCATCTGCAGGTTCGGCTTCAGCCGTACACGTGGAGTAAAGTTCACATTTAAATGTGTGTCCAGGTTTTCAGAGAACACCCAGCTGTTTGAGATTATGATGAAATAATGACTGAAATGTTTATTTTTCATATGCTCCTTCAGGAAGAACCACTCTGCACCTTGTTTTATTGTTTTCATATGAACTGATGTCACTTATGCAGCTCATTCAGAACTCTGCTGCCCGAGTTCTCACTAAGACCTGAAAAGTGGACCACATCAGTCCAGTTCTCAGGTCTTTACACTGGCTGCCGGTCCATCAGAGAATAGACTTTAAAGTTCTGCTGCTGGTCTATAAAGCTCTGAATGGTTTAGGCCCAAAATACATCAGTGACCTCTGACCCAGTATGAACCTACTAGACCCCAGGTCATCTGGATCCGGCCTTTTATCAGTTCCAGAGTCAGAACCAGACCTGGAGAAGCTGCGTTCAGCTTCTATGCTCCACATGTCTGGAACAAACTCCCAGAAAGTCTCAGATCAGCTGAAACAGTTTATTTAAATCCAGGCTGAAGACCCACCTGTTCTCAGCTGCTTTTACGTAGATTTTATTCAAAAGTTAAAATCCGCACGTCTCTGTATTCTCTCTTTTTAATCTTAAATGCTTTTAATTTTGAATCATGCTTCTAATTGTTTTTTTTCTCTCCCTTTTGCTTATAATGTTTTATGTAAAACACTTTGAATTGTTCTGTACATGAAATGTGATATACAAATAAACTTGCCTTGCCTTATGTGCAACTGATTGATCATATGCTGTCATTCATTTCACATGGATTCACTCTGGAGTATAAATCCAGAACGTCTTCAGAGACACATACTGCAGCGTATCCTAGATTAATTTATGTAATATATTGGGAATTGCAGAATCGCTGTATCGTGATATTATCGTTATCGTAGGCAAAATATGGTGAGGGTACCGTGTCGTAAGGCACCGAGTGATTCCCTGCCGTCGTACTGGGTCCACCACAGCCAGCTGGTGTTCACCACCGCGCTCTCCAACTCACCACCAACTTAGAAACACTTCATGAAAAAAACACCATCAAAACTGTGAAAAACTGCATTTAACACCAGCACTCCCAGAAGTTTTCTGATTTCCCCCCACACCACCACGAGTCACCCCCCCCACAGCCAATAATTGCCCTATCCTGCCCTCATTGTTTTACAGATCAGGTAATCTGAATGTCTCTGCCACAATTTCAAAGGTCCAGTGTGTACTGAACAGCATGTGTGCGAGAAAAGTATTATTATTATAACTAAGTAAAAACACAACAAAAGATGTTACTGTTAGTATATATATATATATATATATATAAATATATAAATATATACATACATACATATATATATTAGGGGTGTGCAAACAGTCAGTATTTGTATTTCAAATAGTGTGAATTAAAAAAACAAACATGGAAGATGACGTAGAAAAACCGCTGCTTCCGGGATTTGAACCTTCATCATCTATACACAAGCTGGCTGTCTTATCCACGCCACTGTCACACATGCACAAAACATTTAAAGGTAGAGTCCGAAGTTTCTTCCTGAAAATAAACGTTAGACTGGTGCAGGTGAAATCCGTCTCAAACCTTTGGGCCTCTACTCGTGTGCAGTGGTGAGTTTGAATGTAACTCTCTCTCCTCCGTCTGTAACTCGCTCTTTATCTTTGTTCTGGTCGGGACGTTTCTGGAGATTTCTGTTTATATCTCCATCCAATCACAGAGCTAAGGACATGACGCTGTGTGGGAATAGCTCATGATTGGAGCAGACGCCTGTCACTCAAACTCTCCAAGAAAAAGAAAGAAAGAAAGGAAAATGGCGGATGCAGCGAAGGACAGGTGAGAGCGCTGTTTGACCTGCTTTCACTTTCAGCTGCTGGATTACCATCCATGGATCGTGTCCGACTGTCACGATCACTTTTTCCACCAACTTTCCTCTCACATCCACCACCTAATCTGCTTCGATTACGAGCGGTCGCCATGCCCCCCCCCCCCCCCGCGATAGGATCGAGCAGACTTCCTGTGTTGATTGACATCACCATAGCAACACTGCACCACTTCCTGGTAGGTTTTTAAAGCGTGTCTGACACCGCCAATTGCTGGATGAGGTGGGAACAACAGAAATAAAGACGATCAACACGTGGTTTTCTCTGACCTGACAAGCTCCACCAGAGATTAAAACAGCCCCCCCCCCCCCCCCCGATTAAAACCCGCAATAAACGTGGAAACACGTGATCGGCAGTTAACGTTCGGATTTGAATAAACGTGGAAACACGTGATCGGCAGTTAACGTTCGGATTTGAATTAACGTGGAAACACGTGATCGGCAGTTAACGGTCGGATTTGAATTAACGTGGAAACACGTGATCGGCAGTTAACGTTCGGATTTGAATTAACGTGGAAACACGTGATCGGCAGTTAACGTTGGGATTTGAATAAACGGGTGTGGAAACACGTGATCGGCAGTTAACGTTTGGATTTGAATTAACGTGGAAACACGTGATCGGCAGTTAACGGTCGGATTTGAATTAACGTGGAAACACGTGATCGGGCTTTTAACGTTCGGATTTGAATAAACGCGGAAACACGTGATCGCTTTTTAACGTTCGGATTTGAATAAACGTGGAAACACGTGATCGGCAGTTAACGTTCGGATTTGAATTAATGTGGAAACACATGATCGGCAGTTAACGCTCGGATTTGAATAAACGTGGAAACACGTGATCGGCAGTTAACGTTCGGATTTGAATTAACGTAGAAACACGTGATCGGCAGTTAACGTTCGGATTTGAATTAACGTGGAAACACGTGATCGGCAGTTAACGCTCGGATTTGAATAAACGTGGAAACACGTGATCGGCAGTTAACGTTCGGATTTGAATAAACGGGAAACACGTGATCGGCAGTAAACGTTCGGATTTAAATTAACGTGGAAACACGTGATCGGCAGTTAACGTTCGGATTTGAATAAACGTGGAAACACGTGATCGGCAGTTAACGTTCGGATTTGAATAAACGTGGAAACACGTGATCGGCAGTTAACGTTCGGATTTGAATAAACGTGGAAACACGTGATCTGCAGTTAACGTTTGGATTTGAATAAACGTGGAAACACGTGATCTGCAGTTAACACTTGGATTTGAATTAACGTGGAAACACGTGATCGGCAGTTAACACTCGGATTTGAATAAACGGAAACACGGATCGGCAGTTAACGCTCGGATTTGAATAAACGTGGAAACACGTGATCGGCAGTTAACGTTCGGATTTGAATAAACGTGGAAACACGTGATCTGCAGTTAACGTTCGGATTTGAATAAACGTGGAAACACGTGATCTGCAGTTAACACTTGGATTTGAATAAACGTGGAAACACGTGATCTGCAGTTAACACTCGGATTTGAATAAACGTGGAAACACGTGATCTGCAGTTAACGTTCGGATTTGAATAAACGTGGAAACACGTGATCGGCAGTTAACGCTCGGATTTGAATAAACGTGGAAACACGTGATCTGCAGTTAACACTTGGATTTGAATAAACGTGGAAACACGTGATCGGCAGTTAACACTCGGATTTGAATAAACGTGGAAACACGTGATCTGCAGTTAACGTTCGGATTTGAATAAACGTGTTTACGCGTGAATGGCAGCCAGTGAGTTAAACTTCTATATTAGAGAAGTTCTGATCATAAACAGCACAGAGTTGTTCGTCCTGAATCTTACGGTCTCACGGCATCTTTTTTTCGTTAAAACGCAGCGTGATTTGTGTTGTTTATTAAACACACACTGATTTAGCTGTTGTTGTCATGGTAACAGTGTTATAACATCTGTGTTATTTTCTAGCTTTTCTTGCTTCCAAATAAGCTGTTTTGGAGATTTCTATTTTTTCCCGAGTTGGTGCAACTGGAACGCAAAATACCTGGTGATGACATCACCAACTCGCGTCTGCCCGGAATCCAGAGACACCTGAACGCACCATAACCTGACGCATTCTTCCTCTTTACTTCTGCTCTTACAAGCGGCTCCGTTAAATCTGAACTGTTGGATGAATTCTGGGATTTTTCCACGTGTAATTACTAATTAATCAGAAGGACTCTGCCAACTAAACGCATCTTTGCATTAAAGTTTAATGGAGACCTTTCCTGTTTGCTTTAACGCTTACATCAAATGTCAGCGCGACCCTGTTAAAGCATCTGCCTGCAAAAACGTGAGCAAGAACAAGTCAAGTGGTTAAAACAGGGAAGAGACACGAGGCTTGAAAGAAGTCAGCGTTCTTTGTGTGTGACATAAAGTGAATGAAAACACAGATGCTTCTCATCCACAGCCCCGATCCGGATTCTCATGACTCGTGGATGTTTAGACATGATCACGTCCTGTACGGCAGCGCTGACATGCAGGAGGAGCGTGTTCGCCTCCACACGCTCACTGATGTCTGACTGCAGCAGCGGGAAGCAACGCATCATGATGCAACGCATCAGCAAGCGTTAAAGCTGGACCCAGAACGTCCCTCTGACAGGGAGGAAACGCTGCTCCAGCTGGAAGCGTTCAGGCCTTTAAGCGGACACAAAGCCACGGCGAGGCTTCGCTCCACCGCCACGGTCCTCGTCTGTGGAACAGCCGGAGAACCTCAGGGCTGCAGAGACTGTTGGTGCTTTTAAGAGGCTGAAGACCTTTTTAATAAAGCGTTTCATTCATTTGTCATTTATACACTGCCTGGCCAAAAAAAAGTCACCACCTGGATGTAACTAAGCAAATATGTAGGAGCCTCCTATTGGATAATTACATGATGGGCGATTATCTTTCAGCTGCAACAAGTTATTTAACCCCAACTGGTGCAATGAGTTGCTTCTCATTTCCTAAACAACCATGTGGAAAGACACATCCGTGGTGGTGGAAAAGACGTTAGTCTGTCTGAGAAGGGTCAGATCATTGGCATGAAGAGGTGAAAACATCTAAGGAGATGCAGAAACTACTAAAACTGGGTTCAGAACAGTCCAACGCATTCTGAAAAACTGGAAGGATAGTGGACCATCGTCTTCCAGGAAGAAATGTGGCCGGAAAGGCAGATGAAGTGATGCAGCATCATGCTAGTGCTACTGTATGAGCCTGTGGGGGCAGTGTGATGATCTGGGGTTGCTGCAGTTGCTCAGGTCCAGGTTCAGCAACAGTATGAGCTCAGATAATGAGGTCAGCTGATACCTGAATATACTGAATGAGCAGCTTATTCCATCAATGGATGTTTCTTTCCTGATGGCACGGCCATATTCCAAGATGGCCGTGCCAGAATTTATGGGGCTCAGATTGTGAAAGATGGTTCAGGGATCATCAGACATCATTTTCACACATGGATTGGCCCCCACAGAGTCCAGACCTGAACCCCATTGAGAATCTTTGGGATGTGCTGTGGTCAGACTCTACAATCATCATCAAGATCTTGGTGAAAAATTGATGCAACAGGATGCAAATAAATCTGGTGACATTGCAGAAGCTTCTGGAAACACAGCGAATGCTGCCGCCATCAAAGATAAAGGCTCCAACCAAATGTGAAAGGTTTCACCTTGTTTTGTTGGAGACTTTTTTGGGGGCCGGGCAGTGTATATTCAACCGTTTTATTCACTGATTTCTTTTTTTGTTTGGTTTTGGTTGTTTTCAAAGTAGCTGTTTTTTTTTAAGTCCATATTTAATCTTGTGTTTTATTGACATTTATTTGATTTAGTCTTTAACATCAACACCAGTGTTTTCCTCATGGGGGGGCCTCCAGGCTGGGAGCTTTCTTTTTGGTCTGTGGGGTTGTTTCCATTGGGGCGCCCTCTTGTAATCGTGTAATTGTTTGTCTAATTGTCATTTTATTGAAATGTTGCTGATTTTAACATGTATGTATGAAAAGTGCTTTAGAAATAAATGTCATCCATTCATCGCTGCCCGTGAACACCGTCACACATTAAACCAGCCTGCATGCAAATCCTCCTGCTTAACCCCCCTGTCTGATTGGCCTGGCACCACACCGCCATCATCTCCTCCGCAGACATGGATAGACCCCCACGTGCCACAGGGCAGCCATCTTGGGTCAGACCAGGCTGCCGGCAGCGTGGAAGTGGGTTTCTCATGTTCAGACCTGCTGAACCCGATTTCCAGATAAATGGGCCGCCCCCTTTTAGGGGCTGCACGGGAATATTTCATCCGATTAAACGATTGCATAGCTTTTTTCTTTAACCTTTATTTAACCAGGCAAAGACATTAAGAACAAGATTCTTATTTACAATTACATGGTACAGTATTTTGTCTGTGTATTGACAGCAGCACACCTGCAAAGCAGCTCCACTTTTATTCAGATGCAGAGGAACATAAACCAGATCTCCTGTGATTATTAACACCGTCTCTGTGTGTATATTATATATATATATATATATATATATATATATATATGTACACACACACAGTTGTGTGAAAAAGTGTCTGAAACTTTCATTTCAAGCCTGCTTTCCTGCATTCCTGCAGTTTTACTGTTTCTTTAAGGTTAATATCCTTCATTAAACATTAAAATATCAAAACAAAACAAATGTCCCATGTAGAAGTAAAAAGATATGAGATGTATATTTATTATATTTCTTTTTTTATTATTTTACAGTATTTTCTGGTGCCCAGCTCCAGAATATTACTATTTATTTATTTATTTGACTTTTACTGTGCTTCAGTAAATCTTAACCTGAAGAAAACAGGTTAGTCTCATAAGTTCAGTCTCCTGTCGGGTTTAAGCTCCTATAATAGAGACAAAAACACACGTACAGGCTGAACGAACGTCAACATTAAGAGTCATGGATGGGAGGTTTATTTATTATGTCTGCTTCCATGTGGGAAATCCCAGAGATTCATCTTTAAGTTTTGGATCAAAGCAGCCAGATGATGAAAAAGCCGAACACGGAGCCGTCTGTGAGCATCCTCACACGAACCCCTTCAGTAAAAACAACGGCTGTTCTTGTTTGAAAACGCCCCCAAAGGGTACGGAGACCTTATCTAAATGTAAATGTCAGCTCGGTTACTTTGGTGCATCTGCAGCACGAAGCAGCAGCAGAAACAAGGTGTTGACCAGCATGCGTCGTCTCTGAGACGAGAGTGGACGTGATCCGCTGACCGCTCGATCTGCTGCTTCCAGATCTGCATCCCAGCATGTGCAACGTGATACAGACTCATCCTCATGGCAACCGGCGTCACCAAAAGAAGAGCAGATGGTGTTTTCATGAAAGAATCCAGGCTGAGCATCGCCGTCCTCGCTGCACCGACAGGATCACGTTCCAGAGAGCCGTGGCTGACGGGGAGACGTGCAGCAGAGTCCTTCCACCCTGCAGGCACGAGCGCGACCCGTCACCTCCGGCCCACGTGACAATACCACCGATGGTCCCGCAGACGAACGGACGTCTGACGCGCCGTTCATTTCTACCTGCCACGCAGGTTTACGTGTGGTCTGTACGGATGCATCCGCGCATCTTCCAGTCGTTCCCTCCGCCTACGTCACCTTTTCAGTGGCGTCGCTTTGTCCGTCCGTCCGTCTGTCCGTCCGCGAGATGTCGTAAGTCAAATAGATCAGTACTGTTTTTAAATATAGATATGTAATCAGCATCTGAAAATATCGCAATATTTCAGTGTATCGATATTTTTTCCCACCCATAATAATGGAGTTCACCGGAGTCCGAGCCAAAAAGGTCCATAAAAGTCCACAAAAACGTGTCAATATTCCTCCATACTGCTCGTCTGAGTGGGTAGCGTCCAGAATTTACTGGAAATGACGTCATTTAGTAGATTTTTAGAGACTAAACAGAAGAACATCGTACTTCCCCGATGCGTCCATGAGAGTTCACAAAACCACAGAAGAAGTGGCAGACGAGATCTCTCGTTCTCTCGTTCTTTGTTTTAAATCAAACATCCACCCCTCTTGTGTTTGTCCCGGTTTGTCTGCAGCTCTGTCGCTCTGAGCACAATGTAAACAGTGAATTTCTTCTTCTACGCTTGTATTATCGGCAGAGTAGGCTCTGAACGCCGAGGCTTCCGTAGTGTCATGAACTCGCATGGATGCACATCGGGGAAGTGCGATGGTCTTCTGTTTAGTCTCTAAAATCTACTAAATGATGTTTCCAGTAAATCCTGGACGCTACCCACTCAGACGAGCAGTATGGAGGGACATTGACACGTTTTTGTGGACTTTTATGGACCTTTTTGGTTCAGTCGCCACTGAACTCCATTACATGAAAGTTGGGGGATAATTTAGCAGTACACAACTGTTATTATTGCAAGAAAATACTGTAAATAAATAACAGCTAAAACAAAAAATGTTTTTACAAAAACTATTCAAAAAACTTACCGTGACAAACTGACTGCTTCTCACACTATAAATTACGTTGGCACTGTATGAATGATGAAGGCATGGTGTTTTGGTAACCGTAACTTTAGCAGTACACAACTTTTATTTATTCATGGTAGTTTGCTGCAAAAACAACGGTTAAATAGTGAAAACTGGCAGCTGTAGTTGACACCCTTTTACTGTCATTTTTACGGTGTAAACTGGCAACCGCAGTTAAGTTTTTCACCATAAAAATTACAGTGTAAAAATGATAAAGAGCCACGTAATATTTTATAAAAAATATATATATACATGATAACAAATGCAGGTTTCAGCTGTTTTTCACTGGAAAAATGCACTAAATGTTTACAAGTGAAAATACCAGTAAGTTTTTCTGTTTCTTGTCTCATTAGTTTGGAAATTCTGGGTTTGCTCTGCAACATCAGTCTCAAAACAGCAAAATCCCATAAAGAAAAATGGATTCATGTTTTTGTTTTGTTTTGTTTTCCAAAACCTAAAAGTCAAAATAAAACTGTGGCTCTTTAAAACGAATTTCATAAAGTATTTCTCAAGAATTATAATTATGATTTTTGAAAATTGTCTTTTTTAAAAAAGGCCATGAAACATTTGAGGCTCTAAATGACTTTTGTTTAGCTGGTTGAGGCAAAAATGTCTCTTTGGACTGTGACGGTTGCAGAGTCCTGTTCTAGATTGTGGTGAGAAGTTATAATGTTTTTATAAAGTCTCTTAAAACTGACAGCTATTCTGAATATTTACACTTTTAGCAGAAACACGGTGATGTTTTACTGTAGTTCAAGTTTTTGGTTTGTCAGATAATAAAGCTCCTCTCAGATTACACCTAGATTCCTTCTTTCTGAACAAGTTGTGGACATGATGTGGAGGAAGTTTAATGTTTCTGTCCACATTCTTCACTACGAGGCTTTCAGGGACGATCGGAAAATTTGACAAAAATGTGAAAAATCATCCGATCCGATCGGTGGAACGTCAAATATCTTATATTAATAAGAGGTGGCACTGAGCTCATTAGATCGTGGATAAATCGACCTTACAGGGGTATTTCAGACGCATTCACGAAGCTTTTCTGATCGGAATCAGAGTCCGTTTGCTCGGAGAGTCGCTTTGTTTGGGGGAGGTGTGAATGTGCAAACGGACTCTGATCCAGAACAAACAAACGGACTCGGTCCGCCTGCAAACGCAGGACTCGGTCCGACTCAAGTGGACCAAAGGCAGGAAGTGGACTACAGACTGCATTGCATTGTGGGTAAATGTTGGACACTGATAAAGACGGCTCGTGGTCAGACGCGGAGTTACGAGGACGTAAAAGCTTTCATGGACATGTGATCTGATGACATCATATCAGCTGCTCGTACAGAAATGACGTCGCTTTGAGGAGGAAACAGAAGCTGTGAAGCTTCTTGTTCGTGCGTCTCGTCCTCGCCTACGTGAATCTGAAAGCAGCGCCACCTGAGATTCTTATTCTCGGCTCGTTTGGCAATAGTGCAACGTGAACGTGATCTAATGCTGCGTTCCATTTGAACTCGGAGTCGGAAATTCCCAGTTGAGTGAAGTTTCAACTGGACGCCCCCTGAAGTGGATTCCCTGGAAAGTGGACAACTCTCGCAGCTCCGAGTTCAGATTTAAAGATGGCGCGCCCTGTGTTAGCAGTTTTAGAAGCTTCTGCAATGTTACATTTATTTACCTTCTTACTAATATTTTGTTGCATAAATAGTCGTACACGGTATTGGTTTATACAGATGTAGGTGGAAGCTGCTGTAGTGTAATTCATTTTTATGTCGTATATGTGAACTACAACACAGCTGTGCCACAACGGCTAATAAAATGCCTTAGCAAACACGTTGTTTTGCTAGGTTGCTAACTGGTTTTCCGACCAGTGAGCTGGAACGCAAGTTGGTCGGGTGTGACATCACCCCAGTTCCCACTTCCCAGTTCCGATTAAAATGGAACGCAACATTAGTCCAGAAGACCCCCCCGCCCCCGCCCCCAACTGAACCGGGTCCCCAAACGGACCGAGACTCGCGGACTACGCTCTCTGAATGCGCCCTTAGTCATCTAGTGCAGAGCACCGCAGGATGTCCTTATTAACAAGCTAAACGTGGCTTCGGGGGGGCCGTGAGCATTTTTAGAGCTGACATTCTCCATGTGACTCCCCAAACACAGCTCAGAGAACAAAACATTCACTGTGCGATCCCTGATGGGACATGTCCGCTCTTCTGCTGGCTTCTTCTTTACTGAAGACAGAGTTGCAGTTTTTAGTTTTGACTTGCTTCAGATATTCCAGCGATATCATGATGTTCCAGAGCTGCTGGGTCGGGTTTGCATGTACGCTGCAGAACCAGAACGAGCGGTCCAGAACTGCTGGGTCGGGTGCAGCGCGCAGAACCAGAAAGAGCGGTCCAGAGCTGCTGGGTCGGGTTTGCATGTACGCTGCAGAA
>JALJCO010006905.1:320000-347500 GCA_023101725.1 Atherinomorus stipes
AGTACCCTGACGGGTACGAGAACCAGCAGTGGTACAGGTACCCGCTGCAGACGTCTGGATCTGCAGGAATCATGGAGACTGGGGTTCACAGCCGGTCATGCATGCAGAGAATAACCGTCACATACGGTGAAGCTGCTCTGGAAGAGCTACTGCTTCTGACAATGTTGGTATTTGTTCCAGCGAAGCTAAAAAACACGAACACACACACCTCCCGTTCAGCCTGACAGTTGCTGCTCTGGCCGCCGTGAGCATGTGGGGGTCATTTCGGGACACATCAAATCCCCTGCCTCACATTTCCAGCCTCGTGGACATCTTTCCGGGCCAGACGTGAGGAGAAAAGTGGAGGAGGAGGGAGGACGGGAAAAAAGAACGTTTTTAGCTGCTGGCTGCAGAGACGGCTGAAGGGAAAGACGGAGACGAGAGCTGAACGGCATCATGTCTCCCCCCCACTTCTGTGTGTGTCCATCCTGAGCTGACAGCGCTACAGATCGCTGCGTTGCATGCTGGGTAAGAGGACAACTCAGGACACGAGCAGGCTCTTTAAGGATACTGCAGTGAGCGCTTCAGATTGGGAGGAAAAAAGAGAAAAGAGGAAGAGGAGGGACTGAGGAAGAAACGGAGAGAAAAACACTGGCAGGATCAGTGAAGGACGGAGAAACTAGATTTCAGACATTCTCCGTTTCCACAAACAGATTTATGATATTTACCTGGAAAAGATGAAAGACGGGACGTTTTATTTCTGTGAGGATGAAAGCGGCGTGACGGAGAGCTGCGAACTCGGACAGAAACCACCTCTGCCCCCCCGAACGGAGAATCCGTCACACACTTCCCTTCAGTCCCAGTTATCCAGGACTGCCGTTGGGGAGACGGCGGCCCCGGCAGAGCGAGCGCCAGCTGCTCCACAAATAACCATCCATTTCCCCAACAAGACCTTAAACGCAGCATCATCTCACTCAGAACAACAAATCCCTGCAGCTCAGCGAGCCCTGCCGCCACCCCGGAGTCCTGCTACGGCAGCAACACCGGCCTGGAGGCCACGCGTCGCCATGGAGACCCGCATCTGCACCGGCCGCATGGAGACACTCTTACCACGCCAACACCAGGAGGAAGAAATAAACATGTCTGCAACATAAACAAACATGTTTGCAGCAGAATAAACATGTTTGCAGCAGAAATTAACATGTCTGCAACATAAACAAACATGTTTACAGCAGAATAAACATGTTTGCAGCAGAAATAAACATGTTTACAGCAGAAATAAACATGTTTACAGCAGAATGAACATGTTTGCAGCAGAATAAACATGTTTGCAGCAGAATAAACATGTTTACAGCAGAAATAAACATGTTTGCAGCAGAAATAAACATGTTTACAGCAGAATAAACATGTTTGCAGCAGAATAAACATGTTTGCAGCAGAAATAAACATGTTTACAGCAGAAATAAACATGTTTACAGCAGAATAAACATGTTTGCAGCAGAATAAACATGTTTGCAGCAGAATAAACATGTTTGCAGCAGAATAAACATGTTTACAGCAGAAATAAACATGTTTGCAGCAGAAATTAACATGTTTGCAGCAGAAATTAACATGTTTGTAGCAGAAATTAACATATTTGCAGCAGAAATTAACATGTTTGCAGCAGAATAAACATGTTAACAGCAGAAATAAACATGTTTGCAGCAGAAATAAACATGTTTCTAGCAGAAATAAACATGTTTGCAGCAGAATAAACATGTTTACAGCAGAAATAAACATGTTTGCAGCAGAATAAACATGTTTACAGCAGAATAAACATGTTTACAGCAGAATAAACATGTTTACAGCAGAAATAAACATGTTTGCAGCAGAATAAACATGTTTACAGCAGAATAAACATGTTTACAGCAGAAATAAACATGTTTGCAGGAGAAATAAACATGTTTACAGCAGAATAAACATGTTTGCAGCAGAATAAACATGTTTACAGCAGAAATAAACATGTTTACAGGAGAAATAAACATGTTTACAGCAGAATAAACATGTTTGCAGCAGAATAAACATGTTTACAGCAGAAATAAACATGTTTGCAGCAGAATAAACATGTTTACAGCAGAATAAACATGTTTACAGCAGAAATAAACATGTTTGCAGCAGAATAAACATGTCTGCAACATAAACAAACATGTTTACAGCAGAATAAACATGTTTACAGCAGAAATAGACATGTTTACAGGAGAAATAAACATGTTTACAGCAGAATAAACATGTTTGCAGCAGAATAAACATGTTTACAGCAGAAATAAACATGTTTACAGCAGAAATAAACATGTTTACAGGAGAAATAAACATGTTTACAGCAGAATAAACATGTTTACAGGAGAAATAAACATGTTTACAGCAGAATAAACATGTTTGCAGCAGAATAAACATGTTTACAGCAGAAATAAACATGTTTGCAGCAGAATAAACATGTTTACAGCAGAATAAACATGTTTACAGCAGAAATAAACATGTTTGCAGCAGAATAAACAAGTCTGCAACATAAACAAACATGTTTACAGCAGAATAAACATGTTTGCAGCAGAAATAAACATGTTTACAGCAGAAATAAACATGTTTACAGGAGAAATAAACATGTTTACAGCAGAATAAACATGTTTGCAGAAGAATAAACATGTTTACAGCAGAATAAACATGTTTACAGCAGAAATAAAATGTTTACAGGAGAAATAAACATGTTTACAGCAGAAATAAAATGTTTACAGGAGAAATAAACATGTTTACAGCAGAAATAAAATGTTTACAGGAGAAATAAACATGTTTACAGCAGAATAAACATGTTTGCAGCAGAAATAAACATGTTTGCAGCAGAATAAACATGTTTGCAACATAAACATGTTTACAGCAGAAAATAACATGTTTACAGGAGAATAAACATGTTTACAGCAGAAATAAACATGTTTACAGCAGAATAAACATGTTTACAGCAGAATAAACATGTTTGCAACATAAATAAACATGTTTACAGCAGGAAATAAACATGTTTATTTCTGCTGTGAAGTTGGCGTTTAACATGGCAGTCTGTGGGGATTTGCTCGGTTTTGCAGCCTCTAGTGGATGAAAGGAGAACAACAAAAAATGACTTCTTCCGGGTGGCCTCATAGTTGGCCACCAGAGGTTGCCGCTTGGGAGATATGGACCAAATATATCACGATGTATTTATTTTAGATGACGATATACAATATATATCCCGATATTTTTCCCCTAATCTGTCTGAAAGTTTCATTCATGTCAAACATCTGTTTGTTAGTATTGAAACATGTTTATCATAAAGGTATCGCTGCACTGCAGAGATGCAACTGAAACACTGTTAGAGATGTTTGTTAGATCAGAGTAATAAAGATAGCTGCTGGTTTTTATGGTTTCTGTGTAAAAGTCTTGGGGAGGATTGTCTTCCAGACAGTTTAAATAATCAGGTGACTCCTTTGAGCTGCAGCCGGGTCATTATGAAAAAATAAGACAAAAACATTTGCACGACTAATACCGCGATATAACGGTATATGTAAATATCATATCTCTGTCATGAAAATGCAGCTTAAATTCTGTTTTGCAATCTCCATCATGACCAACAGCTGAGATAAGTGAGATAAAACGGACACATTCAAACTGCTGGAAAGTGAAAACAGAGCTTTTATCACTCTATCACTGTATATGGCCTCCCATACATGACCCCCTCCTTCGTGTTTGTGGTCCAAGTCTGTGACCATAAATACAATCTACGCTGCAGGAAATGATCCATCCACGGGGAAACTCCACGCAGACCATAAACCAGGATACGTCGGGTCAAAAGAGTCTTTGTCTCCCTCTGGTTTTTCAGCACTCCCCAGTTTTCTACGGAAAACACCAAGTTTATCCAGACAGCAGGGCAGGAGAGACGAGATGCAGTCAGTTATGCAGCACCGCAGGAAAGCTTTACAGGACAGAGAAGAGAAATCCCAAAATAAAACGGAGAGAAAAAACAAGGGGCTCATAATTACGGCTCTGCTGAAACTAAAATAAAAACCACATGAAGCTGTTCTGGAGACGGAGAGCTGGAGGGAGGACGAGCACGTCGAAGCCTGCCCAACTGCAAATAGGTCAGTGAAGGCACCGCCGGATTTCCTCCGGAGCGCCTCCTCTGATTGGTGGTTCTCCATGTCTCTCGGGCAGAAACCTGGATACCACGCTGGCGTGAACCATCGCTCACCAGAGGAGCGGCCAAGTTTCAGGAAGAACGCCCCGAACGCACACACATTCAGCTGAAACCCGACCGGAGACGATGCACGCGTAACGCAGAGGAGGCCCGAAGCCCAAAAAACAGCCAGCAGAGTCCCAGAACGTCCACAACCCGGTCTGTACGCGACCGGAGACGATGCACGCGGGACAAAGACGAGGCCCGAAGCCCCAGAAACAGCCAGCAGAGTCCCAGAACGTCCACAACCCGGTCTGTACGCGACCGGAGACGATGCACGCGGGACGCAGAGGAGGCCCGAAGCCCCAGAAACAGCCAGCAGAGTCCCAGAACGTCCACAACCCGGTCTGTACGCGACCGGAGATGATGCACGCAGGACGCAGAGGAGGCCCAAAGCCCCAGAAACAGCCAGCAGAGTCCCAGAACGTCCACAACCCGGTCTGTACGCGACCGGAGACGATGCACGCGGGACGCAGAGGAGGCCCGAAGCCCCAGAAACAGCCAGCAGAGTCCCAGAACGTCCACAACCCGGTCTGTACGCGACCGGAGATGATGCACGCAGGACGCAGAGGAGGCCCAAAGCCCCAGAAACAGCCAGCAGAGTCCCAGAACGTCCACAACCCGGTCTGTACGCGACCGGAGACGATGCACGCGGGACGCAGAGGAGGCCCGAAGCCCCCAGAAACAGCCAGCAGAGTCCCAGAACGTCCACACACCGGTCTGTACGCGACCGGAGACGATGCACGCGGGACGCAGAGGAGGCCCGAAGCCCCAGAAACAGCCAGCAGAGTCCCAGAATGTCCACAACCCGGTCTGTACGCGACCGGAGACGATGCACGCGGGACGTAGAGGAGGCCCGAAGCCCCAGAAACAGCCAGCAGAGTCCCAGAACGTCCACAACCCGGTCTGTACGCGACCGGAGACGATGCACGCGGGACGCAGAGGAGGCCCGAAGCCTCAGAAACAGCCAGCAGAGTCCCAGAACGTCCACAACCCGGTCTGTACGCGACCGGAGACGATGCACGCGGGACGCAGAGGAGGCCCGAAGCCCCAGAAACAGCCAGCAGAGTCCCAGAACGTCCACAACCCGGTCTGTACGCGACCGGAGACAAAGCACGCGGGACGCAGAGGAGGCCCGAAGCCCCAGAAACAGCCAGCAGAGTCCCAGAACGTCCACAACCCGGTCCGTACGCGACCGGAGACGATGCACGCGGGACGCAGAGGAGGCCCGAAGCCCCAGAAACAGCCAGCAGAGTCCCAGAACGTCCACAACCCGGTCTGTACGCGACCGGAGATGATGCACGCGGGACGTAGAGGAGGCCCGAAGCCCCAGAAACAGCCAGCAGAGTCCCAGAACGTCCACAACCCGGTCTGTACGCGACCGGAGACGATGCACGCGGGACGTAGAGGAGGCCCGAAGCCCCAGAAACAGCCAGCAGAGTCCCAGAACGTCCACAACCCGGTCTGTACGCGACCGGAGACGATGCACGCAGGACGCAGAGGACGCCCGAAGCCCCAGAAACAGCCAGCAGCGTCCCAGAACGTCCACAACCCGGTCTGTACGCGACCGGAGACGATGCACGCGGGACGTAGAGGAGGCCCAAAGCCCCAGAAACAGCCAGCAGAGTCCCAGAACGTCCACAACCCGGTCTGTACGCGACCGGAGACGATGCACGCGGGACGCAGAGGAGGCCCGAAGCCCCAGAAACAGCCAGCAGAGTCCCAGAACGTCCACAACCCGGTCTGTACGCGACCGGAGACGATGCACGCGGGACGCAGAGGAGGCCCGAAGCCCCACAAACAGCCAGCAGAGTCCCAGAACGTCCACAACCCGGTCTGTACGCGACCGGAGACGATGCACGCGGGACGCAGAGGAGGCCCGAAGCCCCAGAAACAGCCAGCAGAGTCCCAGAACGTCCACAACCCGGTCTGTACGCGACCGGAGACGATGCACGCGGGACGTAGAGGAGGCCCGAAGCCCCAGAAACAGCCAGCAGCGTCCCAGAACGTCCACAACCCGGTCTGTACGCGACCGGAGACGATGCACGCGGGACGCAGAGGAGGCCCGAAGCCCCAGAAACAGCCAGCAGAGTCCCAGAACGTCCACAACCCGGTCTGTACGCGACCGGAGACGATGCACGCGGGACGTAGAGGAGGCCCGAAGCCCCAGAAACAGCCAGCAGAGTCCCAGAACGTCCACAACCCGGTCTGTACGCGACCGGAGACGATGCACGCGGGACGCAGAGGAGGCCCGAAGCCCCAGAAACAGCCAGCAGAGTCCCAGAACGTCCACAACCCGGTCTGTACGCGACCGGAGACGATGCACGCGGGACGCAGAGGAGGCCCGAGGCCCCAGAAACAGCCAGCAGAGTCCCAGAACGTCCACAACCCGGTCTGTATGCGACCGGAGACGATGCACGCGGGACGTAGAGGACGCCCGAAGCCCCAGAAACAGCCAGCAGAGTCCCAGAACGTCCACAACCCGGTCTGTACGCGACCGGAGACGATGCACGCGGGACGCAGAGGAAGCCGGACACCCCAGAAACAGCCAGCAGAGTCCCAGAACGTCCACAACCCGGTCTGTACGCGACCGGAGACGATGCACGCGGGACGCAGAGGAGGCCCGAAGCCCCAGAAACAGCCAGCAGAGTCCCAGAACGTCCACAACCCGGTCTGTACGCGACCGGAGACGATGCAAGCGGGACGCAGAGGAGGCCCGAAGCCCCAGAAACAGCCAGCAGAGTCCCAGAACGTCCACAACCCGGTCTGTACGCGACCGGAGACGATGCACGCGGGACGCAGAGGAGGCCCGAAGCCCCAGAAACAGCCAGCAGAGTCCCAGAACGTCCACAACCCGGTCTGTACGCGACCGGAGACGATGCACGCGGGACGCAGAGGAGGCCCGAAGCCCCAGAAACAGCCAGCAGAGTCCCAGAACGTCCACAACCCGGTCTGTACGCGACCGGAGACGATGCACGCGGGACGCAGAGGACGCCCGAAGCCCCAGAAACAGCCAGCAGAGTCCCAGAACGTCCACAACCCGGTCTGTACGCGACCGGAGACGATGCACGCGGGACGCAGAGGAGGCCCGAAGCCCCAGAAACAGCCAGCAGAGTCCCAGAACGTCCACAACCCGGTCTGTACGCGACCGGAGACGATGCACGCGGGACGCAGAGGAGGCCCGAAGCCCCAGAAACAGCCAGCAGAGTCCCAGAACGTCCACAACCCGGTCTGTACGCGACCGGAGACGATGCACGCGGGACGCAGAGGAGGCCCGAAGCCCCAGAAACAGCCAGCAGAGTCCCAGAACGTCCACAACCCGGTCTGTACGTGACCGGAGACGATGCACGCGGGACGCAGAGGAGGCCCGAAGCCCCAGAAACAGCCAGCAGAGTCCCAGAACGTCCACAGCCCGGTCTGTACGCGACCGGGGACGATGCACGCGGGACGTAGAGGAGGCCCGATTCCCAGAAACAGCCAGCAGAGTCCCAGAACGTCCACAACCCGGTCTGTACGCGACCGGAGACGATGCACGCGGGACGCAGAGGAGGCCCGAAGCCCCAGAAACAGCCAGCAGAGTCCCAGAACGTCCACAACCCGGTCTGTACGCGACCGGAGACGATGCACGCGGGACGCAGAGGAGGCCCGAAGCCCCAGAAACAGCCAGCAGAGTCCCAGAACGTCCACAACCCGGTCTGTACGCGACCGGAGACGAAGCACGCGGGACGCAGAGGAGGCCCGAAGCCCCAGAAACAGCCAGCAGAGTCCCAGAACGTCCACAACCCGGTCTGTACGCGACCGGAGACGATGCACGCGGGACGCAGAGGAGGCCCGAAGCCCCAGAAACAGCCAGCAGAGTCCCAGAACGTCCACAACCCGGTCTGTACGCGACCGGAGACGATGCACGCGGGACGCAGAGAAGGCCCGAAGCCCCAGAAACAGCCAGCAGAGTCCCAGAACGTCCACAACCCGGTCTGTACGCGACCGGAGACGATGCACACGGGACGCAGAGGAGGCCCGAAGCCCCAGAAACAGCCAGCAGAGTCCCAGAACGTCCACAACCCGGTCTGTACGCGACCGGAGACGATGCACGCGGGACGCAGAGGAGGCCCGAAGCCCCAGAAACAGCCAGCAGAGTCCCAGAACGTCCACAACCCGGTCTGTACGCGACCGGAGACGATGCACGCGGGGACGCAGAGGAGGCCCGAAGCCCCAGAAACAGCCAGCAGAGTCCCAGAACGTCCACAACCCGGTCTGTACGCGACCGGAGACGATGCACGCGGGACATAGACGAGGCCCGAAGCCCCAGAAACAGCCAGCAGAGTCCCAGAACGTCCACAACCCGGTCTGTACGCGACCAGAGACGATGCACGCGGGACGTAGAGGAGGCCCGAAGCCCCAGAAACAGCCAGCAGCGTCCCAGAACGTCCACAACCCGGTCTGTACGCGACCGGAGACGATGCACGCGGGACGCAGAGGAGGCCCGAAGCCCCAGAAACAGCCAGCAGAGTCCCAGAACGTCCACAACCCGGTCTGTACGCGACCGGAGACGATGCACGCGGGACGCAGAGGAGGCCCGAAGCCCCAGAAACAGCCAGCAGAGTCCCAGAACGTCCACAACCCGGTCTGTACGCGACCGGAGACGATGCACGCGGGACGCAGAGGAGGCCCGAGGCCCCAGAAACAGCCAGCAGAGTCCCAGAACGTCCACAACCCGGTCTGTACGCGACCGGAGACGATGCACGCGGGACGCAGAGGAGGCCCGAAGCCCCAGAAACAGCCAGCAGAGTCCCAGAACGTCCACAACCCGGTCTGTACGCGACCGGAGACGATGCACGCGGGACGCAGAGGAGGCCCGAAGCCCCAGAAACAGCCAGCAGAGTCCCAGAACGTCCACAACCCGGTCTGTACGCGACCGGAGACGATGCACGCGGGACGCAGAGGAGGCCCGAAGCCCCAGAAACAGCCAGCAGAGTCCCAGAACGTCCACAACCCGGTCTGTACGCGACCGGAGACGATGCACGCGGGACGTAGAGGAGGCCCGAAGCCCCAGAAACAGCCAGCAGAGTCCCAGAACGTCCACAACCCGGTCTGTACGCGACCGGAGACGATGCACGCGGGACGCAGAGGAGGCCCGAAGCCCCAGAAACAGCCAGCAGAGTCCCAGAACGTCCACAACCCGGTCTGTACGCGACCGGAGACGATGCACGCGGGACAAAGACGAGGCCCGAAGCCCCAGAAACAGCCAGCAGAGTCCCAGAACGTCCACAACCCGGTCTGTACGCGACCGAAGACGATGCACGCGGGACGCAGAGGAGGCCCGAAGCCCCGGAAACAGCCAGCAGAGTCCCAGAACGTCCACAACCCGGTCTGTACGCGACCGGGAGACGATGCACGCGGGACAAAGACGAGGCCCGAAGCCCCAGAAACAGCCAGCAGAGTCCCAGAACGTCCACAACCCGGTCTGTACGCGACCGAAGACGATGCACGCGGGACGCAGAGGAGGCCCGAAGCCCCGGAAACAGCCAGCAGAGTCCCAGAACGTCCACAACCCGGTCTGTACGCGACCGGAGACGATGCACGCGGGACGTAGAGGAGGCCCGAAGCCCCAGAAACAGCCAGCAGAGTCCCAGAACGTCCACAACCCGGTCTGTACGCGACCGGAGACGATGCACGCGGGACGTAGAGGAGGCCCGAAGCCCCAGAAACAGCCAGCAGAGTCCCAGAACGTCCACAACCCCGGTCTGTACGCGACCGGAGACGATGCACGCGGGACGCAGAGGAGGCCCGAAGCCCCAGAAACAGCCAGCAGAGTCCCAGAACGTCCACAACCCGGTCTGTACGCGACCGGAGACGATGCACGCGGGACAAAGACGAGGCCCGAAGCCCCAGAAACAGCCAGCAGAGTCCCAGAACGTCCACAACCCGGTCTGTACGCGACCGAAGACGATGCACGCGGGACGCAGAGGAGGCCCGAAGCCCCGGAAACAGCCAGCAGAGTCCCAGAACGTCCACAACCCGGTCTGTACGCGACCGGAGACGATGCACGCGGGACGTAGAGGAGGCCCGAAGCCCCACAAACAGCCAGCAGAGTCCCAGAACGTCCACACACCGGTCTGTACGCGACCGGAGACGATGCACGCGGGACGCAGAGGAGGCCCGAAGCCCCAGAAACAGCCATCAGAGTCCCAGAATGTCCACACACCGGTCTGTACGCGACCGGAGACGATGCACGCGGGACGTAGAGGAGGCCCGAAGCCCCAGAAACAGCCAGCAGAGTCCCAGAACGTCCACACACCGGTCTGTACGCGACCGGAGACGATGCACGCGGGACGTAGAGGAGGCCCGAAGCCCCAGAAACAGCCAGCAGAGTCCCAGAACGTCCACAACCCGGTCTGTACGCGACCGGAGACGATGCACGCGGGACGTAGAGGAGGCCCGAAGCCCCAGAAACAGCCAGCAGAGTCCCAGAACGTCCACAACCCGGTCTGTACGCGACCGGAGACGATGCACGCGGGACGCAGAGGAGGCCCGAAGCCCCAGAAACAGCCAGCAGAGTCCCAGAACGTCCACAACCCGGTCTGTACGCGACCGGAGACGATGCACGCGGGACGCAGAGGAGGCCCGAAGCCCCAGAAACAGCCAGCAGAGTCCCAGAACGTCCACAACCCGGTCTGTACGCGACCGGAGACGATGCACGCGGGACGCAGAGGAGGCCCGAAGCCCCAGAAACAGCCAGCAGAGTCCCAGAACGTCCACAACCCGGCCTGTACGCGACCGGAGACGATGCACGCGGGACGCAGAGGAGGCCCGAAGCCCCAGAAACAGCCAGCAGAGTCCCAGAACGTCCACAACCCGGTCTGTACGCGACCGGAGACGATGCACGCGGGACGTAGAGGAGGCCCGAAGCCCCAGAAACAGCCAGCAGAGTCCCAGAACGTCCACAACCCGGTCTGTACGCGACCGGAGACGATGCACGCGGGACGCAGAGGAGGCCCGAAGCCCCAGAAACAGCCAGCAGAGTCCCAGAACGTCCACAACCCGGTCTGTACGCGACCGGAGACGATGCACGCGGGACGCAGAGGAGGCCCGAAGCCCCAGAAACAGCCAGCAGAGTCCCAGAACGTCCACAACCCGGTCTGTACGCGACCGGAGACGATGCACGCGGGACGTAGAGGAGGCCCGAAGCCCCAGAAACAGCCAGCAGAGTCCCAGAACGTCCACAACCCGGTCTGTACGCGACCGGAGACGATGCACGCGGGACATAGACGAGGCCCGAAGCCCCAGAAACAGCCAGCAGAGTCCCAGAACGTCCACAACCCGGTCTGTACGCGACCGGAGACGATGCACGCGGGACGCAGAGGAGGCCCGAAGCCCCAGAAACAGCCAGCAGAGTCCCAGAACGTCCACAACCCGGTCTGTACGCGACCGGAGACGATGCACGCGGGACGCAGAGGAGGCCCGAAGCCCCAGAAACAGCCAGCAGAGTCCCAGAACGTCCACAACCCGGTCTGTACGCGACCGGAGACGATGCACGCGGGACGCAGAGGAGGCCCGAAGCCCCAGAAACAGCCAGCAGAGTCCCAGAACGTCCACAACCCGGTCTGTATGCGACCGGAGACGATGCACGCGGGACGCAGAGGAGGCCCGAAGCCCCAGAAACAGCCAGCAGCGTCCCAGAACGTCCACAACCCGGTCTGTACGCGACCGGAGACGATGCACGCGGGACGCAGAGGAGGCCCGAAGCCCCAGAAACAGCCAGCAGAGTCCCAGAACGTCCACAACCCGGTCTGTACGCGACCGGAGACGATGCACGCGGGACGCAGAGGAGGCCCGAAGCCCCAGAAACAGCCAGCAGAGTCCCAGAACGTCCACAACCCGGTCTGTACGCGACCGGAGACGATGCACGCGGGACGTACAGGAGGCCCGAAGCCCCAGAAACAGCCAGCAGAGTCCCAGAACGTCCACAACCCGGTCTGTACGCGACCGGAGACGATGCACGCGGGACGCAGAGGAGGCCCGAAGCCCCAGAAACAGCCAGCAGAGTCCCAGAACGTCCACAACCCGGTCTGTATGCGACCGGAGACGATGCACGCGGGACGCAGAGGAGGCCCGAAGCCCCAGAAACAGCCAGCAGAGTCCCAGAACGTCCACAACCCGGTCTGTATGCGACCGGAGACGATGCACGCGGGACGCAGAGGAGGCCCGAAGCCCCAGAAACAGCCAGCAGAGTCCCAGAACGTCCACAACCCGGTCTGTACGCGACCGGAGACGATGCACGCGGGACGCAGAGGAGGCCCGAAGCCCCACAAACAGCCAGCAGAGTCCCAGAACGTCCACAACCCGGTCTGTACGCGACCGGAGACGATGCACGCGGGACGTAGAGGAGGCCCGAAGCCCCAGAAACAGCCAGCAGAGTCCCAGAACGTCCACAACCCGGTCTGTACGCGACCGGAGACGATGCACGCGGGACGCAGAGGAGGCCCGAAGCCCCAGAAACAGCCAGCAGAGTCCCAGAACGTCCACAACCCGGTCTGTACGCGACCGGAGACGATGCACGCGGGACGTAGAGGAGGCCCGAAGCCCCAGAAACAGCCAGCAGAGTCCCAGAACGTCCACAACCCGGTCTGTACGCGACCGGAGACGATGCACGCGGGACGTAGAGGAGGCCCGAAGCCCCAGAAACAGCCAGCAGAGTCCCAGAACGTCCACAACCCGGTCTGAACGCGACCGGAGACGATGCACGCGGGACGCAGAGGAGGCCCGAAGCCCCAGAAACAGCCAGCAGAGTCCCAGAACGTCCACAACCCGGTCTGTACGCGACCGGAGACGATGCACGCGGGACGTAGAGGAGGCCCGAAGCCCCAGAAACAGCCAGCAGAGTCCCAGAACGTCCACAACCCGGTCTGTACGCGACCGGAGACGATGCACGCGGGACGCAGAGGCGGCCCGAAGCCTCAGAAACAGCCAGCAGAGTCCCAGAACGTCCACAACCCGGTCTGTACGCGACCGGAGACGATGCACGCGGGACGCAGAGGAGGCCCGAAGCCCCAGAAACAGCCAGCAGAGTCCCAGAACGTCCACAACCCGGTCTGTACGCGACCGGAGACGATGCACGCGGGACGTAGAGGAGGCCCGAAGCCCCAGAAACAGCCAGCAGAGTCCCAGAACGTCCACAACCCGGTCTGTACGCGACCGGAGACGATGCACGCGGGACGCAGAGGAGGCCCGAAGCCCCAGAAACAGCCAGCAGAGTCCCAGAACGTCCACAACCCGGTCTGTACGCGACCGGAGACGATGCACGCGGGACGCAGAGGAGGCCCGAAGCCCCAGAAACAGCCAGCAGAGTCCCAGAACGTCCACAACCCGGTCTGTACGCGACCGGAGACGATGCACGCGGGACGCAGAGGAGGCCCGAAGCCCCAGAAACAGCCAGCAGCGTCCCAGAACGTCCACAACCCGGTCTGTACGCGACCGGAGACGATGCACGCGGGACGCAGAGGAGGCCCGAAGCCCCAGAAACAGCCAGCAGAGTCCCAGAACGTCCACAACCCGGTCTGTACGCGACCGGAGACGATGCACGCGGGACGCAGAGGAGGCCCGAAGCCCCAGAAACAGCCAGCAGAGTCCCAGAACGTCCACAACCCGGTCTGTACGCGACCGGAGACGATGCACGCGGGACGCAGAGGAGGCCCGAAGCCCCAGAAACAGCCAGCAGAGTCCCAGAACGTCCACAACCCGGTCTGTACGCGACCGGAGACGATGCACGCGGGACACAGAGGAGGCCCGAAGCCCCAGAAACAGCCAGCAGAGTCCCAGAACGTCCACAACCTGGTCTGTACGCGACCGGAGACGATGCACGCGGGACGCGAGAGGAGGCCCGAAGCCCCAGAAACAGCCAGCAGAGTCCCAGAACGTCCACAACCCGGTCTGTACGCGACCGGAGACGATGCACGCGGGACGCAGAGGAGGCCCGAAGCCCCAGAAACAGCCAGCAGCGTCCCAGAACGTCCACAACCCGGTCTGTACGCGACCGGAGACGATGCACGCGGGACGCAGAGGAGGCCCGAAGCCCCAGAAACAGCCAGCAGAGTCCCAGAACGTCCACAACCCGGTCTGTACGCGACCGGAGACGATGCACGCGGGACGCAGAGGAGGCCCGAAGCCCCAGAAACAGCCAGCAGCGTCCCAGAACGTCCACAACCCGGTCTGTACGCGACCGGAGACGATGCACGCGGGACGCAGAGGAGGCCCGAAGCCCCAGAAACAGCCAGCAGAGTCCCAGAACGTCCACAACCCGGTCTGTACGCGACCGGAGACGATGCACGCGGGACAAAGATGAGGCCCGAAGCCCCAGAAACAGCCAGCAGAGTCCCAGAACGTCCACAACCCGGTCTGTACGCGACCGGAGACGATGCACGCGGGACGCAGAGGAGGCCCGAAGCCCCAGAAACAGCCAGCAGCGTCCCAGAACGTCCACAACCCGGTCTGTACGCGACCGGAGACGATGCACGCGGGACGCAGAGGAGGCCCGAAGCCCCAGAAACAGCCAGCAGAGTCCCAGAACATCCACAACCCGGTCTGTACGCGACCGGAGACGATGCACGCGGGACGCAGAGGAGGCCCGAAGCCCCAGAAACAGCCAGCAGAGTCCCAGAACGTCCACAACCCGGTCTGTACGCGACCGGAGACGATGCACGCGGGACGCAGAGGAGGCCCGAAGCCCCAGAAACAGCCAGCAGAGTCCCAGAACGTCCACACACCGGTCTGTACGCGACCGGAGACGATGCACGCGGGACGCAGAGGAGGCCCGAAGCCCCAGAAACAGCCAGCAGAGTCCCAGAACGTCCACAACCCGGTCTGTACGCGACCGGAGACGACGCACGCGGGACGCAGAGGAGGCCCGAAGCCCCAGAAACAGCCAGCAGAGTCCCAGAACGTCCACAACCCGGTCTGTACGCGACCGGAGACGATGCACGCGGGACGCAGAGGAGGCCCGAAGCCCCAGAAACAGCCAGCAGAGTCCCAGAACGTCCACAACCCGGTCTGTACGCGACCGGAGACGATGCACGCGGGACGCAGAGGAGGCCCGAAGCCCCAGAAACAGCCAGCAGAGTCCCAGAACGTCCACAACCCGGTCTGTACGCGACCGGAGACGATGCACGCGGGACGCAGAGGAGGCCCGAAGCCCCAGAAACAGCCAGCAGAGTCCCAGAACGTCCACAACCCGGTCTGTACGCGACCGGAGACGATGCACGCGGGACGCAGAGGAGGCCCGAAGCCCCAGAAACAGCCAGCAGAGTCCCAGAACGTCCACAACCCGGTCTGTACGCGACCGGAGACGATGCACGCGGGACAAAGACGAGGCCCGAAGCCCCAGAAACAGCCAGCAGAGTCCCAGAACGTCCACAACCCGGTCTGTACGCGACCGGAGACGATGCACGCGGGACGCAGAGGAGGCCCGAAGCCCCAGAAACAGCCAGCAGAGTCCCAGAACGTCCACAACCCGGTCTGTACGCGACCGGAGACGATGCACGCGGGACGCAGAGGAGGCCCGAAGCCCCAGAAACAGCCAGCAGAGTCCCAGAACGTCCACAACCCGGTCTGTACGCGACCGGAGACGATGCACGCGGGACGCAGAGGAGGCCCGAAGCCCCAGAAACAGCCAGCAGAGTCCCAGAACGTCCACAACCCGGTCTGTACGCGACCGGAGACGATGCACGCGGGACACAGAGGAGGCCCGAAGCCCCAGAAACAGCCAGCAGAGTCCCAGAACGTCCACAACCCGGTCTGTACGCGACCGGAGACGATGCACGCGGGACGCAGAGGAGGCCCGAAGCCCCAGAAACAGCCAGCAGAGTCCCAGAACGTCCACAACCCGGTCTGTACGCATGGTGATGTCACGCCCGGGTCAACCGGGGGCCGCTTTCTGTCATTCAGCAGGTGTTCAGCTTTTCTTCTGCACTCTGGACTCATCCCACCCATAAATACGTAGATCATTCACGCAAATATTGTATTCGCATCTGGTGTGAACACAGGGTTACCCTGAAGGCACAGGGGGGGCCTCTCGTTGGGGAATTGACCTGCGGCTAAGCAACGCCCCCTCCCCTCACAATGACAAACAATCAACATTCGGTAACAGGTGCTATGTGACGTCTGAGGAGATGACAGCCGCCGACACGGACAGCAGACGCAGGATCAGATATGTGTATATATACCTGTATGTGTGTATATATATATATATATATACACACACACACACATACATATATACATTTATCTGACCTCATCACCAACTGATGAATAAATCCTTCTCTTAACTGTAAAATATAATTCATCACTGTTATTTATGACTGGATGACTTGCAATGTGTTTATAGCCTAATTCTGATTTGTTCTTGTAGGAGTCTGATTTTCTTCCATGAATTATACGTGTGATATAAATGTGTTTGTGACCATCTCAGAATATATTTTATATGATGTTATTCATGTTTATCAGCCACATTTTACAGGTTCAGTCTGTTAAAGCAGCTGGATTTGCTTTAGTTATTAAAGAAAGAAACCAGAAATGATCATTACACTGATACAGAGTTAAAGATGAACCTGGACCAGTTTGGACTGGAACCTGGACCAGTTTGGACTGGAAACTGGACCAGTTTGGACTGGAACCTGGACCCATCATGAAAAAGGTGGAGAACTGCTGGTGTAGAGCACTAAATGTGGATTAATCCGCTACTGAAAATAGTCCTCTCCAAATGCACTCTCATCCTGTTGTCATGCATCCACTTGACAGATTATGTTTGTTTATTTTGTTCCATCTGTTCCAATCTCACGAATGAGATAAAGCATGTCAGAAATAACTTGAGGGGATTTCCTCATATTCGTAACCAATTTGAGTTTAGCTTTGAAGATCAACATCTACGACCGCTCAGAGCTCGATTCAGTCACACAAACATCTGCTTCTCAGGATATTCCTGCAGAAATGACAAGAAATAGTTTCATTTAGGGAGTCACGTGACGCGATGCGGGAAGAAGCCACGGAGTAGAGAGCTCCGCGCTGCATCGCTACCTTTATCCTTTAAAACATTTCTACCAGAGTTATTGCCACTCAATATACTTGCTCTTAGTTTAAACGGGTGTAAAAATGTCGAAATCTCTTAAGTCCTCGGCCTGTGGAGATATTAAAAGGCATCTGCGGTCCAACGCGCCTGAGGCCATGGCACATGATCAAGACGGGGCTAAAGAGTCCGAAGAGCTACAAGCTAACGACATCGCTCAGGAGCTCAGTAATATCTACTCAACATTGACTAAGATCTCTGGTGACTTAGGTGAGCTGGCAGAAATACGTCGCACGACTACGTCGGTAGAGACCAAACTCTCATGGACGACGTAGAGAAGCGAGTGGAATACCTGGAAGCGACCGAACAGGAAAGGCAAGCTAACCCGCCAGCTAGCAAGACAGGCATCGGTCAGATATGGGACAAATTCGAAGACTTGGAGAACCGTTGGAGACGCAACAACGTCCGCTTCGTCGGCTTCCCGGAGGGCAAGGAAGGAGGAAACGTGGAGAGATTTCTGGAGGAGCTGCTGCCACATCTGCTGGACTTAGAGGGGAGACGAGATTGAACGGGCACACCGGATCGCTGGCCAGCGACCCGGGCCCGGAGACAGACCCAGACCAATACTGGCCAGGTTTTTGAGATGGTCAGACCGGGACGCGGTGTTGCGAGCAGCGAGAAACAAAGGCAAGCTGACGTGGGGAAACACTACTGTTATGCTTTTCCCCGACTACGCCAGAGCCACCCAGATGAAGCGCCACAAATTCAAGGAGTGCAAGAAAAAACTGCATGAACGAGGGGTGAGCTTCAGGATGCTGTTCCCGGCTAAGCTGAGAAGGGAGACCGGCGAGGGTGAGCGGGCTTTTGACTGCCCCCGTAGAGCCATGGCTTTCATAGACCCTCTGCAGTGAGAAAGTAATGATGGACTGATTTATCGTCATCCTCATTCGCGCACCCAAACGCAACTCTGGTGGACACACTTTTTTATTAATGGTAGCGATGCCAAGGAAGCACGAGTGGAGCCTCGCGGACCGTCGGACCTCTGTTAGAGGGACTTTTTTGGGCGTTCAAATGTGCAAAGTTCAGTTTCAACTGCACATTATTTGTTTTGTTAGTGTTATGGGAGGAGGAACGGGAGATTCTCATCACGCTGAGGTGGAACGGGAGATTCTCATCTGAGCTGGTACAGCCATGAATCTTCTTGGGAACTGAAATATGAAATGGTGATAAGTATTGAGTACTTTGCTCAGTACTGAGTAGAAGTACTTCTGAGCTGGTACAGCCATGTTTCTTCTTGGGAATGATGCAACAATGTTCCACACCTGGATTTGGGATCTTCTGGTTCTTCTTGCAGATCCTCTCCAGTTCTGTCAGGTTGGATGGTGAACGGTGGTGTTCAGCCATTTTCAGGTCTCTCAGAGATGCTCAGTTGGGTTTAAGTCCGGGTTCTGGCTGGGCCGGTCCAGAATGGTCCAGAGTGGTTCTGATCCACTCCTTTGTTATTTCAGCTGTGTGTGAGGGTCATTGTCTTACTGGAAGCTGAACCTTCGGCCCAGTCTGAGCTCCTGAACTCTGGAAGAGCTTTTCTTCCAGGATCTCTGTACTTGGCCGCATTCATCTTTCCTTCAACTGCAACCAGTCGTCCTGTCCCTGCAGCTGAAAAACACCCCCATACCATGATGCTGCCACCACCGTGCTTCACTGTTGGGATGGTATTGGGCAGGGTGATGAGCAGTGCCTGGTTTTCTCCACACATACCGCTTAGAATGAACTCCAGAAAGTTCAATCTTGGTCTCATCAGACCAGAGAATCTTATTTCTCTCAGTCTGGGAGTCCTTCATGTGTTTTTTGCAAACTCTATGCGGGCTTTCATATGTCTGCACTGAGGAGAGGCTTCCATCGGGCCACTCTGCCATAAAGCCCCGACTGGTGGAGGCTGCAGTGATACTGACTTTGTGGAACTTTCTCCATCTCCCTACTGCATCTCTGGAGCTCAGCCACAGTGATCTTTGGCTTCTTCTTTACTCTCTCACCAAGGCTCTTCTCCCACCATTGCTCAGTTTGGCTGGACGGCCGGGTCCAGGAAGAGTTCTGCTCGTCCCAAACTTCTTCCATGTAAGGACTATGGAGGCCACCGTGCTCTTAGGAACCTTTAGTGCTGCAGAAACTCTTTTGTAACCTTGTCCAGATCTGTGTCTCGCCACAATTCTGTCTCTGAGCTCCTTGGACAGTTCCTTCCACCTCATGATCCTCATTTGCTCTGACATGCACTGTGAGCTGGAAGCTCTTATATAGACAGGTGTGTGTCTTTCCTAATCACGTCCAATCAGTTTAATTAAACACAGCTGGACTCCAATGAAGGAGTAGAACCATCTCAAGGAGGATCAGAAGGAAATTGACAGAATATGAGTTAAATATGAGTCACTGCAAAGGCTCTGAATACTTATGACCATGTCATATTTCAGTTTTTCTTTTCTAATAAATTTGCAAATATATCTACATTTCAATTTTTTCTGTCCAGATGGTGCTGAGTGACATTAATGAGAAACAAAATGAATTTTTTTAATTTTAGCAAATGGCTGCAGTGAAACAAAGAGTAAAAAGTTTAACTGGGTCTGAATACTTTCCGTACCCGCTGTATTGGATTGTCCTTGTGTGAGTGCTTTCTTGGGACAAATTTCCACCACTCTGAGTGATATGCTTCAAGTTTATATTAGATTTTCACCATCCTCACTCCTACTTCATGACGATTCCACTCTAGGACTTTCATCTCATCAAAGACGTGTACTGTGGGGGGGGCTCGCTGCAGCTAAGACGATGCTGGCACTGCGATGGCAGCCGCCACATTTACTGCCTCGGCAGCAATCGGCCAACTCCACCCTAGATATCGTTCTGATGGACAGGTCAGTCGCCAGGATGCAGGCGGCTAGCCAGAAAACTTGGAGAGCATGGGATGCAGCTCACAGGGGGGTCACCAAGGGGTTCAGGGTCGGGGGGGTATAAACCTGTAAGTCATGTTTACATGTTTCACTCCACCTCTTCACTCTATGTTGCACTGTACTTGATTTTCAAATCAAATCAAATCAAACTTTATTTATAAAGCGCTTTTCCTGCCAAAGGCAACCCAAAGTGCTTTTCAAGAAAATAAAAACAAACACATTTTTAAAATAAAAACAGCCCTTCACACACCCAAGCACAAAACACAGCACACAAAACTATAAACATTTGCACACACACACACACACCCACACTAAGACTAATAAACATCTGGCTTGACCTACTGTGAGGAAGCGATATCTTGGGGATCCGTTCACTCCAGGAGCCAGACACGGTCCTAGAGGGCGCTCCTGCAGGAGCCAACCAGATCAGGGCAGGCCGGGGTCCACACCACAGTGATAGGGCTGCAGTGCGGGGCCCCAGCCACCAGGACAAGGGCAGCCCCCCACCAGCTCCCTCCAGACCATGTAGGCAAAGCTCCCAGAGTGAAGGATCCCCATGAGGAAACACTGGTGTTAAAATGTTAAAACAGATAAAACAAGAGAACAGATAAGAGCAACATAGAAAAATAAATAGGTATTCATAAAATTATATGCTAAACAAGTCAATAAAATCTAAAATAACTTAAAGATAACATAAAAAATAAATAAATAATAGAGTAAAATAAGTAAAATGAAATAAAATCAAAAAGCTAAGTTAAAAAGGTCTTGAGCCTCTTCTTAAAAACATCAACAGTTTGTGATGGACAATAATCATAAAAATAATCACAAAAAAAGTGACATAACCCTGCTGGTATATACCGTATACATGATGTCATCCAGTATTTATTGGTGTACATGTATTTTTTATTGCACTACTTTTTATTCATATTAAAGCTTTAATCCACACGCCCGTTTGTGTTTGTATCTATATCGTGAATATTATATCGTGCAGTATGTTTCTTCGTATGTCGTTTTTTGTGTTGCTTCGTTGTGGTTGTCCTCGTCTCTCCGTCCCTTGTGGATACGTCAGAACAAGAGACAGAAAACCAGAGGCAAGCCTTTTATGTGTGCACACACTGGTAGCGATGGCCAACGAAGCTTCCTGAAGCAGTGAGGCTTTCCAGCCCACTGCTTCAGGAAAAGGTTCAGTACTTAGTTTCATTCATGTTCCTCTTTAGTGACATCTAGTGTCCAAATGGGTCCATAACAGGCCGAACAGCTCTGCACTCAAACATCTCAGTCGCGCCCGTGACCAGGAAATAAAGGATTTATCTTACAAATGATCAGCATCCAACACATACGAATGTGCCTTTAAGTATTTGACTTAATAACAGGTTACGGTTTAAAATTAAAATGTCACATGGTAAGAAGGAAATCTTGGGCAGGATTTGAACCACAGACTCTCAAGATAAAGTAAGTTGCTTGAACCATTGTGACATGGAGCAAGGTTATAATAGTGTTGGATTTTTAATTAGTTTTAGTTTTTATTCAATTTTGACTTTCTGTTTTTCAATTCAGTTAGTTTTAGTTTTTTGAGCAGGTTTGCTAGTTTTAATTAGTTTTTATTTTTTTGGAAAATGCTTAGTTTTAATTTAGTTTTTATTAGTCTCTGTGTTTTAGTTTTTTGAGGTTTTTTTTTCCCGTAAATTAGGTATTTGTCTAGAGTGACATTCAAAATCATCAGAAAGTCAATTGGAGTAAACTGGTAGAACAAAGTAAATGGACTAAATAGAAGTAGATTTCATATTAACCCCAAAGACTGATGCATTAAATAAATTTACACACTAAAACTAAGGATGTTTCTGCAATAATTTGTTTTGTAAAGACATACACAGTTTCAGTTATCGTTTTTTTAAAAACTGTCATTTTTATCTTTGTTTCAGTTGACGAAAATGTTTTTTTTTTATTTTAGTTTTCGTTTTGTCGTTACTTTTAGTTAACTATAATAACCTTGCCATGGAGACACATTGTAAAGATGTGCGCATGATCTTTATGTCACAAAACGACGGCGTTCCAGCGTCATATCATTTACACTACTCACAAAGAGTTAGGGATATTCAGCTTTTGGTTATAATTCCATGAAAATGTAAAATGTTCACACTTTATTGATATTACATCATGAATGTTGGACATTTAACTGGAACTATGATGTGGTAATTCCTCCATCCCAAACAATTTATTGTTAGGTTTATTCTGACATCGTACAATAACCCAAACATCCCTAACTTTTTGTGACTTGTGTATATTTATCACACATTAACTGTGATTATTTCTGAGTGAAGTGCTGATGGAAGTCCAGTATGAGGGGACACGGGGCTGAAATCTGGAGCTTCTTCAGTGTTCGGGTTGCTGATCTCCGTCATGGGCAGGTGATGCAGGGGAGCAGAAATCGGCGGGAAAGCTGATGAAACTGCTGGTTTCTGTGGCCGGATGTCAGAGGATCTTCCTGTCTTTGTATTTTCAGCTCAGACAGACCGGCTCGTTACGTCATCGGCACAAACCGAGGCCTCGTTTTGCGTTGATCACGTGATTCCTGTGCTGATGACACACGCTCCTTTTTCTCGACTCGCGCTTCGAAGTCTCAGTTCATCGTTCACATCACTACTGGTTAGTAAAACCTGAAAACCTACATGTCATTATTTCAACGGAAAACCATGAATGGTTTCATTTTGGATCAAATCTTTCTGTTATTTCCTCCTCATCATCATCATCATCATCACAACTCATTGATGACAAACCTGTGGTATATTCAACATTACTGAGAAACTTGGAGCACAACCAGCAGGTTTAAGGGCTGCTCGGATCACCGAGCATCTCTGACCAAACGCGTTACAGAACTCCAGCGTTTCTGCTTTTTCTGTAGCAGAAATGTGGAGTAGAGATAAAAGAGGAGAGCATCTTTTCAACAATAAAGGATTATTATCGCCTCTCCCTGAGGTGCAGCGCATGCAGATTGCCCGCTGCATTACCCTTGAAAAGCTACAAAGAGCCGTTCACTGGAAGAAAGTTGCCAAGTTCAAATGTGAGTAATCACAAGACTACGAGCGAAAAAAAAAAATCCTTCAAAATTCTCTTTGTTCTGAGCTGCGCTGGCCTTGAACAGACGCCCAGTTTGTTTTATTGAGATGGAGACAGAGGAAGCCGTGTCCGACCAGAGAAGCAGGATTTGATTTATTTCCTCCCAGAAAGAGGCCGTGTTACAGGGAGGTGTCTCTGCAAGCTAATCCCTAATCCAACGTGTTATCCCAAACACTCCGAGCATCCTCAAGGTCTCATTAACTCTCTCTGCCAAACATGTTGACATGTTGTAGGTCATTGGCTGAGAGTCCTTCTCTCCTTTTCTATCATGGCTGCTTTAAAAAACAAACATCCTTTTCTACGAACTTGAGTCGCTCCGATTCCGATATCAGTATTGGAAATGTCACCGATACCTCGTCTTTAGTGTGACAACTTTCTTGGCTTTTTTCTTTTTTAAGACAAATTGTTTCGGCTGTTCTTACCTCGACAGCTTCGGCTGTCACTTCAGCATCATCACGTCCTGGTGTGACGTGTCTTATGGACGACATGACGTGTCACGAGAACAGCTGACCAGGAATTACGACGCGACGTGTCACGAGAACAGCTGACCAGGAATTACGACGCGACGTGTCACGAGAACAGCTGACCAGGAATTACGACGCGACGTGTCACGAGAACAGCTGACCAGGAATTACGACGCGACGTGTCACGAGAACAGCTGACCAGGAATTACGACGCGACGTGTCACGAGAACAGCTGACCGGGAATTCTGACGCGACGTGTCACGAGAACGGCTGACCGGGAATTCTGACGCGACGTGTCACGAGAACGGCTGACCGGGATCTGACCCGACGTGTCACGAGAACGGCTGACCGGGAATTCTGACGCGACGTGTCACGAGAACGGCTGACCGGGAATTCTGACGCGACGTGTCACGAGAACGGCTGACCGGGAATTCTGACCCGACGTGTCACGAGAACGGCTGACCGGGAATTCTGACCCGACGTGTCACGAGAACGGCTGACCGGGAATTCTGACGCGACGTGTCACGAGAACGGCTGACCGGGAATTCTGACGCGACGTGTCACGAGAACGGCTGACCGGGAATTCTGACGCGACGTGTCACGAGAACGGCTGACCGGGAATTCTGACGCGACGTGTCACGAGAACAGCTGACCGGGAATTCTGACCCGACGTGTCACGAGAACAGCTGACCGGGAATTCTGACGCGACGTGTCACGAGAACAGCTGACCGGGAATTCTGACGCGACGTGTCACGAGAACAGCTGACCGGGAATTCTGACGCGACGTGTCACGAGAACAGCTGACCGGGAATTCTGACGCGACGTGTCACGAGAACAGCTGACCGGGAATTCTGACGCGATGTGTCATGAGAACAGCTGTCCGGGAATTCTGACGTGACGTGTCTTATAGACAGCTGACCGGGAATTCTGACGCGACGTGTCACGAGAACAGCTGACCGGGAATTCTGACGCGACGTGTCACGAGAACAGCTGACCGGGAATTCTGACGCGACGTGTCACGAGAACAGCTGACCGGGAATTCTGACGCGACGTGTCACGAGAACAGCTGACCTGGAATTCTGACGCGACGTGTCACGAGAACAGCTGACCGGGAATCTGGACGCGACGTGTCACGAGAACAGCTGACCGGGAATTTGACGCGACGTGTCACGAGAACAGCTGACCGGGAATTTGACGCGATGGTCATGAGAACAGCTGTCCGGGAATTCTGACGTGACGTGTCTTATAGACAGCTGACCGGGAATTCTGACGCGACGTGTCACGAGAACAGCTGACCGGGAATTCTGACGCGACGTGTCACGAGAACAGCTGACCGGGAATTCTGACGCGACGTGTCACGAGAACAGCTGACCGGGAATTCTGACGCGACGTGTCACGAGAACAGCTGACCTGGAATTCTGCGCGACAGCACGAGACAGCTGCCGGGAATGCGCGATGTGTCAGAGAACAGCTGTCCGGGAATTCTGACGTGACGTGTCTTATAGACAGCTGACCGGGAATTCTGACGCGACGTGTCACGAGAACAGCTGACCGGGAATTCTGACGCGACGTGTCACGAGAACAGCTGACCGGGAATTCTGACGCGACGTGTCACGAGAACAGCTGACCGGGAATTCTGACGCGACGTGTCACGAGAACAGCTGACCTGGAATTTGACGCGACATGTCACGAGAACAGCTGACCGGGAATTCTGACGCGACGTGTCACGAGAACAGCTGACCGGGAATTCTGACGCGACTGTCACGAGAACAGCTGACCGGGAATTCTGACGCGACGTGTCACGAGAACAGCTGACCGGGAATTCTGACCCGACGTGTCACGAGAACAGCTGACCGGGAATTCTGACGCGACGTGTCACGAGAACAGCTGACCGGGAATTCTGACGCGACGTGTCACGAGAACAGCTGACCGGGAATTCTGACGCGACGTGTCACGAGAACAGCTGACCGGGAATTCTGACGCGACGTGTCACGAGAACAGCTGACCGGGAATTCTGACGCGACGTGTCACGAGAACAGCTGACCGGGAATTCTGACGCGACGTGTCACGAGAACAGCTGACCGGGAATTCTGACGCGACGTGTCACGAGAACAGCTGACCGGGAATTCTGACGCGACGTGTCATGAGAACAGCTGACCGGGAATTCTGACGCGACGTGTCACGAGAACAGCTGACCGGGAATTCTGACGCGACGTGTCACGAGAACAGCTGACCGGGAATTCTGACGCGACGTGTCACGAGAACAGCTGACCGGGAATTCTGACGCGACGTGTCACGAGAACAGCTGACAGGGAATTCTGACGCGACGTGTCATGATAACAGCTGACCGGGAATTCTGACGCGACGTGTCACGAGAACAGCTGACCGGGAATTCTGACGCGACGTGTCATGAGAACAGCTGACCGGGAATTCTGACGCGACGTGTCTTATAGACAGCTGACCGGGAATTCTGACGCGACGTGTCACGAGAACAGCTGACCGGGAATTCTGACGCGACGTGTCACGAGAACAGCTGACCGGGAATTCTGACACGACGTGTCACGAGAACAGCTGACCGGGAATTCTGACGCGACGTGTCACGAGAACAGCTGACCGGGAATTCTGACCCGACGTGTCACGAGAACAGCTGACCGGGAATTCTGACGCGACGTGTCACGAGAACAGCTGACCGGGAATTCTGACGCGACGTGTCACGAGAACAGCTGACCGGGAATTCTGACGCGACGTGTCATGAGAACAGCTGACCGGGAATTCTGACGCGACGTGTCACGAGAACAGCTGACCGGGAATTCTGACGTGACGTGTCATGAGAACAGCTGACCGGGAATTCTGACGTGACGTGTCATGAGAACAGCTGACCGGGAATTCTGACGCGACGTGTCACGAGAACAGCTGACCGGGAATTCTGACACGACGTGTCACGAGAACAGCTGACCGGGAATTCTGACGTGACGTGTCTTATAGACAGCTGACCGGGAATTCTGACGTGACGTGTCTTATAGACAGCTGACCGGGAATTCTGACGTGACGGTATGAGAACAGCTGACCGGGAATGCGGCGGAGAGAAGCTGACCGGGAATTGATGGAGGAGAGAAAGCTGACCGGGAATTCTGACGTGACGTGCATGAGAAAGCTGACCGGGAATTCTGACGCGACGTGTCACGAGAACAGCTGACCGGGAATTCTGACGCGACGTGTTATGAGAACAGCTGACCGGGAATTCTGACGCGACGTGTCATGAGAACGGCTGACCGAGGAGGACAGACGAGACCGGGCACGAGCACTTCATTGTAAGTTGCTGTGCCCGGTCAGCTGTTACCGCGACAACCGAAACTGTCCAGGTAAGAACTGCTAACACAATTTGTCTTAAAAAAGAAAAAAAGTCAAGAAAGTTGTCACCGATACCGCTTGTTGGTATCGGTACTGGAGTTCAGGCACGACCCGATATCACATGGTTACTGATGAGCTCTGACACAGTTCTTCTTCGTTGCTTTTAGTTTTTGCACACCGACATCGCGGCACCTGCCAGACAGGGGGTAATAATGGTTATGGTGGGGGGGGTGTAGTATTTATGGATGATTTCTGCGGAAGGAGAGATATAAAAAATTTAAAAAATGGATTTAGTAGTTTTTTTTGAGAATAGTTTTTTGTTTGTTTTGAAGTAAAAGTTTTTTGTTTGTCCTTCCTCT
>JALJCO010006905.1:352500-456656 GCA_023101725.1 Atherinomorus stipes
AAAGCAGAACGGGAAGCAGAACCTCCAGTTCTCCGACTCCTCTGTTGAACCAGACCCCTGCTGTACCTTTAGGATCAGACTTACTTCCTTTTCCATAAAGGTGGTTGGACAAGATTCGACGCGACCAGCTGGTTTTCTCAGCGAGGCTGTCGTTTATCATAAACTCGCTTGTCTGAACACTGACTGGATCACCACGAATGGGCGTGAACTGATCTGTCTGTTTAGTCAAATAATGTGGTTGTGAATTGCATACAAATGAAGCTGAACTGAAATGGATAAAAGTCACCATGTGTGAATGAACAAAACCAAATAACTCCCACCCCAACATGTCAGCATCTATAAACTACAGTCCAGCTGATGCAGGCAATTACCGACTGGTTTTAAACCAGTTTGTTCCCCTTTCCTCATATAAATACCACCTTACGTCAACTGTGCATAAGCCGAGGGGTAAAGCATCAAAAACCTAAGAAGCCACAAAGGGACAAAAATATATATAAATGGTGGCAATTACCCGAATTCAACAGTAATAAGTGGTTTAATGAAAGCAGAGGAGAGCCAGTGTTGCTGTTGGCTTTGAGCTGGGCTCCAGTCCTGATCCTGGAACGCAGCCCTGGTATTTACTGAGCTGTACACAACTCTGCTCCTCACTTTCAAAAAGTATGAGCTTGTGTGTTCTCACATGTGCAGGCAACTTAAGAAAAGTGAGATGCCGAGCTGAGGTCACAGTTTAATCCACATCTGGCAAGAAGAGCTCCACAAGTCCTGAACATTCAACCCCAGGCGAGGTACAGAAATAGATTACAAAACACCCCGTCAGTGTTCGCAGCCGCTCTTACCGGTTTCAAGCCTTCAGCCATCATTCGCTCAGGAAAGACGGAAAAAAAGAAGACATGACTCCACAAATCTCAGCTCGGCGCTGCATCAGAACAAATACTCAAATAAAAGCTGAAGCTTCACCACAGAGCTGAATGCATGGTGGCCCGGCAGCAATTACAGCAGGGTTCCCCAACTTTTGAGGCTCGGGGCCCCTTACACGGAGAAAAGACGCCGATCCCAATCGTGACGCCAACCAAAATATATTTACGACCATCAGAGGAACGGTCAAATCTTTTTAAATGAATAAAACTTAAACACAACCTGAAATTAACTTAAAGATCTTTTAAGGCCTTTATGAATCAAATTTAAGACCAACGTGGCATTTTACCAGAAATGTTCAAATGATCCAAGAACATTTTATTTTCATTCATTTAGCAATTAAACAAGGAAAAATTCCTTTCGTTAAAAAGGGACTACCGTCCCCATACGACACCAATATCCATCCATATCCGGCCGTAACACTGGTGTGGTCAGCAGAACTGGAGAACATGATGATAAACGTCAAAGAGAAACAGAGAAAACTTTAAATCATAAAAAGAAGCTGATGACAAAGATTTTCTGCCATAGACAAACGTACGATTGGGACATCGTTTTAGCCACAAACTGGACCATGTTTTGCCTGCAGTCATTTGGGCTGTCAACGAATATTCTAAATTTGAATATATGTTCGAATATTAATAAAACCGAGATTTGGATGAGGAAATTAATATTTGAATGATATAGTTTAAATTTAAAAATTTAGACATTTTTAGACTTTTACGACCCTGCAAGAACCCTGTGTCATACTGTAATAAAAAGTCTCTAAAGCGGAGTTTTAATTTGACCAATCAGTTGCAGTATTCAGCGATTATGTGACTATGGTCTTTGATGAAGAAGAGGACATTGAAAGAATGATGTTATTTTGGCACCGACATAAAACCCAAACCAAACTGTTTAAAGATCGATGAAATGCTTTCAGCTGCAATCGTGATCATTCGTGGGAATTCTGGATATCCGGACGCTGGAGGAGTCGAGCCGCAGCGCTGGCTGCTGATCAGCTGGAGCTGTGACGGTCTGCATGCAGCATGATGAAACATTCGTCCCACCCAGATTTCATCCCCGTCCCAGTCGCAGCTCCCACCCGTCACCAGACCGTCCCTCATGGAAACTCTCCGGTTTTTCCCCACGAAAAACCAAGAACCGACATCAGCGAGGAGGCCGAGGCCGAGGATGGTGTCAGGTTACAATCACCCACAAAGCAAAAGGAAAAAGCTGGAATGGGCAAGCTGCAACACGTTGGTCTCCGAATCAGAGCTGCTGAGAGGCACTGCCAGCATTTCTGCCCCCCCCCTGCTGCCGTGCAGCTGCATTCCTGCTTCATAGTGCTGCCTTTCCCGCTGCCATCTCGGGATTTGGGAAACAGACGGGATGCTACGAGACTCCGTCGGTGGTTCCCTCATGGCCTCGGCATCCCTGCTGCCCCCCCTGACAGCAGATCAGCACACATACTTCTGCAGGGCTGCGCACCATGTGTCCCAAACCAAAGCAGAAATAAAAATACTGCATCCACATTCTGCAGCGGCACTGCTCACCACATATCTGCAAATGATTCCAAGCAGCTTTTCCTAAAAAGCAGAGTGAAGGAGGCTGAAAGTGCAGGGCAGAGCCGCCACGTCTGACCAAAATGAGGAGTTCCTAAATCAGACTTTTCCTCTCATGTGTGACACAGATCTTGTTTTCTAATTTCAGAGTGCACCAAAAAGGCAGAAATACATCTGGTCCACATACTGCAGGCACGTGAGGCAGGACCGGGACTGAAACAGCCTCAGCACGACCGCGCAGGTTCACCCAGTGAACGCAGAGGTTAGACACGGAAGCAGCTTTTCCACGCACCACGTTACTCCCCATCACACACATGCATGCGCGTGCACGTACGCACACACACACGCACACACACACACACACACACACACACACACACACACACACACACACACACATGCAGCGCGTTACTCTCCATCACGCACATGCACGCGCGTGCACGCATACACACACACACGCACACACACACACACACACACACACACACACACACACACACACACGCACACGCGCGCAGGTTCACCCATGAACGCAGAGGCAGCTTTTCCACGCACCACGTTACTCTCCATCACACACATGCACGCGCGTGCACACACACACACACGCGCACACACACACACACACATCACACACGCAGGTCACCCATGGGAGGGCAGCTCTCACCCCCCCTCCTCCCCCATGCACACGCGTGACACACACGCGCGCGCATGCAAAAACACACACACACACACGGTTTAACTCACACGTGCTCCTCACACACACAGTCACATCTAACACTCTAGACACACAACAAAAAAAAAAAAAAAGAAAAAAGAAAAATAAAAGCGCTCTGAGCGCAGACCTCACTGATAAAGAATCCTGCAGAACATTCGTGATCCAGAAGGAGATCCGGATCAGCACCAACATTTAACGGGTTCGTCCGAGAGCTGCATGGGCGATACGGGAGAAAGTTCTGTCACCATCATTGTATCCATATTGTCCATACGGTGGACGGTGGACAGCTTCGTCCCCAAAGCCAAAACCACCCTGAACATGGACTGATGCCATAAACTCCATCATGTGTAATAGTTCTGGTATGTTCAATATTCTGATGTCAATGTGCAATTTTCATATTTGATGTGCCACAGAACAAAACACCCTGCACAATATTTATTTATTCCCAGTTTGACCTGCTGCTCACGATGTTCATATTCTCATCCACTACTTGTCCGTCATGTTTATAGTGTACATATTTGTTTTTCAGGTTTTTTTCCATACATTTTTCTATACTTTTGTATATTTTTATACAGTATATTCTTATAGGCTACTTCCATTTTTTTAAATACTTATACATTGCAGTGATTGGAAATGGCCCTAATCTCGTAACCTTGTGTGATGACAAAGCTTTTCTGATTCTGATTCTGATTCTGCGTGTAAACGTGCTTCGTCAGCTTTTCTTCCCTCCCACGTGCTTCTCTGATGAAGCAGAAACAAACTGTTTCACCCGGCATTTCATTTCTGTGGTGACGCTGACTTCCTCCTGGCCGGTGTCGTCACTGCCAACCTTTAGCTTTAGCTTAAACGCAGCGTGCAGGCCCGTTCCGCAGCGCCGCTTCCTTCCCACATCCTCCTGGAAGCGACCACAGATGGCTGAAGTCTGTCATCACTGAAGCAGGATGAAACAGCGACGCTGAAGTGCTGACAGACACGTTCCTGAACCGAACATAACCTCTGCGCTCACAGCGGACGTCAAACTGCAGCGTCCGGCTCCAACAACCAGATCCCAGCAGAGAGGAACGAGCTGCATCTGGACAGCGCCGTCGCGAGTGACGACACGTCTTTAATGTTCCGTCTGAGCCCCCCCACGCCCCTCCTCCAGCTTTATTTCCGTACACAAGTCACGGTTCGGTTAAAACAAATACAAATATGTTTTATTAACAAATTTGTTTTTCAGCCAGATTGTTTGAATGAGAAAAAATAACCAGGAATTAATAAAATGTTTTTCACACTTTTTAGTGAAAAAGTGAATAAAAACCTGCTTTCACATCTAAAGTGACTCCATCTGAGTTTTAAAGCAGCTTTTAACAGAAACATCTTCACCTTCATTTCACTCGTCTTCATCACAGAAACTAAACGGTTCCTGCTCAGATCGCCTGAATAAAAAATGCATGAATCATGAGTGTTTTCTGGTTGTACCGGTAACATTCAGATGTGTGGTGTCGCTGCTGCGTTAGCGTGTGGAAGAGTTTCTGAGGTCAAACCCGACCGAGTCGCCACGCTGCTGAAACCGAAGTGCTTCCAGACGAAGACTTGTAGTCAAGACCCCCTAAACCAAGACAAGACCAAAATAAACTATATTTTTGCCATTTTCCACGAGTTGTAGAACCAAACACCATCCTGGGTTCAGCTGCTTCGTATAAAAATGAGATTTTATTATTTGGTACTTGAAGGGGTTAAAAAAATTATAGGTTGAAAATCCCTTTAAGACCGCTCAGCCAGTCCGAGACATTGCAAGACCGAGACCGAGACCAAAGACCGAGACCAAAGACCGAGACCAAAGACCGAGACCAAAGACTGCCGAGACCGTGACAAAGCGATCTTCAGAACTACAAGTCTACCAGACAGGAGACTTGATGCGAGACGGCGCTTCCCCTAGCGCAGCTAGCTTACATGCTATGTTAGGTAGGGCTGTAAGGGGGGGGGGGGGGGGGGGGGGAATAGGGGGGGGGGGGGGGGGGGGGGTGGGGGGGGGGGGGAAGGGGGGAGAAGGAAAAAAGGGTTTATAAAATGGGTGGAAATGAAGGGAAGGGGGGGAAATTAAAAAAACCAAATATTCTAAATTCTAATACATGTTCGAATATTAATAAAAACCCGAGATGCAGATGTGAAAATGAATATTGGAGTATTAAATAAGCAGTGGGGAAAATACCCTGTTACATCTGATTGATTACAGGCGACGGTTTCAATGTTGTTCCATCTTTATTTCAGCTGCTCAATGTTTGCTAAATAAATTTTAATTTGTTGGGACCTTTAATTGCTGCACAAGTTAGGGAGATGCTGAGGGGGGGGGGGGGGGGGGGGGGGGACTGCAGTGAGTTTATTTTCTAATTTGGTTGAAGCCGCAAGAGGTGCAACACACAGAACCTAGTTAGATTAGTCTGTTAGTAGTTCTGTCTTGTAGTAGTTTGTCCTCCTGTTGGCACGTTGCTCAAATGCATATTTGAATTTATTCGAATTAAGCGTTAATTTTAGAGCAGATATTGGGGGGTGACAGCCCAAATATTCTGCAGTTGTTAGCAGCAGGATGGTCAGAGCGCTGCACCAAGTGGAGGTGAAGATTCAACGGTCCGTCACTCAATTATGTCCGATGGCACGCAAAAACTTAATGAAGCAATAAATAACGAAATAAACAAATCCTGCGCCCAACAGTTGGATTCAGGGTCGTGCGGAACCGAGAGTACCGAACGGTTCCACACAAAAACACAAATACAAGTACGTCACAGCCAGTCACATATGTGATAAGGATATAACTGCCGACGTGACTGACGCGAGACAAAATACTGCAACGATTGCTCAACTTTATGTGTGAAAATTTACAATTTCTTTCTACTTTAACAAGCAGCTGTTGAGCATTAAAGGTATAACTGTATAAAATCAACAGTGCAGTCGTTGCAAACTCCTGCAGACAGTTTAAAAGTACTGCTGGAGTACTCTAAGAGTACACACTCAAAAATAGAGGTACCAGTTTGTACCTGAAAGGGTCCAAAGCTTGTTGCTGGGGGGGGGGGGGGGGGGGTTCCGTTCTGAGAGACATTTCTGTACCTTAATGGTCCATTTTTGTACCTTATCAAGCTGTATGAGTTAATAAAGTACAATTAAACCAATTAAAGATGATGAATAAAAGTCAATAAAATAGAGATTATGACAACAATCAAAGATGCTGATAATAAATGAATAATCATTATAGAAATATTAGGCCAAACACATATATAATTATACATATAATTATTACTATGATTACTATGAAAATCATAATATAATAACTATAATTATACTACTGTTTAGAAGTACTGCTATTTATAGTTATTGTACAAGCTACACACATGTTTCAATGCTGCAGGTACCCTTAGGGTTGGAATGGTACAAATGTGTACTTTCTATTACTTTGGAGCCTTTTTCATAGTATATAGGTACTTCTGGCCTCATAAAGACCAATATTGTACTTTTGAGAGAACATTTGTAACACATGTACGTACAGGTACAGAAATGATCCTGTCTGTACCTCCGTTTCTGAGTGGGGGGGTACTTTGTGCTTTGGAACATAAAATATGTACCTTTCAGGCTACATATAGGTGCCTTGAGGTCCACTTATGACCCTAAAAGGGTATTTAAATTCAAATTGTACCTCGATGGACAGAAATGTACCCGTGATGTCACTATTTCTGCCAGTGTCGTCTTGATCATCCTCTGAAAATCTGTTGTCTAGTTGTTTATTAATTGATAAGTTCCCTCAAACTAAAATGACTGAAAAGGTTTTTAAAGCCTGAATCAGGGTTTTACAGAAGGCTGGTGACTGTTTCTGCCCCCCCACAGCATGCAGAGAAATAAAGCATTTTAACAAAAACTTAAGTTGAAATGAACGAAGCGTCATCCTGCTCATTCACAGGCTTTTATTATACATCCCAGAAGAAGCAGACATGAAAACAAAGTGGTGCAACGAGCCCGTGAGAGACCGCCAGTCAGCTGTTTCAGTGCGTTATCATGGAGTGAGTCAGCAAGAGAGGAAAGCGAGATTATGGGGGGGAAATACAGAAAGAGGGAGCCTCTCACAGAGGATGACAGATGGCGGTGCGGAGGAGAGGAAAGGGGGGATGAATGAGAAAACGACAACGTTATCCAGAGGCTGTTTGAAACAGCGGGTGATGAAACCTCCAGCTCTGGTTGGCAGTGGGAGCAAACGGGGGCCACGAAGATCTGCAGCCAAGACCTTACGTAACACGCCACAGAGCGGAACACCCCCACTCCAGCACCCCAAAGATGAAGGACCGTAACACGCCACAGAGCGGAACACCCCCACTCCAGCACCCCAGAGATGAAGGACCGTAACACGCCACAGAGCAGAACACCCCCACTCCAGCACCCCAAAGATGAAGGACCGTAACACGCCACAGAGCAGAACACCCCCACTCCAGTACCCCAGAGATGAAGGACCGTAACACGCCACAGAGCGGAGCACCCCCACTCCAGCACCCCAGAGATGAAGGACCGTAACACGCCACAGAGCGGAGCACCCCCACTCCAGCACCCCAGAGATGAAGGACCGTAACACGCCACAGAGCGGAACACCCCCACTCCAGCACCCCAGAGATGAAGGACCGTAACACGCCACAGAGCGGAACACCCCCACTCCAGCACCCCAGAGATGAAGGACCGTAACACGCCACAGAGCAGAACACCCCCACTCCAGCACCCCAGAGATGAAGGACCGTAACACGCCACAGAGCAGAACACCCCCACTCCAGTACCCCAGAGATGAAGGACCGTAACACGCCACAGAGCTGAGCACCCCCACTCCAGCACCCCAGAGATGAAGGACCGTAACACGCCACAGAGCGGAACACCCCCACTCCAGCACCCCAGAGATGAAGGACCGTAACACGCCACAGAGCGGAGCACCCCCACTCCAGCACCCCAGAGATGAAGGACCGTAACACGCCACAGAGCGGAACACCCCCACTCCAGCACCCCAGAGATGAAGGACCGTAACACGCCACAGAGCATAGCACCCCCACGCCAGCACCCCAGAGATGAAGGACCGTAACACGCCACAGAGCGGAACACCCCCACTCCAGCACCCCAGAGATGAAGGACCGTAACACGCCACAGAGCGGAACACCCCCACTCCAGCACCCCAGAGATGAAGGACCGTAACACGCCACAGAGCGGAACACCCCCACTCCAGCACCCCAAAGATGAAGGACCGTAACACGCCACAGAGCAGAACACCCCCACTCCAGTACCCCAGAGATGAAGGACCGTAACACGCCACAGAGCTGAGCACCCCCACTCCAGCACCCCAGAGATGAAGGACCGTAACACGCCACAGAGCGGAACACCCCCACTCCAGCACCCCAGAGATGAAGGACCGTAACACGCCACAGAGCGGAGCACCCCCACTCCAGCACCCCAGAGATGAAGGACCGTAACACGCCACAGAGCGGAGCACCCCCACTCCAGCACCCCAGAGATGAAGGACCGTAACACGCCACAGAGCGGAACACCCCCACTCCAGCACCCCAAAGATGAAGGACCGTAACACGCCACAGAGCGGAGCACCCCCACTCCAGCACCCCAGAGATGAAGGACCGTAACACGCCACAGAGCGGAGCACCCCCACTCCAGCACCCCAGAGATGAAGGACCGTAACACGCCACAGAGCGGAACACCCCCACTCCAGCACCCCAGAGATGAAGGACCGTAACACGCCACAGAGCGGAACACCCCCACTCCAGCACCCCAGAGATGAAGGACCGTAACACGCCACAGAGCGGAACACCCCCACTCCAGCACCCCAGAGATGAAGGACCGTAACACGCCACAGAGCGGAACACCCCCACTCCAGCACCCCAGAGATGAAGGACCGTAACACGCCACAGAGCGGAACACCCCCACTCCAGCACCCCAGAGATGAAGGACCGTAACACGCCACAGAGCGGAACACCCCCACTCCAGCACCCCAGAGATGAAGGACCGTAACACGCCACAGAGCGGAACACCCCCACTCCAGCACCCCAGAGATGAAGGACCGTAACACGCCACAGAGCGGAGCACCCCCACTCCAGCACCCCAGAGATGAAGGACCGTAACACGCCACAGAGCGGAACACCCCCACTCCAGCACCCCAGAGATGAAGGACAGTAACACGCCACAGAGCGGAACACCCCCACTCCAGCACCCCAGAGATGAAGGACAGTAACACGCCACAGAGCGGAACACCCCCACTCCAGCACCCCAGAGATGAAGGACAGTAACACGCCACAGAGCGGAACACCCCCACTCCAGCACCCCAGAGATGAAGGACAGTAACACGCCACAGAGCAGAACACCCCCACTCCAGCACCCCAGAGATGAAGGACAGTAACACGCCACAGAGCGGAACACCCCCACTCCAGCACCCCAGAGATGAAGGACCGTAACACGCCACAGAGCGGAACACCCCCACTCCAGCACCCCAGAGATGAAGGACCGTAACACGCCACAGAGCAGAACACCCCCACTCCAGCACCCCAGAGATGAAGGACAGTAACACGCCACAGAGCGGAACACCCCCACTCCAGCACCCCAGAGATGAAGGACAGTAACACGCCACAGAGCGGAACACCCCCACTCCAGCACCCCAGAGATGAAGGACAGTAACACGCCACAGAGCGGAACACCCCCACTCCAGCACCCCAGAGATGAAGGACCGTAACACGCCACAGAGCAGAACACCCCCACTCCAGTACCCCAGAGATGAAGGACCGTAACACGCCACAGAGCAGAACACCCCCACTCCAGCACCCCAGAGATGAAGGACCGTAACACGCCACAGAGCGGAGCACCCCCACTCCAGCACCCCAGAGATGAAGGACCGTAACACGCCACAGAGCGGAACACCCCCACTCCAGCACCCCAGAGATGAAGGACCGTAACACGCCACAGAGCAGAACACCCCCACTCCAGCACCCCAAAGATGAAGGACCGTAACACGCCACAGAGCGGAACACCCCCACTCCAGCACCCCAGAGATGAAGGACCGTAACACGCCACAGAGCAGAACACCCCCCACTCCAGCACCCCAGAGATGAAGGACCGTAACACGCCACAGAGCGGAACACCCCCACTCCAGCACCCCAGAGATGAAGGACCGTAACACGCCACAGAGCGGAACACCCCCACTCCAGCACCCCAGAGATGAAGGACCGTAACACGCCACAGAGCGGAACACCCCCACTCCAGCACCCCAGAGATGAAGGACCGCCGGCTGCAAGTCAGGACGGCGAGCTGAGCACCCCCCCGTGGAGTTGGGCCACATGGACTAAAAAATGCATCACGATAATTTCAGGTTTTCATCACGGTGACTGGAATGGACGGTAAAAATATCATCCTAACTGTTTGCATCATAAATCTGTCACTACATCACTTAAGTTAAAGTAACACACCTGTACTGCAAAACTGTGGTGACACCAAGCAAACAAGTCTGAAATGAGAGAACATTTGACTTTATTGAAACAGTGCAAATAGACAAAAAAACGATATCGATAATTGCAAACTGATAAATCTGAAATTTTTTTATCACTTTTATTGTGAGATGACAAATTATTACCATGGGAAATTTCTTTTACAATATATCACACGAGATAATATATCGCCCATCCCTACCGCGAGCACGCACGTGAGCGCTCTCACGCACGTGAGCGCTCTCACGTGCGTGAGCGCTGTAATCAGCTGTTCTGATCTGGAATCAGGGAACAGAAACGCTTACAGAACCAACATTTATGCGTCCCTTCATTTTCCTCTCAGAGCAGCGCGTTCATTTCTGCTTCAGGAACGATCGTCTGCACCGGCATGACTGTACGCTGCTCGTGCACGATTCACCGGCACGAAAATGCAGCTACGATGCCGGGGAAGGGATGCCTGGCACGGGAAGAGATTATGCGCAACGGCGAAGAAAAGAAGAAGAGATCAACGCCGTTTAGCACGATGGCTGTAAAATAACAGAGCTGCATTATTTTGTTATTTTAAATTTCCAAACACAAGAACTGAGCTGCTTTCCAGCTTCACCATTTTCCGCCTCCAGCCTGTAATCCGGTTCAGTCACAGACTGCACAGCCTGTAATCCGGTTCAGTCACAGACTGCACAGCCTGTAATCCGGTTCAGTCACAGACTGCACAGCCTGTAATCCGGTTCAGTCACAGACTGCACAGCCTGTAATCCGGTTCAGTCACAGACTGCACAGCCTGTAATCCGGTTCAGTCACAGACTGCACAGCCTGTAATCCGGTTCAGTCACAGACTGCACAGCCTGTAATCCGGTTCAGTCACAGACTGCACAGCCTGTAATCCGGTTCAGTCACAGACTGCACAGCCTGTAATCCGGTTCAGTCACAGACTGCACAGCCTGTAATCCGGTTCAGTCACAGACTGCACAGCCTGTAATCCGGTTCAGTCACAGACTGCACAGCCTGTAATCCGGTTCAGTCACAGACTGCACAGCCTGTAATCTGGTTCAGTAACAGACTGCACAGCCTGTAATCCGGTTCAGTCACAGACTGCACAGCCTGTAATCCGGTTCAGTCACAGACTGCACAGCCTGTAATCCGGTTCAGTCACAGACTGCACAGCCTGTAATCCGGTTCAGTCACAGACTGCACAGCCTGTAATCCGGTTCAGTCACAGACTGCCAGCCTGTAATCCGGTTGGTACAGACTGCACAGCCTGTAATCCGGTTCAGTCACAGACTGCACAGCCTGTAATCCGGTTCAGTACAGACTGCACAGCCTGTTCGGCGCACAGCTGCACAGCCGAAGGGAGAGGGGAGGGGCGACAGCCGTACCGGTTCAGTCACAGACTGCACAGCCTGTAATCGGTTCAGTCACAGACTGCACAGCCTGTAATCCGGTTCAGTAACAGACTGCACAGCCTGTAATCTGGTTCAGTCACAGACTGCACAGCCTGTAATCTGGTTCAGTAACAGACTGCACAGCCTGTAATCTGGTTCAGTCACAGACTGCACAGCCTGTAATCTGGTTCAGTCACAGACTGCACAGCCTGTAATCCGGTTCAGTCACAGACTGCACAGCCTGTAATCTGGTTCAGTCACAGACTGCACAGCCTGTAATCCGGTTCAGTCACAGACTGCACAGCCTGTAATCCGGTTCAGTCACAGACTGCACAGCCTGTAATCCGGTTCAGTCACAGACTGCACAGCCTGTAATCCGGTTCAGTCACAGACTGCACAGCCTGTAATCTGGTTCAGTCACAGACTGCACAGCCTGTAATCCGGTTCAGTCACAGACTGCACAGCCTGTAATCCGGTTCAGTCACAGACTGCAGCAGCTTCTCGTCCGATTGGCTCAGTTCCAACGTTTTTGCCTCATTTTTCCATTCTTGTGAGTAGATGACTCTTTTCTTCAGCGTATCAGAGAGCAATGCTCATGCAACAAGTTCGAGTGTGAAAAAGCGATGAACTAAACCGTTTTATGAGGTCTGAGACAAAGAATTCAGCTGTTTTAAGAGCGGGGGAGTCCAGCTCCAGTCCTCCAGTCCTGCAGCTTTCAGTGTTTCCCTGCTGTGAGTCATTGTGCAGGACGTGATGAGTCATGTGTGTCGGAGCAGGGACGCACGGGAAACCTGCAGGACTGCAGCCAGCTGCATCTGCAGCTCATATATGTACATCTGCATGTCAGATATATACATATATATATACACCAGCATTCGTGGAATGAACATGCTACATTTTCCGTACAATCTGACGAGTGGATTATCAGAATGAGGGTTTGTGGCAGTTCTGGTGCTTCAGAACAAAACTGCAGTCAAATAATCCCAGTTCAGTGTTTATTCCTCTAAAACCACACCAGCATCGCTCAGCAAGCCTTCAGTCATGTGGACCATCATCCTGCAGGACAGTTGTCCACGCTGCACGTTTCTGGGGGCTTCCAGTGTTACATCATAACCCGTAAAAGCTACGACCTCCTTCAGGTTTGTGTGGTAAAAATGCAGCTTGTGACCGTGTCAGCACCGAAGCCGAAGCCGAACCCTCTGAACCGCAGAGCGATCCTGCAGAGGACGACTCCAAACTAACTCACGTTCAGCTGAAGGTATCAGAAGGTAACGACGTCATTTCCGTCACGTTCAACATTAGAAACGCTCTGCAGTCCACGATGCAGCCGCTGAGAGCCAACTCCTCCCTTCAGCTTCGTGCGGCGTTTCCTCCGTCACAGACCGGCTCAGCCTGAAACCAGCTGTTCTACAACTGTAGAAGCTTCAGTCAACAAACAACACCGGCCAATCAGAGCAGACGGCGGCCAGACCAGCGTGCAGAGATCCTGCAGCGTGCACCAATAAGGAGAGAGAAACCTCCAGCTTCCATGTTGGGTTCATCTCCAGACAACTGCTCCATCACCGATTATCTATCACACACTTTAAATAAGCCGTGGATGATGCCAACAATCGCTCTGAGGAAGAAACAAAACTAGAAAACGCCAAAAAATTCAACTAATTCAAGCCAGAAGACCTGATATTAAAGATATGAAATGTCAGAGGCAGCAGATGTTAGACAAGCTTAGACGAAAAAGAACATCAGCAACAAAAATAACTGTCTGCAAACCAAGAACTGCACATGACACGGAAGCCCGAAAATGAAGAAAAATCAAACATGATAAAATGAAATAAAATAAAAAACCAATAGAACAAAATAAAGGAAAATCACTAAAATAAACTGAAATAAAACAAAAGAATCAATAGAGTAAATAATATAATATAAAACATGGAATAAATAAAATAAAATCACTAAGCTAAAATAAAATATAGAATCAATAGAATAAAATAAAATAAAATCCCTAAAATAAATAGAATAGTTGGAATACTTAAAATAAAATAAAATCACTAAACTAAACTGAAATAAAATAAAATAAAATAGATAGAATAAATGGAATAAATAAATTAAAAATTAATCAAATAAAATAAAAATTGAAAATAGGAATAAATATTTAAATAAACTAAATTACCCCCCCCCCCCCCAAAAAAAAACAAAACAAAACAAAAAAAATATAAATAAAATAAAAAGAAAAAAAAGAAAAGAAAAGAAATCAATAAAAAGACAAGTGAACTTTAGGAACTAAAAATGAAATGCAATAAGACAAAAGAGAAGAGAAAAACTGAGAGTGGAAGCAGAATCTCACCTGTGCAGGTGTCTGTGGTTGCAGGTCAGGATCCCGTCACATGGAAGAGAAACCAGAGTTCACAGTCAGTCAGTGTTAGTGGGGACGGGACGTCGGGAAAACCAGAGTTCATGTCCTGGTTCCACACCAGTGCTCAGAGTTCATTTTAATCCACATTTCTGCCTTTAAAGCCGCTGCCGCCATCTTTGTTTGTTTGTGCTGAGCAGAAGCAGCTGCAGGATGAAATCATAGATGCCAGAAAGCCGCAGAAGCAGGACTCAGACTTCGCTTACTTATTTATCTAAGAGGACAAACAAGACGATTTCCAACAGATTTAGTCAGTGGTTACATGTGCGAACTTTGATCCTGATACCGTCTATAATGAAGTCACGGATAACTGCGTGATTCAGATGCTAGCGACGCGTACGAAAACGCCACGGCGGCGTGTCCGCGATGACGAGCAGCTGCTGCAACGTGGACGTCACAACTTTCACCTGCTGTTCACTTCAGAGCGGAAGATGATGATGTTTGCTGACATCACGTATGACCTGGTTTTAATCTTTTATCTGTAGGTCTGCGAAAAACATCGATACACTGAAATATCGCAATATTCTCATATGTAGATTTCATATTGATATTTAAAAACGTAATACTCATCTAGTTAATTTAATATCGCAAGATTTCACAAAGACCTGCGAGAATTCGTCATTCCTTTAAGAAATCTCACAAGATTTCTTAACTAAGATAGATCGATACCGCGTTTTCAAATATCAATATTATATCAGATGATGAAAATTTCACGATATTTCAGTGTATATATATTTTTCCCAGCTCTATCTATCTGCCCTGTACAGACTTATTATTATTATAACACATTTTACCTAGATATAATTATATAATTAATTAATTGTAGTTATTTCTAAATTAAATGTGTTATAATAATAATTATAATACTGAATATAATAAAAATAAAAATTATTATTATAACATTTCATTTAAAAATAATTATATGATTAATTAAATTAAATTTGTAATAATGATAATAATAACACTTATAATTTATTATAATTATAATAATAATAATATTATTATAAAATTTTATTAAAAAATAATTAGAAGATTTATTAATTATAATTATTTCTAAATTAAATGTGTAATATTATTATTAATATTGGCCACTCTTAAAATAAGTTTAAAAAAGGATTTTTTTTATTTTTTTGCTTGTCCTATTTTGCCAATAGGACAAGCAAAATATTTTTGAAAAGATTTCCTGAAATTAGATGCATCGCCTTAAAACATGATCTTCTATGTCACTGAAATGTTTCTCTTTAAGTAATTTTGTCTTATTCTGAGTGTGATGAGATATTTTTACTAGAGATGAGAAAAGATCTGAGTTTTTTGCAGTGCGCCTAAATCTGCAGAGTCACATGAGCAGAAGAAGTTCTGAGCAGAAAAAGCTGCTTGTGTTGGTGTGTTTTTGCTCCCTCAGTGATGAGTCGGACGAACCCGCAGCTTCGTACGACTCCTGGTTCGTTGGTAACTGATCGGCAGCTCTAACGTGCACAGTTCTAGTAGAACCGCTGGGGTCTGAACCCTGTTTGGTTTGGATGCTGACGCTCGGTGGAGTCTGTTCGCCCAGTTCCTCCCGTCATGCTGCCGCGCTGCGTTAGGACCGATGCTTCCTGGTCTTTGCAACAAGGTTATAATAGTTTTGGATTTTTAAATAGTTTCAGTTTTTATTTCGTTTTGACTTTTTGTTTTTCAATTCAGTTAGTTTTAGTTAGTTTTTTAAGCAGATTTGCTAGTTTTTATTAGTTTCTATTTTTGGAAAATGTTTAGTTTTAGTTTAGTTTTTATTAGTTTCAGTGTTAGTTTTAGTTTTGGGGGTTTTCTTTTCAGTAAATTATAGGTGTTTGTCTGGTGTGGCATTCAAAATCATCAGAAAGTCACTTACGTAAAACCAGTAGAGCAAAGTAAAAAGATTAAATAGAAATAGATTTCAAATCAACCCAAAAGGCTGATGTATTATATTAATTTACAAAGACTAAAACTAAGGATGTTTCTGCAATAATTTTAGTTTTAGTTAGTTTTGTAAAGACACGATACAGTTTCAGTTAGTTATCGTTTTGTTAAAAACTGTCGTTTTTATTTTATTTCAGTTAACTGAAATGTTTTTTCAATGTTAGTTTTCGTTTTTTAGTTAGTTTTGTTAGTTTTAGTGAACTATAATAACCTTGGTTTGCAAACGGTCGTGGTGCACAGATCTCATCAGTCAGCTGTGCAGGAGACGCCTGCAAGGAAAAAGGGTTTTAAAAGAATCTGCCAATCTGAAGAGGAGGAGAGACTCAACCTGATCTGACAGAAAGTTCCTGATCAATGACTGTAACGCTGCCGTTTCTGCTCTGCAGCATCTGTTCGCACGGACGAGCCTCACATATCACACCGGCAAGCTGGAAGAAAGCCGGCTGGAGCTGCCAGCAACATTTGTTTAAAGCAGCACACGCTGGACGGACGAGACGCTGCAACGTCGATGGCACCGCGGATAAGAAGCCGTTCTCCTGCTCAGCGGAGGGGGGTGAGGAAGTGTGTGTCAGCAGAGATGGCACACCAGATTACCCGATCAAGCTCGGCGCTCTCACCGCAGGGAAAGCACCCGATGCAACATCCTGCTGCTCCCCCAGCCCTGATTCACACCCAGCTGCAGGTTCAGGGTGACCCGCAGCCCGAAGAGCCATATTTCCCATAGCAGCCTTTTATTTTCTAAAACCAATTTTCATGTCAGAATATCGATATTTCAGTAATCTTCTGTAAATGTGAGGTTTTTCCCAAACTAGATCGTCTTTATCTGTCTGCATATTCAGATTCCGTCAGGATAAATTACACTGAGATGTTCTATTTATGTAAGGGACGCACGATATTGGAATTTTGGCCGATATCCGATATTTTAAAACTCATGTGGCCGATAACCGATATCTATATCGATATTAAAGCTGAAAAAAATAAGCAAAAAAAAAGAAAAAAGGAAAAAAAAAAGTCATTGCAAATAGCAGTTTTGTTGTCCGTTTCCCACACTTTAAAAAATAGTGGTGGGAAAAAATATCAATACACTGAAATATTGTGATATTTTCATATGCCAATATCAAATCAATATTTAAAAACGTGGGCTCAATCTATTTTACTTACAAAATCTTTCATCGTTTCGTAAATTCTCGTGAGATTTCGTAACAGGACGATGAATTATCGCAAGATTTTATTAGAAAAATAGATCAATACCACGTTTTTAAATGTCAATATGATATCAGCATATGAAATATTGTGATATTTCAGTGTATCGATATTTTTCCCACCCGTAGTCTTTAGAAGTTTCAAAGTCTGTAAAAAAGAAGTTTTCGAAGATTTTTTTTTTCCCCAAAATGATTCATCCCCTCCAGTTAAAGAAATAATAATTCAAATAACAAGAAACTAAAGAAACTAATAATAAATAAAAAAAAATTACTAAATTATAATTTAGTGAAATGAATTGTTGATTTTGAATTGTGGTTGAAAATAATAATTAAAAAAAACAAAAGTGTTTTAGACACATTAGAGCATCTTTTTCATGAACATGGACCAACATACCTGTCAGCAGGTGCAGACGTCTGATTGGACGTTACAGAAACACCTGATTGCAGTGATTGTTTTAGCTTCAGAGCTCCATCATGCCTGTTTTATTTTTTGTTTGTTTTTAATATTTCTGTTGAACCAGAATTCAGAGTCAACGTTGTGATTTTCATAGAATTTTTATTTATTTATTTCTTTTGTCATTTTCATCTTATTTCACTGACAGATTTATTTTTTTCCGTCTTTAATTGGAGGTAATGAATGATTCAGAGGACTGCATGTGTGTTATCGATTATCGTTATCGGCCTTTAGGAGCTGACGTTTATCGGTATCAGTTTTACAAAGGTTACTATGCGTCCCTAACCAGTTTAACCTAAAGAGCGACTGCTCCCCGTCAGAGAGGTTGTCTCGTGTAGAAAAGAGAACTGATTGGGAACATATTCAAAACAGGAGATGAACGACGCAAATAGATTCACTCATGGTTTAAACAAATGTGGCTCCACTAACGGCACTTATCTGAGAGCAGGGCTGAAGATCAGCAGCAGCCCAGAGCCAGAGCAGCGCTGGAGGGGGTTCGTCTGTCCCAGTGATGCCCGGGGGAGAACCAGCCGTGTGCCCCCCCCTCGCTGGAACTGGCTGAGGATCTCTGGAGACGTCAGAGCTTACTCTGCACGACATCCTAAAGGTTCGCTTCCTCTAAACCAACGGCAGCTTTCAGCCCAGACGAGGAAGCGGTCAGATTGAAATCATGACTCATGAAGGCGTGCGGAGGAGGTTCTACCCCCCCCCCCCCGGGTCCACAATCACAGCAGCTGCATGAGGTCACATGTGAGCCGCCGTCTGAAGCCAGGATCAGACGGCGCGGTGTTTTCCACCGTTCACCACGGTCACGCTACGGGAACGGCACCAGACAGAAAACCGTCTGATCATCACGTGCTGTCGCAAATGACGACACCAGACGGGAGGCGGGACAAGCAGCTGTCAATCACTCACCTGGTTTGGAGCCTCTGAACCGACTGTTTGGGTCCATCATGACACGGAACGTGGACGGAGACGTCAGTTCCCTCCATGATGGAAGATCTGGACTCATGTTTTTCCCGACACGAACATTTCACGGCTGTTCCAGCTGCTCTGTGGAGCCATTTCCACGGTAACGCTGCTGTTCCAGCTGCTCTGTGGAGCCGTTTCCACGGTAACGCTGCTGTTCCAGCTGCTCTGTGGAGCCGTTTCCACGGTAACGCTGCTGTTCCAGCTGCTCTGTGGAGCCGTTTCCACGGTAACGCTGCTGTTCCAGCTGCTCTGTGGAGCCGTTTCCACGGTAACGCTGCTGTTCCAGCTGCTCTGTGGAGCCGTTTCCACGGTAACGCTGCTGTTCCAGCTGCTCTGTGGAGCCGTTTCCACGGTAACGCTGCTGTTCCAGCTGCTCTGTGGAGCCGTTTCCACGGTAACGCTGCTGTTCCAGCTGCTCTGTGGAGCCGTTTCCACGGTAACGCTGCTGTTCCAGCTGCTCTGTGGAGCCGTTTCCACGGTAACGCTGCTGTTCCAGCTGCTCTGTGGAGCCGTTTCCACGGTAACGCTGCTGTTCCAGCTGCTCTGTGGAGCCGTTTCCACGGTAACGCTGCTGTTCCAGCTGCTCTGTGGAGCCGTTTCCACGGTAACGCTGCTGTTCCAGCTGCTCTGTGGAGCCGTTTCCACGGTAACGCTGCTGTTCCAGCTGCTCTGTGGAGCCGTTTCCACGGTAACGCTGCTGTTCCAGCTGCTCTGTGGAGCCGTTTCCACGGTAACGCTGCTGTTCCAGCTGCTCTGTGGAGCCCGTTTCCACGGTAACGCTGCTGTTCCAGCTGCTCTGTGGAGCCGTTTCCACGGTAACGCTGCTGTTCCAGCTGCTCTGTGGAGCCCGTTTCCACGGTAACGCTGCTGTTCCAGCTGCTCTGTGGAGCCGTTTCCACGGTAACGCTGCTGTTCCAGCTGCTCTGTGGAGCCGTTTCCACGGTAACGCTGCTGTTCCAGCTGCTCTGTGGAGCCGTTTCCACGGTAACGCTGCTGTTCCAGCTGCTCTGTGGAGCCGTTTCCACGGTAACGCTGCTGTTTTCAGCTGTAAACAGGATTAAATCCAGCAGCAGAGCTACGATGCTCACAGAGACTGAAAAGCATCTCGTTGCTCATCTTTAAAAAAGAGCTCACAGAGAAACTGGACTCTGATCAGCGCCGTTGCTTCCACCAGGAGCATCATTTCTGCGCGCAGGACGCCCAGAACCAAGCGGGACCAGAACCATCAGCTGACCACAGTCCGTTACCACAAGACCAGTCCAGTCAACCCTGTGATGCCATTTTGAAAAAACTGCCACAAAGTGAAATAAAGTGTGTTGTTCTATACAAACACACACTTGCGTCCTCACAGGTGTGCGCTCCATCAGTGCCGCCGACAGAGCGCACGTCGGAAACCACGGCAACCGCATGAAATCAGACACGTGATGGATAATAAATGCGTTCATGGCCGTCTTTCCTTTAACCTGAGAGCTGCTCAGCAGCAGCATCATGGCTGCGTCTAAACTCTGCTGCTATCGGCCAGCAGGTGTTCAGATGGTTCATTAGTTTGATGATCATGTGTAAGGTGGATTATGGCTCTGAGAGCGCATGAGTACGCGCACGAGTACGCGCACGAGTACGCGCACGAGTACGCGCACGAGTGTGTCATATTTCACTATGTTCATCTCATTGGGCGCAATGTTATGTTTTAATATAAACACAAAGTGTGATTTTTCTCTGACTTTGTCATTGATTTATTTGAGAGCGTCACATACGTGCACGTTTGGACCTGCTGTGAACGACTGCTGACTGTTACTGATAGAACACACACATCACGTGGAAATGTTTCCTGTTAATAAAGGAAAGTTGTATTCCAGAGAGACACTCTTATATGTTCGTGGAGGTGAAATACTGTTGAAAATATATTACATTTTAAAAACAAAGTGCTGCATATGTTCACAAACTAAAATAAAAATGATAAATTCAAATGACTAATCAACAGATGTAAAGAGATGAATAAGTAACATACAAACCACAATAAAACAAAATAAAAACAGATCACAGAATGGTAAACAGACTGAAATAGATAAATAATAAAAGACAACACAACTCGCGCAGCGTTAAAAGCCAGAGAATAAAAGTGAGACGGAAAAGCCTCCACTGTGGGGGCTGTTGGGACCCGGAGGGGCAGATCGTTCCACAGCTGAGGGCCCCCACAGAGAAGCCCCCGTCCCCTCTGGTTCTAAGCCTCGTCTGTGGCACCACCAGCTGGAGCTGGACCTCGGACCTAAAACACTGCAGGACTATAAAAAATAAGAAGGTCCGAGATGTACTGAGGGCCCGTTTAAGGCTTTAAAAGCAAACAATAAAATCTTAAAATGAATTCTAAACCTAACCGGGAGCCGTGCAAAGACGCAGGATTGGGGAGATATGATCATGTTTGTTGCTGTTAGGAGGCGCGCAGCAGTGTTCTGGACCAGCTGCAGACGGGGGGGGGGGTTTCTGGTTGAGGACAAAGTCACGGAGACCAGAGTCGTCCAGACGTGATGAAATAAAAGCACGTGTAACGCATTCACAACCAGAAAAAGATCAAACTAATTTAATATCAAATAAAAGACAAAGATGATAAACGTTGGATTTAACCGCTGCATTAACCTGCTGAGTCCATCATGGTTGGTGGCTGTAGGCCCCGTGTTCTGGCTGAGAAAGCCCAGGTCTGACGGGACGCCGAGACTCGGCCCGAACACAATCACCTCCGGCATGCACACATGAAGATTTAGAAAGTTTGGAGCCAACCAAACCTTGAAGTCAGGGTGTCAGGGGGTCGCTGCTTTTCCTCTTGATGGGCAGGTAAATCTGTGTGTCATCAGCATAAAAATGATGAGAAATCCCATGAAGCTGCCCAAGGGGGAGAAGGTAAAGAAAAGGTCCCAGAATTGAACCCTGGGGGACTCCCCAAGGCAGGTGGAGTCGCCCAGCTTAACAGTAAAAGACCAATAAGAGAGATAAGAACGGAACTGGTCCAGAGGGGTCCCCCTGACACCCACGCAGGTTTCAAGACAGGATAAAGAGTTATCCATCAACGTTCATGTAATGGAGCTCACCGGTGCCCGATCCAAAAAGCTCCATAAAAAGTCCACAAAAACCTGTCAATAAGGATGTAACGATTACCAGTAAAATGGTTAACCGTGATAAAAATACCAGGAATCAGTCATTCCGTTTCACATTTGAATTATGGTTAAAACTGTGACTGATTACTGCACTTTGAAACCTCCCAGTGATGCTGCTCATCAAAAGCAGCAGCAGTCGCAGTTTTCTATGTTTAGAAAGATTTTCCTCCTTTAAAAAGGACAAAGTAGACATTTAGATCCATTCTGTATATTTTTAAAGATGCTGGGGAGTATTTCTACAATACCGTGATATTAAATTTTCATATCGTTACATCCCTACTTGTCAACATTCCTCCATACTGCTCGTCCAGTGTAATCCAAGTGTCCTGAGTCAAGTGTCGTTTGTGCACAAAAATACGGACTATATTAGGTTTTTAATATCCTCCGTTTATATCTGCGCTCCACAGTTCTTTTCATTCTGACGGAGACTAAATCCTTTTAGGTTTTTTGGCTGCATGTTGCCTGGAGAAACCTGGAATCCATCTCCCCAACTTCTGCGTGAGGGACAGCTGCTCTGTGTCCTCGTCTGTCCCTCCAGAGCTGCTGTCCTGCAGCTGTTAGAGGCGTTTCTTCCCCAACGTCATCGACATGACTTCATGCTGTCATGCAGCTCTGCAGACGTAACGAGCCAAGGTGCACAACAGCAGCTCTGGAGGGACAGACGAGGACACAGAGCAGCTGTCCCTCATGCAGAAGTTGGGGAGATGGATTCCAGGTTTCTCCAGGCAACATGCAGCCAAAAAACCTAAAAGGGTTTAGTCTCCGTCAGAATGAGAAGAACTGTGGATCGCACATACAGTTGTGTTCAAAATAACAGCAGTCCCACATCAATCATAAGATAAACCTCTGTTTTTGTTAGAATTTCAACTTCTACACTGCAAGTAAGTTTCTTGAAGGTTTACTAAAGGTATAAAAAAGCAACAGGTTCAACAGGCATGATGTGCATGCTGCCGATTCTGTGAAACTGAATCAACAACTGAAAGGCGCATGTTCAAAAAAATAGCAGTGCTGAGTTCAATTGATGAGGTTATTGATTGTATGAAGAAAACAGGTGTTAAACAGGTGGCCTTTATCTAAAGATCAGGGCGACTGACGCTGCATATGCTGGCTGTGCATTTGGCCTTGAAAAATAGTGTAAAATGGGTCGTTCAAGACATTGCTCAGAAGAAGAGCGTTCTTTGATTAAGAAGTTGATAAAAGGTGGAAAAACCTAGAAAGAAATTCAGGAAATGATGGGCTGTTCAGCTAAAATGATATCAAATGCTTTAAAGTAGCAGCCAAAACCAGAACGGCGAGGAAGAAAAAGAAAAACGACTATTCGAATGGATCGCAGGATAACCAAAATGGCAAAGGCTCAGCCAATGATCAGCTCCAGGAGGATCAAAGAAGATCTAAGGTTGCCTCTGGGTACTGTAACAATCAGACGACGTCTATGTGAAGCCAACCTACCAGCAAGAAGCCCCCACAAAGTCCCATTGTTAAAAAAAGACATGTGCTCAAGCGGTTACAATTTGCCAAAGGACACACTGACTGGCCTAAAAAGCAATGGCGCAATATTTTGTGGACTGATGAGAGTAAGATTGTTCTTTTAGGGTCTAAGGGCCACAGACAGTTTGTCAGACGACCTGAAAACACTGAATTCAAGCCACAGTACACAGTGAAGACAGTGAAGCATGGTGGGACAAGCGTCATGGTGTGGGATGTTTCTCGTACTATGGTGTTGGTCCTATTTATCGCATACCAGGGATCATGGATCAGTTTTAGTACATCAGAATACTGGAAGAAGTCATGCTGCCGTATGCTGAAGAGGAAATGCCCTTGAAATGGGTGTTTCAACAAGACAATAATCCCAAACACACCAGCAAGCGAGCAAAACATTTGCCCCCCCCGAGACGTTTCACCTTTCAACAGACTGAAACGGACCTGGAGGCATCTTGTGAGTTCCTGCCTGGTCTGACATTAGAAAGGAGAAATTCTTCCAGAAGCATCTTTTCCTACTCTGGTTAACTGGTTAGTCCACTAAACTGCAACCGATCCATGGATGCGTGAGCCTCACCACTGCACTCACATAAAAACGGCTACGTGTGGTTTGCTCCCCGTCATTCCGTCACTTTCTACATTTTCTAAATGTTTAAGACATTTTTGGCCAATCAAAGGGGTTTCAGAGAGACGTCTCACACACATCAGACCAGTTCAGCAGCAGGATTCTGGACTGCAGGCAGACCAGTTCAGCAGCAGGATTCTGGACTGCAGGCAGACCAGTTCACCAGCTGGACTCTGGACTGCAGGCAGACCAGTTCACCAGCTGGACTCTGGACTGCAGGCAGACCAGTTCAGCAGCAGGACTCTGGACTGCAGGCGGACCAGTTCAGAAGCCAGACTCTGGACTGCAGGTAGACCAGTTCAGCAGCAGGACTCTGGACTGCAGGCGGACCAGTTCAGAAGCCAGACTCTGGACTGCAGGCAGACCAGTTCAGCAGCCGGACTCTGGACTGCAGGCGGACCAGTTCAGAAGCCAGACTCTGGACTGCAGGTAGACCAGTTCAGCAGCAGGACTCTGGACTGCAGGCAGACCAGTTCAGCAGCCGGACTCTGGACTGCAGGCGGACCAGTTCAGAAGCCAGACTCTGGACTGCAGGTAGACCAGTTCAGCAGCAGGACTCTGGACTGCAGGCAGACCAGTTCAGCAGCAGGACTCTGGACTGCAGGCAGACCAGTTCAGCAGCAAGACTCTGGACTGCAGGCAGACCAGTTCAGCAGCTGGACTCTGGACTGCAGGCAGACCAGTTCAGCAGCCGGACTCTGGACTGCAGGCGGACCAGTTCAGCAGCCGGACTCTGGACTGCAGGCAGACCAGTTCAGCAGCCGGACTCTGGACTGCATGCAGACCGGTTCAGCCGCACTCTGGACTGCAGGCAGACCAGTTCAGCAGCAGGACTCTGGACTGCAGGCAGACCAGTTCAGCAGCAGGACTCTGGACTGCAGGCAGACCAGTTCAGCAGCTGGACTCTGGACTGCAGGCAGACCAGTTCAGCAGCTGGACTCTGGACTGCAGGCAGACCAGTTCAGCAGCAGGACTCTGGACTGCAGGCAGACCAGTTCAGCAGCTGGACTCTGGACTGCAGGCAGACCAGTTCAGCAGCAGGACTCTGGACTGCAGGCAGACCAGTTCACCAGCTGGACTCTGGACTGCAGGCAGACCAGTTCAGCAGCAGGACTCTGGACTGCAGGCAGACCAGTTCAGCAGCCGGACTCTGGACTGCAGGCGGACCAGTTCAGAAGCCAGACTCTGGACTGCAGGTAGACCAGTTCAGCAGCAGGACTCTGGACTGCAGGCAGACCAGTTCAGCAGCCGGACTCTGGACTGCAGGCGGACCAGTTCAGCAGCCGGACTCTGGACTGCAGGCAGACCGGTTCAGCAGCTGGACTCTGGACTGCAGGCAGACCAGTTCAGCAGCTGGACTCTGGACTGCAGACAGACCAGTTCAGCAGCCGGACTCTGGACTGCATGCAGACCAGTTCAGCAGCTGGACTCTGGACTGCAGGCAGACCGGTTCAGCCGCACTCTGGACTGCAGGCAGACCAGTTCAGCAGCAGGACTCTGGACTGCAGGCAGACCAGTTCAGCAGCAGGACTCTGGACTGCAGGCAGACCAGTTCAGCAGCTGGACTCTGGACTGCAGGCAGACCAGTTCAGCAGCTGGACTCTGGACTGCAGGCAGACCAGTTCAGCAGCAGGACTCTGGACTGCAGGCAGACCAGTTCAGCAGCAGGACTCTGGACTGCAGGCAGACCAGTTCAGCAGCAGGACTCTGGACTGCAGGCAGACCAGTTCAGCAGCCGGACTCTGGACTGCAGGCAGACCAGTTCAGCAGCCGGACTCTGGACTGCAGGCAGACCAGTTCAGCAGCAGGACTCTGGACTGCAGGCAGACCAGTTCAGCAGCCGGACTCTGGACTGCAGGCAGACCAGTTCAGCAGCAGGACTCTGGACTGCAGGCAGACCAGTTCAGCAGCAGGACTCTGGACTGCAGGCAGACCAGTTCAGCAGCTGGACTCTGGACTGCAGGCAGACCAGTTCAGCAGCCGGACTCTGGACTGCAGGCAGACCAGTTCAGCAGCCGGACTCTGGACTGCAGGCAGACCGGTTCAGCAGCAGGACTCTGGACTGCAGGCAGACCAGTTCAGCAGCAGGACTCTGGACTGCAGGCAGACCAGTTCAGCAGCAGGACTCTGGACTGCAGACAGACCAGTTCAGCAGTCGGACTCTGGACTGCAGGCAGACCAGTTCACCAGCAGGACTCTGGACTGCAGGCAGACCAGTTCAGCAGCAGGACTCTGGACTGCAGGCAGACCAGTTCAGCAGCAGGACTCTGGACTGCAGGCAGACCAGTTCAGCAGCAGGACTCTGGACTGCAGACAGACCAGTTCAGCAGCAGGACTCTGGACTGCAGGCAGACCAGTTCAGCAGCAGGACTCTGGACTGCAGGCAGACCAGTTCAGCAGCTGGACTCTGGACTGCAGGCAGACCAGTTCAGCAGCTGGACTCTGGACTGCAGGCAGACCAGTTCAGCAGCCGGACTCTGGACTGCAGGCAGACCAGTTCAGCAGCTGGACTCTGGACTGCAGGCAGACCAGTTCAGCAGCTGGACTCTGGACTGCAGGCAGACCAGTTCAGCAGCCGGACTCTGGACTGCAGGCAGACCAGTTCAGCAGCTGGACTCTGGACTGCAGGCATTACATCACCGTGGAATCAGTTTTTACAGACGTGTCGCTGCCATCAGACTCGTACCGTCTTCTGCAGGTATGCAGAGCTGGACAGCGCAGACGTCCTGCTCAGACGTTAAAATGAGATTAAAATCAGGATTTACTCCCGTTTGCTTTCTGAACAAATGAGCATGACCGTGAAAAGTAACGCCGTTGCTTCTGCTGCGGCTTGAGGAGGATTAGGTCACTGAAATGAGATTAGACACAGTGTAGGCTAATTAATGCGTGAGATAATCAGCTTATCACTGCTCCGCCATCGGGGTACCGGGGGGGGGGGGGGACTTTCCAGTGACGGCCTGCACAGTTAAACATCTCACTGGTTTCGTGCCACTTCTCCAGCTCAGCAGTTTTTCTGATTCGTCCTTGCCTGGTAAGTTTGTTTTTGAACGAGGAAAGGGCATTTGCGAACAGCTGTCGATCGATCGTCAGAAGAACTGACGATCAATTATCGATTTAATCATTAAGAAATGTGTGTTAAAAAATATATTCCGCCTACCACAGGCAGACTAACCCCCCCCCCATCTCGGTGAGCAGGTCAGCAGTGGTGGTACGTGACGGTGAGGTAGCTCTCTGCTGGTAACCCTTTAGCGCCGAGTGTCACGTTTTTGCATCAAACCGTTTTTTATCACAGTAACAAGTCAGATAGCTGATGTGTCCCACATTTAACGGTTGGGGCAGATTCATTACCTTCCTAGGAACCTTTTGCAAGCACCTTTTTCCAGTCGGACCCATTAAAGGGGGCACGCTATCCGGTTAAACGTAGCGGGTACTTCCTGTTTTAAAATGCGCGACATAAGCTTGGAAAGTTGGAGCAACGTTCACATATAAGGTGGGTTTTGCTAAAATAACAATATTTCTAAGCTTATTGTGTTCTCATGCAGCTGAGATTTGTTTGTTTGTTTGTTTATTTAACAGGGACAATGTACAATAAACATTAATCTTAAAAAGAAGAGATGTTTTGTACCAGAGTTAGCTATTGCTAATTTCCATCCGTTGTACCCGGGCAGGTACACACATTTAAAAACACTTTACATAACAAACTACAATAAAATACAAAAAAATACTTTAAATATAAGATTTACAGTCAGTCTTGAAAATGTTTACAGATTAGCAGAACTGATACTGTCACATACAGTAAACTACAATTGTTCTAAAATACAAAAGATAATAATGATCATGTTAGTTTCCTGTAACAAATAATTCTCAAGCAATTTGAACATTTCGATTTGTAGCAAATTAGTGACACTCGTCCACAGCGGCTACATCCGGTTCAGCTGTATTTCAAAGGCTTTCAGTGCACGTGTGGACTTTCTTTAGGAAACACCACTCTGGTTATTTTCTGTGGTCGTTTTTAGAATATCATGCAATAAAATGCAGTTTCTGCCATGTTATTCATACGCAGACCAAAATACAAACACCTGTGTTTGATGGTAACTGAACTTATGAGTTCCAGCAGGTGACTGTGATGACAGCTGTCTCCATGACAACGGTAAATGTGGCTTATCTACATCAGCTGATGAAAGCAGCAATACTGCTTTAATGAATGCTTATTTCATGTTCTACGAGAATATTTTTAAGCTCTTTTATCTGTTTGCAACAGTTTACTATGTATATACTTTTATACCTTACATTTTCATGTATCACATACATTACAAACATATTCATGTATATCTAATCGATGCTATGAAGTATAATAGTTAACAATAGTTATAAAAAGTGGTGTTATAGTCGGGACACTGACAATATTTTTGTGACATCAATAAAACCTTTTCCATCACCTGGGACATGAAAAATCAGTTTTATCTTTATTTCATTACTTTTGACCAAAAGTGTCACAAATTTGCATCGAACCCAAATTTCTGTCTATTTTAAATTCTGCCGTAAAATTAATCTCAATTTAATTTAACATCTGCTTGAAGGCAAAAACTCAAAGAATTCACTTTTTAACACTTTTGCAAATAAATTCAGGCGTTAAGGTGTTAAAGCGGTCCCACAGTCCGTTGTCATGGCAACGCTAGCTGCTGTGGCTAACTTGTTTAGCAGCTGGTGGCGATGGTGCGCCGTGAAGGAAACTGGCAGACTGGTTCCAGTAAATTCATCAGATGTGGAAACGTTTCCCATCGACGACACTTCTGAGCAACATGTCCGCTAAAATCATTTTACAGATTCCCTCCGTGACTCTGTCTGCCTGCTTTGCATCACAGCTCGTGGTGGTTGAACGGAGGATTCGTGACCTTTAAGCTCGGTCGGATCAGCGCTTTTTAAATGGTGCATCATGGGAGTTGTGGTCCAGTTGATTTTATAAAACGTGTTGCAGTATTTACGATGTGAGGTGTCATTTTCGCTTCATGTTTAGACCTTTGATGAGTCGGCAGCTCGCAGGCGTCTTCCCCCCCCCCCCGCTGGTAGGAGGTTTTATCACCGCCACATAGTCACATTTGTTACAGAGCTCCAAGACGTACACGACATGAATGAACTCTGTTTTATTACACCGTCGGATGATCGAAAAAAATTCTTAATGATCAATTATCAATAATCAATTAATTGTGCCCACCCCTGTTTTTATTTTTATTTTTTTATTTATTTATTTATTTATTTTTCTTCTTTCTTCCACCCCTGTTTTTAACCGTCTGTGAGTTTGGCGTTCACAGAATCGCTTTGTTTAGCAGCAACGCGGCCATCACAGCTAATGCTGCCTTCACGTGGTATGGGAAAGATGATCCCTTCCACTTGTCAGGTGTAAATTACCAGCGCGTTGTGTTCAAGCGATTTGTTGTCGTAATGAAGTGAATCACTGTAGTTTTTATTTATTTATTTATCCTTGCAGATATTAACAGTGTTGAGGTTGCTTAGAACAGAGAAATAACAAATACTGATGAATCACTGGAGGTTATCTTCCACTGACTAGCCAGCTAGCTGCTTAGCATCTGCTCTGAGGACGTAAATCAAACAATAACCATATTTTTAAACACAAAACTACTGTAAGTGTAAATGGAAGTGTAATTAAAGTTCTGTACGACACAGAATTATGCAGACTACAAGCTAACCAAATAGCAGCAGCAGAGGACTTAAAACATGATGTCATGCTTCCTATTCTCCGCCATGTTAAAAGGTCAAAGTTCACCTCGTCTCAGCAACTCGGGCATCATAAATTTTTTCCAGCTTTCCAGTGGAAATTACGACATGAGTGGGTGTTCAAGTGCAGTTTTTGTGTCAGACTTTGGTATTTACCATAAATATGATACGACATGAAGGCAGCATCAGAAGTTCAAAGTCCAGTGAGAAATAACAGAATAAGAACCATATAATGTCATCAGGGTGTGAAACAAGGCAGCAGCTTTGATCAAAGAGCATGTACCAGCCTGTCCTTCGCATCTAAAAACAGTCGAATTCTGGCTGAAAAGTGTGCATGTGTGTGTTATTGTGGGAAGTGCTGCACAGTTTGCTCTCCTCGCTGAACTTTACATTTGTATGCTGCACAGTAACCTCTGCGGCCAGCAGCAGTGTTTCCAATCAGCGGGGTTCCTCTTTGAGAAATGTCAAAGAAGTTTTTCTTTTCTGTTAAAACGCAGCACATTTCACTTCCCAGACGTTTCGCCCGAACGCCAATTAACAGCAGTCAGAGAGCAGAGATGAGCTTACAAAACGAGAGCCGTCCATTCATTAGTGTTACTGCAGCATCAGGCTCCAAACAGAATACATCAGAGACGTTTACCTTCACCATCATACTGCACCAATATCACGTTATTCTCAGGGTTCCCTCCATTAAAGAGCTACTATTTAACTGTGATGAGACATCAGCCTTCAACGATGCGTTTGAGGACCAACAATGACAAAGGAAACCACATATACACACTCAGAAACATGGAGGTACGAGACAGGAACATTTCTGTACCTGTACGTACATTATTTACAAATGTTCACTCAAAAGTACAATATTGGTCTTTATGAGGCCAGAAGTACCTATATACTATGAAAAAGGCTCCAAAGTAATATAAAGTACACATTTGTACCATTCCAACCCTAAGGGTACCTGCAGCATTGAAACATGTGTGTAGCTTGTACAATAACTATAAATAGCAGTACTTCTAAACAGTAGTATAATTATAGTTATTATATTATTTATTTTCATAATAATCATAGTAATAATTATATGTATAATTATATATGTGTTTGGCCTAATATTTCTATAATAATTATTCATTTATTATTAGCATCTTTGATTGTTGTCATAATCTCTATTTTATTGACTTTTATTCATCATCTTTAATTGGTTTAATTGTACTTTATTAACTCATACAGCTTGATAAGGTACAAAAATGGACCATGAAGGTACAGAAATGTCTTTCAGAAAGCCCCCCCCCCCCCCCCCCCAGCAACAAGCTTTGGACCATTTTAGGTACAAACTGGTACCTCTGTTTCTGAGTGTGTGCAGCAGTTTTAAGGTTCAGGTTTCTCATTTCACACACATTGTTTTGTCCATTCAGGGACACCGTAGTAAAAATGGTGGAACAAATATGGCGGCCTCTATTTGTGGACCCCCCAGCAAGTAGAAATAAATTATTTATTCTTAGAAAATAAACACATAACAGTTATTCCAGTGCAGCAATTACACATAAATAGAAACAGTTTTGAATTATATATCACATTTTTCTGTCATTGACCTTTGATTTTTTTACAGACTGTACCTTTAAGACTTTACTGGGTACCTTTCAGCATCACTGTTTCAGTGAATTGCATGTAACATGGAAGTGTGGGATAAAATCAGCTTTCCTCTCAACCCCCCCGAAGAGGAGTGGGAGAGCTGTAACCCCCCCGTTTCCTCCAGTTCAGGCCCGATCATCCGATTTCTGTAAATCTAATGAGCCGTTTGTCTCCGCTGACACAAATGTGAGATTTTATCCTCCAATCAGAAGCTCACGTTTCCACCAGCATTCCTCATATTTTCAGGATTTCCCCCAGAAATCTGAAATGCGTTCTTCCTCCTCTCCAGGTCGCATCATGCCCCCCCACTGCCTGCACTCCGGTGCATCGGGGGGAACATGGTGTCAAATGTATGGTTCTGGGACATAAACCGGCCGGTCAGAGGGTCCTGTCTGGCCTTCGGGACACATTTGGGAAATGGGAAAATGATGTACACTGTAAAAAAAAAATGGTAATATTCGGTATTTTAACGTTTAATGAAGAATATTCGGATGTAAAATAAGGAGAAAATCACATGGACATCTGGAATATCACTGTTGCCGACTCTTCAGGGGGAGAAGTCACGATTGGCTGCTCCAAAAGTCACTAAATGACATCACAGCGACGTACAATCAACATCGTGCACGTGCACGTGCAGTGCCGTATCAGCGTCCAACTTGATAAGCTACGATGCTAATTTAAAAGGGCGCTGAAGGGGTGACGTACACGTTTGAGTCATGGTGCAAAGAAGATCCAGGTGTGCCACAAGGCATCATGGGAAATAAGCAGCAGCTGTTACATCAGGCTACAAATGGACGATTTGATTACAAACATACAGTATCTGTACGATAGACAGTTCAGCAAAAAAAAAAAATTAAATCAAATTAAATCAAATTAAATCAAATCAAATCAAATCAAATCAAATCAAATTAAATTAAATTAAATTAAATTAAATTAAAATAAAACAAAATAAAATAAAATTTTAATTAAATTTAAATTAAATTTAATTTAAATTAAATTAAAATTAAATTAAATTAAATTTAAATAAAATAAAATAAAATAAAATAAAATAAAATTAAATTAAATTAAATTAAATTAAATTAAATTAAATTAAATTAAATTAAATCAAATCATAGGAAAGTTAAAATGCAGCTTATTCAGGTTCCAGGTTAAACCTACTTTTTTCTTTTCATTAGAACAGGCATCCGGCCGCCCTGCCACCCCCACACATATACCCTGACTCACACACACACACACATAGCAGGGGGGCCCGGCCCCCGGTGCAGTGACCAGACACCAGGGTGTGAAGACCAGCGCCACCCAAAGGCTGCCCTGCCAGCCTGGACCCCCCCAGCACAGGAGGCGGGGGCCACCCCGAGCCTCCTGTGTTTTCTGTAACGTCCAATCAGACGTCTGCACCTGCTGACAGGTATGTTGGTCCATGTTCATGGAAAGATGCTCTGATGTGTCTGAGAGTTTAGTTTGTTTGCTGTTTTTTTAAACATTATTTTCAACCACAAATCAAAAACAATATTTTATTTCACTTAATTATAATTTTGTAAATTTTTATTTATTATTAGTTTCTTTAGTTTCTTGTTATTAGAATTACTAGTGTGAATTTAGCCTTTCTTATATTGGCGGATATGAATACTTTAGAGGATGACAGTGTGTGTATATTATATATATATATATATATATGTAAATAAATCATACTGTATGTAAATAAATCATACTGTATGTAAATAAATCATACTGTATGTAAATAAATCATACTGTATGTAAATGCGTATCAGAAGCAGCGTATTGTTGAAGCTACACTGATCTTTCTTGCATTTTAATCACAGCTTCTTCAGACAGAACGCGAGTTTCCATGGTTATTATGTAATGATGCCATCTTTGTTCGGTCCGGCTGACTTTGGATGCGGTTGCGCTGAATGCGTCTTCTGAACTGTTCTGGGATAAACCTCTGATGGAAAGGAAAAACCCTCTTTGCAGGACCTCCCGGGATTTTCCTCAGCTCCGTGAACCTTTGACCTGGCGGCCATTTCTGCTCCGCCGTCACGTTTCTCAGGCTCACGCCATCACAGCTGCACTCACGGGATCCTCTCACTCTCAGACCGGGACGGCTGCAATCATTTTTAACAAATGGGAGGAAACACATTTCTATCATGTTCACACGTGTTTGTGACTCAGACATGTGGCAGTAAATACGAGGTGACACGATTTCCCGAGCGACTGAAAACAGGACCGCCGATGCCTTTTCACCACTGACCATAGTAACCATAGTATTTTAGATTCATTCTGACGTCATACAGAAACCCAAATATCCTTCACTTTTTGTGAGTAGTGTATATATGTATACACATATATTTATGTATATATATATATATATATATTTATAGATAGATAGATAGATGAGATGCTGCTCCGCTGTTATGTAACATTTGCAGGAAGGTCAAATAATCTCACTAATTTACTTCCAAAAACCTCATTGAGGTCCCAGAAGTGGTCATCTGACCCCGATGTTGATCAGCACCAACGGTTTTCATCTGTGTTCACGGACTGAAACCTGAGTGCACATCCACAGTGAACCTGGATCTGGCCCACGTTCCAGTCATTCCAGTCTGAAAACGCTGGATGGAGGTTTGTCAGTGACATCACTCGCTCCATGAGTTCAGGAGGAACCGGGTCTGAGCAGGACTGAGAGCACAATAACGGCCGTGGAGGAAAAGCACGAGGCGCTGCGCCAAGTCAAAGCTGCAGATCTACAATCTGTACTCGCATGACCCCGAAACTGTGAACTCCGCCAGCAGGACCGGCATGGACCCACGCAGAGAAGCCACGGTTCCTCCTGCTCTGGAAAACCTGGATGCAGAGCTGGAAGGCGTCGCTGACAGCAGCTTCAGCCAAACCGAACCCAGATGATTCAACATCGCTGAACACGTGGAAGCTTCCCAAACAGCGACATGCAGACGGAAACCGCTCTGAGCTGCCAGCTGGGTTTACCAGTCAGACGGAAGCAGGTCCTCGTGGTAAACTTCAGGAGTCAGATCCAAACCTGGGGAGACGTTCTCACGTTCTACAGTTATCAGCTCAAGTTTATCATTGTTATTAAAACAAAGTTCATTAAGGTTCAAATAAGATTTTTTTTTTAAAAAAGGCTATCGGTCATGTAGCAAATGAGTTTTTGTTGATCTGAATTTGGGAACTGTGTTAACTTTATTAATCCCATGAATCTGAGATGAGTTTAGGCTCATTGGAAGGAGGGCAACAAGGTTATTTTTCTTATTTCCATCGTAAATCCACATGCTTTGGTGTGGTATTCTTATTTAGTTGTTTTTTTATTTTGCTTAGTAATGTATTTGAACTCTGTTCAGTGCGTTTTTGTTTATTCCACCTTTAAAAGTTACATTGATCTGGACCCGTTTTTGATAATGTGTAAAAATTCTGTACTGTGTGAGGGGATGGAGCCTGGATAAGCAGGGCTTTTTCCACCCCCCCCCCCCTTTCAGCTTGCAAGGAGGAATAAGGACTGAAATCATTACTTTAGCTTTATGGTTTATTTAATTATCATGAATGTGAGTTTTGTCACCAGCTTTTTTCTTTATTTCTTGCAAATCTGAAATAAATATATAACTGAAGAATAGCCATACTGCAATGTGAAACTAACGCTACGGAAGCTCTGGGGAGCCAAAAATGCACCGTTACACAAAACCTGGATTTACCCGTTTAAATCGCCCACAACAAAAAATACTAATTAATTTGCTGAATTGATTTTTCGCCCAGGCCCAGCACCGACCTCGACAGAGCAGCGGAAACAGACCAACTTCTTTACTGGATACAAACTCTACAGCCTGCTCAGCAAACACTGGAGAAGACAGAACTTCCAATTCTTCCTGTAAAATCTGCAAACTGATGTTTTAGGACAACTTGAGACGGTCTATGAATGATCAGTGCCAAGTCCAGACATGAAGCAGCACTTCTAAATTGGTCTTTTCACATAATGAAATAATGAAAGCAGATGATGCGTCCTCCAGGGAGAACCAGCGAAGGCAAGCAGGCGTGTGACAACATGCCACATCAGCTACATGTGCTTTCTAGCAACAGATTTTATACCACGGCTACGAATGTGTCGTCCGTACGCATGACCACATGCCACATCAGCTACATGTGCTTTCTAGCAACAGATTTTATACCACGGCCACGAATGTGTCGTCCGTACGCATGACCACATGCCACATCAGCTACATGTGCTTTCTAGCAACAGATTTTATACCACGGCTACGAATGCGTCGTCCGTACGCATGACAACATGCCACATCAGCTACATGTGCTTTCTAGCAACAGATTTTATACCACGGCTACGAATGTGTCGTCCGTACGCATGACCACATGCCACATCAGCTACATGTGCTTTCTAGCAACAGATTTTATACCACGGCTACGAATGCGTCGTCCGTATGCAGCACTGCCGTCATAAGCACTTCGCTTCAGAAACCAGTTTGCTTTTTAAACCAACTAATCCAATAAACAAACTATCACAGGGAAAATTCACTTTATTTTCTGAACCAGAGGAGAAGGATTTTCGGCCGATATGCCGATACTTGGCCGATATGTGATACCAATATCAAAGCTGGAAATGATGTAATATTCATTCCTTGCACAAAATTATAAAAATACCTCTGCTGGATCTGCTGCAGCTGGTAGCTGCCAGACATCGTAATGTTGCACGGCGAGCTGGGAATCACAAGGTGCCTCGCGATATCACGATATTTTGCCTATGATAAAACAGAAATTCTGCAATAATCAAAATAAATGTAATCAACGATGCACCACAGCAGGGGCTGCTTCCGAACCACTTTTCCTTCTTACTTCAGACACTAACGCTCCCCCAAACACTCCTGGGAAGGTTCACCACTGTTCCATGTTTTCACCATTTGTGGATAATGGTTCTCACTGTGGTTCTCTGGAGTCCCAAAGCTTTAGAAATGGCTTTGGAACCTTTTCCAGACTGATAGATCTCAATGACTTTGTTTCTCATTTGTTCCTGAATTTCTGTGGATGGCAGCATGATGTCTAGCTTTTTCACTAAGGGCCATTGAGGTTTGGATATTTTCCCCCTTTACTGATAAAAATCTTTATTTAAAACTGCATTTTGTGTTTACTTGTGTTATCTTTGTCTAATATTTACATTTGTTTGATTATATGAAACATTTAAGTGTGAGAAATATGCAAAAAATAAGAATTTAGGAAGGAGCAAACACTTTTTCACACGACTGGATTTCCTCTGTAAAGCGACCTTGGGTTGCTTGAAAGGCGCAATATAAGTTCAAGTTATTATCATTATTATCATTATAATCAATCGTCATTACAAGTCGTCATTGTAAATGAGAACTGGTTCTCAACTGCCTTACCTAGTTTTAAATAAAGGTCACTTATATTATTATTATTATTATTATTATTAGTGCAGTTTACGTGGACGAACACTTCGTGGCTGAGATGCTGTCGTTCCCAAACACTTCCATGTTCTTATAATCCAGCTGCAGCTGACTGTGGAATATTTAGGAGGAAATTTCACCGCTGGATTGTTGCACAGGTGGCATCCTATCACAGTTCCACGCTGGAATCCACTGATTCCTGAGAGCGACACATTCTTTCACACGTTTGTGGAACCAGTCTGCATGCCGAGCTGCTTCATTCATACACCTGTGGAAGTGATGGAACACCTGATTCCATCATCTGCATGGGGAGTGAATACTTTTGGGAATATAATGTATCTCAAATGCTAATAAAACATTTCAAGACATACTGAGATGAATTTGTGTCTAAGGTACATTTCCATATGAGCTCAAAGCTGCAGGACAGATCTGAATGAAGACACCACAGAAAACAGGAGGGAAGTTGAGGTGAGTTTCTGTCTTAAAACAAGTTGCAGATAAAAGAGCTGCAAACGTACGTTTGTTTTCTACAGTTACAGTAACGTCTGCAGTTTGGTTCTTCATTGTAGGCAGTAATAAAAATGAAGGAGAGCTCTTGTGGGAGTAAACGTGTTGAAACTCTTATCGGTATGGTGTCTCACTGGCATATCCTGTTACTGCAGTCTGCAGAAGTATGTTGGTGAGAAGGAGGCCGGACTCTGCACAAACTGTGGCATGCGGTGCGATGCTTGGCTGGCTGTACATACTGTACTCTGCAGCTGTCAGAAACAACTGCTCACATGGCCCGCAGACAAGAGTGTGACAACAAGCCTTATAGAATGAAGAAAACAACGTTCGCTCCGCCATCAAGGCCTCAAATCCAACAAAGAATGATTAACAAGGTGCAGTTTGTCCCGATCTCTGGCTGAACTGTGAGGTGCTAAAAGGGCACCACTGAGAACTTGTGGGATCAATCATGCTTTTTCTGTTTTTATTCTTGACTTGAAACTCTCTCTCTTTCTGAGGGTTGGTCAGTCGCAGATCTGTTCATCTGTGCTCAGGAATAATGAGCCTTTGGCCGGCTAAGCTCATTAACCAGAGAAAAAGAACAACACAATAAAAAGTTTAAAGTTGTATCTGCTGCTGGAATTACGGTCAAGAGAAGCAAGACATCACATGGTGTGTTTCCTTAGACGTTAAAAGAAAACTTTCTCTCTTTTTCCAACCCCAACCTTATTTCTAGGAGTTTATATGTGCATTCACTCACTGGTAACATTTCTTTTTCACTCTGACTCCTTTAGACGATACTTGATGAGTCGCAATCTGTGTTCAACTATGTAATGGGAGTGAGGGGGGCAGTGGGAGTCAGCCTCTATAAGACATTATCTGCAGCAAAACTCCTTCATTTCACCAATATTAAAGGAGCCGTGTAATTAAAAATGGACTTTTAAGAGCTTTTAAGCATTTTACTGTTATTTCCCCATAAAAACTTCATGTACTAAAAGTTGGAGAGCAGCTCCAGCAGAACAACGTGAGGGATGTGTGGTCGGGAATGAAGAAGATCACAGGCTTCAAGTTAAAGGGGGACCAGACTGATGGAGGTCTGGACAGAGCTAACGAACTGAACATGTTCTTCAATAGGTTCAGTTCCCCCCCTGCTGACAACCCCACACAGCACACACCCTCCATGAGCCCACAGCTTTCCTGTCCCACCACCACTCTGTCACCCTGCACCTCAGTCATGGACCTGAACACAGCCTCCTCTCTCGAGCCCAATTAAATCCCTATAAAATCCCTATAAAATCCACCATTACGGAATCACGGAATTGAACATTAAAAACGGAATTTAGTATAAACACGGAAATGAGCAGCGATTTCCAAAAATGTGTTTTTTTTCTTTTAGGGAAAGCTTTGCTCCAAAAAAATGCTCCAAAGGGGGGGCCACTACGCTGCAGAGCGCACCCACCCCACACGTGCCACCCCCCCTCCACGTGGAAGCCCCGCGGTGCTGCTTCACCAGCGTTCCTCCTGGTTATTTATCCAGACCGACCTGCGTACCAGCGTTTGCTCTTTCATCACCTTTCTGGGTTGTTGTGCTTCTACTAGTGATTTAAACTGCAGTCCGTGAATGTCTCGTCATCCAGGTGTCACGGTGAATTAAACTACAGCCCGCGAACGTCTCGCCATCCAGGTGTCACGGTGAATTTCACTACAGTCCGCGAACGTCTCATCATCCAGGTGTCACAGTGAATTAAACTACAGGCTTCATAGGGCTCTACATCTCCCTCCACATCAGGACATCCTGAGTGTCGCAGGATGTCCTGATGTGGAAGTCTGAAAGAAGCATAACACTGAATTCCAGTTCAGCCTTTGCCTGGTCTGCGTTTGTGATTGGTTTGGATGGAAGGAGTGACTGTAGTATCGTGCTACCTGATAGGCTACAGCAGAAAACTTGTTTCTATATTGAACTTTTATTGACCCTCTTTTTTTTATATTGAAAAAACCTCTATCGATTGATATATATTGATAATGAATTATCGTCCAGCCCTAGCTTGCAACATCATGTGGTCCTACAGCTTCCCTGCAGGCAGTCAGAGCTTCTGTCTGAGCAACTGACCCAACAAACATCCGTCCCAACAACCCAACAAACATCCGTCCCAACAACCCCACAAACATCCGTCCCAACAACCCAACAAACATCTGTCCCAGCAACCCAACAAACATCTGTCCCAACAACCCAACAAACATCCGTCCCAACAACCCCACAAACATCCGTCCCAACAACCCAACAAACATCCGTCCCAACAACAACCCACCCAACAAACATCGGTCCCAACAACCCAACAAACATCCGTCCCAACAACCCAACAAACATCCGTCCCAACAACCCAACAAACATCCGTCCCAACAACCCAACAAACATCCGTCCCAACAACCCAACAAACATCCGTCCCAACAACCCAACAAACATCCGTCCCAACAGGCCCAAACACCCACACCAACGCAGCATTACCGAATATTGCTAATTCTCTGTAAATGATCATGATTGCTGTAATTTCTTGCTGCATAATTGCAATTATGCCGGCATAAAAATCACTGTTCTGTCATCGTCCAAGTTTCAGCTGATTGCTTCCACATGTGGCGAGGAAGTGGACCCAGTGAAGATTAGCCACAGCAGGTTAATAAAAAACAAAAAGACTTTGCTTAAAGTCTCTAATTGAACACATTAGTAACTGTAACTACTTTCAAAAAGGAAATAAAAAACATCAAGGTTTCATTTTACAAGTTAATTTCTAATCAAGAAGGAATCTGTTTTTCATCTGGCCAAAGTTTTCAAAGGATTATAATTAAAAAAACACTTCTTATATGATTGAAACCCTCAACTCCACCCCTGAGCCTGCCTCCGGCTGAGTCTACGTCCTTATTTCTTTATTTATTACCTCCACCAACGAAGTCATGTTTTCTGTAGCGTTGGTTAGTCCGTCTGTCCATCCGTCTGTCAGCAACTTTACAGTAAAAGTTCGTGACGGATTGACCTGAAATCTTCTCCAGCCGTGTGTCTCAGACCAAAGATGAAGCTGTTAAATGTTGGTGGTGATCCGGATCAGCTTCTGGATCCAGGACTGTTCTGAAGGATTCTCTATCACTGTGAGGTCGGCCATGTTGGAAAGGTATGAGCGCCCCCGCTACGGAATCCGCTGCAGACAACACCAGATAAGATCGCGCACTCTTTCTTTCTCTTTTTCTTCCTTTGTTTTAAAACAACATCAACCCCTCTTGTGTTTGTCTGCAGCTCTGTCGCTCTGAGCACAATGTAAACAGAGAATTTCTTCTTCTACGCTTGTATTATCGGCAGAGTAGAGAGTGAGACAAAGATAACACAAGTAAACACAAAATGCAGTTTTTAAATGAAGATTTTTATTTTTAAGGGGGAAGAATCCAAACTTCCATGTCCCTGTGTGAAACAGTGATTGCCCCCCCTGTTAAAACATAAATTAACTGTGGTTTATCATCTTTGGAAAGCTGAGTTCAGCTTCTCTATCCACATCCAGGTCTGATTACTGCCACACCTGTTCTCCATCAGAAATCCCTTAAATAGGACCTGCCTGACAAAGTGAAGTAGACCAAAAGATCCTCCAAAGCTAGACATCATGCTGCCATCCAAAGAAATTCAGGAACAAATGAGAAACAAAGTCATTGAGATCTATCAGTCTGGAAAAGGTTCCAAAGCCATTTCTAAAGCTTTGGGACTCCAGAGAACCACAGTGAGAACCATTATCCACAAATGGTGAAAACATGGAACAGTGGGGAACCTTCCCAGGAGGGGCCGGCCGACCAAAATGACCCCAAGAGCACAGCGACGACTCATCCAAGAGATCACAAAAGACCCCAGAACAACATCCAAGAACTGCAGGCCTCACTTGCCTCAATGAAGGTCAGTGTTCATGACTCCCCCATCAGAAAGAGACTGGGGGGCAAAAATGGCTGCATGGCAGAGTTCCAAGACCAAAACCACTGCTGAGCAAAAGAACATAAAGGCTCGTCTCAGTTTAGCCAGAAAGCATCTTGATGATCCCCAAGACTTTTGGGAAAATACTCTGTGGACTGACGAGACAAAAGTGGAACTTTCTGGAAGGTGGAGGTCCCATTACATCTGGCGTAAAAGTAACACGGCATTTCAGAAAAGGAACTTCATAGCAACAGTAAAACATGGTGGTGGTAGTGTGATGGTCTGGGGCTGTTTTGCTGCTTCAGGACCTGGAAGACTTGCTGTGGTAAATGGAACCATGAATTCTGCTTCTACCAAAAAATCCTGAAGGAGAACGTCCGGCCATCTGTTGGTGACCTCAAGCTGAAGCGCACTTGGGTTCTGCAGCAGAACAATGATCCAGAACACACCAGCAAGTCCACCTCTGAATGGCTTAAGAACAACAACATGAAGACTTTGGAGTGGCCTAGTCAAAGCCCCCACCTGAATCCCATTGAGATGCTGTGGCATGAGCTTAAAAAGGCGGTTCATGCTGGAAAAGCCTCCAATGTGGCTGAATTACAACAATTCTGCAAAGATGAGTGGAACAAAATTCCTCCACAGCGCTGTAGAAGACTCACTGCCAGTTATCACAAACGCTTGATGCAGTTGTTGCTGCTAAGGTGGAACAACCAGTTATTAGGTTTAGGGGAAGATCACTTTTTCACACAGGGACATGGAGGGTTGGATCCCCCCCCCCCCCCTTAAAGATAAAAACCTTCATTTAAAAACTGCATTTTGTGTTTACTTGTGTTATCTTTGTCTAATATTTAAATTTGTTTGATGATCTGAAACATTTAAGTGTGACAAACATGCAAAAAAGTAAGAAATTAGGAAGGAGGAAACACTTTTTCACACATCTGTAATTAGACTTTCTGTAAATGTTTAAATGCATATGTACATAGTTCAGTGGTTAAATCATTATTGCACATTATGCAGTTTTCAAAGAAGATGATTAACCACAAAAACAGTATGCATCCTCCATATTTATGAAGGATTCTGCAGAATGATCATCTGACATAATTGCACATTAACAGGTTTTTGTCCATATGTGAGTCGTATTAGGCGTTTTAATGCCCGTCTGGATGGAGCAAGCCTCTTTCATACGTGGCCGTGTCACATTTCATTTGACTTTGACGTCACAGAAAAGAGACTAAAGCTGCTCGATTATGGAAAAAAAAATCATTATCACGATTATTTTGATGAATATTGAAATCACAATTATTCAAACAATTATTTTTTTGTTACATAATGCATTTATTTAGCATTTCGTTCTCTTTCAAACAACACTTCATCGATAATTTTGCAAAATGTTCAGACTGAAAATAATTGTAGGCTACAATATGTGCCCATACGGCTGCTTTGCATTGTATGAAACATAAATGAATGAAATAAATGTACTTTGAATATTAAATAAATGTAAAAATCATTGAAAAACACATGTATAAAAAATAAACAATGTATCAGCTTTTCTGCAGTTTCACTATATTTGAAGAATTAAATAAATATTCTTATTTATACAAAAAAATTCCTAAAATAAACTTTGTTGAGCTTTAGTGCAAAGCTAGAACATTCCAAATCTACCATTTTTGTTAATGACGCCCGACAAACTGCCTGGGTGGAAGCCACTGAAATGAACTCTAACTTCAGACAGCATTCAGCTGCACCCGGTACTCCTGCTCTCCACTTTCCTCTGAGCAAATCGTGGTTGTTCGGAGGTTTAATACCTGGAGCTGCTGCATTCATCCGCTGGTTAACCATTAGCGAGCTTCGTGGGATTTGTAATTCCGAAACTGGTCTGAAACTATCAGAGAAACGCAGCGGTGGGAGTGAGTCCACGTCCTGGCTGGAACTGCTTCTGGATTAAATACGCATCTTGGTTGGTAATTATTGCCGTTTTTGTTCGCAACGGTTTCTTTCCTCTGTAGATAAAGTCTCCCGGTAAATCCATGTTCCTATTTTTTAAGCATATTTTAAAATATTTAAATATATTTCATAATTTCTTCAAATCAGAACTCAGTCTGAACAATGAACTCTGATAAACAGGTAAACATTCAGCAGAAGCCGCAACGTTCAGCAGCTGCTCTGCCGATAATGCAAGCGTAGAAGAAGAAATTCACCGTTTGCATTGTGCTAAGAGCGACGGAGCTGCAGACAAACACAAGAGGGTCCAAGAGGGGTTGATGTTGATTTAAAACAAAGAAAGAAAGAAAAAGAGAACGTGCAATCTCGTCTGCCGCCGCTTCCGTAGTTTCATGAACGTGCATCGGCGTGCTCGCAGGAGATGCGATGTAGTACTGATGTAGTACTGATGTAGTACTGATGTAGTACTGTTTAGGCTCTAAAAATCTACTAAATGATGGTTTCCAGTAAATTCTGGACGCTACCCACTCAGGACACGTGGATTACATTGGACGAGCAGTATGGAGGAATATTGACACGTTTTTGTGGACTTTTATGGACCTTTTTGGTTCAGTCACTGCTGAACTCCATTATATGAAAGCTGGTTGGTAATGACCCCCCCCCTCAGATCTCCAGCTGCATTTTAGATATTAAAAAGTGCTCCAGAGTCTTGCTCAGCACGAGGATGAGGAGAAGATGAAGGAGCATCCTTCTGTACTATCCCTTTAATATTTAGGGAGGAAATCGGGGAAAAAATCATAAATTGAATTAAAAAGAAAAAAATTGGACATTTTATTTTTAGGCCATATCGCCCAGCCCTAAAAATCGTGCATGAGTGATCAGCAGCAGCTGACAATAAGAATCAACTTGTGGCATCCGGACACGGAGAATGAGCCAAATAAATTCCATATTCCTGTTTTATTATTACGTTACTGTTATCAAGGAAATGTAATACATAAATAACTATTTCAGGAATTCATATTTGGGGCCAAGTGATGGAAAATCAAATTAAAATAGCTGCTCTATAATTCAGCAAACAACTTGGAGCTCTGCATCACTCATGCGTAACAACCTGATAATCGCGTCTTCAGAGAACTGGTTTGCATCAAAGCTCGGTCCAGGATGGAGGTCTGGCCTCGGTCCAGGATGGAGGTCTGGCCTCGGCCCAGGATGGAGGTCTGGCCTCGGTCCAGGATGGAGGTCTGGCCTCGGCCCAGGATGGAGGTCTGGCCTCGGCCCAGGATGGAGGTCTGGCCTCCACCCAGGATGGAGGTCTGGCCTCCACCCAGGATGGAGGTCTGGCCTCGGCCCAGGATGGAGGTCTGGCCTCGGCCCAGGATGGAGGTCTGGCCTCGGTCCAGGATGGAGGTCTGGCCTCCACCCAGGATGGAGGTCTGGCCTCGGTCCAGGATGGAGGTCTGGCCTCCACCCAGGATGGAGGTCTGGCCTCCACCCAGGATGGAGGTCTGGCCTCGGCCCAGGATGGAGGTCTGGCCTCGGCCCAGGATGGAGGTCTGGCCTCGGTCCAGGATGGAGGTCTGGCCTCAGCCCAGGATGGAGGTCTGGCCTCGGCCCAGGATGGAGGTCTGGCCTCGGCCCAGGATGGAGGTCTGGCCTCGGTCCAGGATGGAGGTCTGGCCTCGGTCCAGGATGGAGGTCTGGCCTCGGTCCAGGATGGAGGTCTGGCCTCGGCCTCGGTCCAGGATGGAGGTCTGGCCTCGGCCCAGGATGGAGGTCTGGCCTCGGCCCAGGATGGAGGTCTGGCCTCCACCCAGGATGGAGGTCTGGCCTCGGTCCAGGATGGAGGTCTGGCCTCGGTCCAGGATGGAGGTCTGGCCTCGGTCCAGGATGGAGGTCTGGCCTCGGCCCAGGATGGAGGTCTGGCCTCCACCCAGGATGGAGGTCTGGCCTCGGTCCAGGATGGAGGTCTGGCCTCGGCCCAGGATGGAGGTCTGGCCTCGGCCCAGGATGGAGGTCTGGCCTCCACCCAGGATGGAGGTCTGGCCTCGGTCCAGGATGGAGGTCTGGCCTCCACCCAGGATGGAGGTCTGGCCTCCACCCAGGATGGAGGTCTGGCCTCGGTCCAGGATGGAGGTCTGGCCTCGGTCCAGGATGGAGGTCTGGCCTCCACCCAGGATGGAGGTCTGGCCTCGGTCCAGGATGGAGGTCTGGCCTCCACCCAGGATGGAGGTCTGGCCTCCGCCCAGGATGGAGGTCTGGCCTCGGCCCAGGATGGAGGTCTGGCCTCGGTCCAGGATGGAGGTCTGGCCTCGGTCCAGGATGGAGGTCTGGCCTCAGGATGGAGGTCTGGCCTCCACCCAGGATGGAGGTCTGGCCTCGGTCCAGGATGGAGGTCTGGCCTCGGTCCAGGATGGAGGTCTGGCCTCCGCCCAGGATGGAGGTCTGGCCTCGGTCCAGGATGGAGGTCTGGCCTCGGTCCAGGATGGAGGTCTGGCCTCGGTCCAGGATGGAGGTCTGGCCTCCACCCAGGATGGAGGTCTGGCCTCCGCCCAGGATGGAGGTCTGGCCTCCGCCCAGGATGGAGGTCTGGCCTCCGCCCAGGATGGAGGTCTGGCCTCGGTCCAGGATGGAGGTCTGGCCTCGGTCCAGGATGGAGGTCTGGCCTCGGTCCAGGATGGAGGTCTGGCCTCGGTCCAGGATGGAGGTCTGGCCTCGGTCCAGGATGGAGGTCTGGCCTCGGTCCAGGATGGAGGTCTGGCCTCGGTCTCATCCCAGAATGGAGGTCTGGCCTCCACCCAGGATGGAGGTCTGGCCTCGGTCCAGGATGGAGGTCTGGCCTCGGCCTCGGTCCAGGATGGAGGTCTGGCCTCGGCCTCCGCCCAGGATGGAGGTCTGGCCTCGGCCTCCGCCCAGGATGGAGGTTTGGCCTCCACCCAGGATGGAGGTCTGGCCTCCACCCAGGATGGAGGTCTGGCCTCCACCCAGGATGGAGGTCTGGCCTCGGCCCAGGATGGAGGTCTGGCCTCGGCCTCCACCCAGGATGGAGGTCTGGCCTCCACCCAGGATGGAGGTCTGGCCTCGGCCCAGGATGGAGGTCTGGCCTCGGCCCAGGATGGAGGTCTGGCCTCCACCCAGGATGGAGGTCTGGCCTCGGCCCAGGATGGAGGTCTGGCCTCCACCCAGGATGGAGGTCTGGCCTCGGTCCAGGATGGAGGTCTGGCCTCCGTCCAGGATGGAGGTCTGGCCTCCACCCAGGATGGAGGTCTGGCCTCGGTCCAGGATGGAGGTCTGGCCTCGGCCTCCGCCCAGGATGGAGGTCTGGCCTCCACCCAGGATGGAGGTCTGGCCTCGGCCCAGGATGGAGGTCTGGCCTCGGCCTCGGCCCAGGATGGAGGTCTGGCCTCCACCCAGGATGGAGGTCTGGCCTCCACCCAGGATGGAGGTCTGGCCTCGGCCCAGGATGGAGGTCTGGCCTCGGCCTCCACCCAGGATGGAGGTCTGGCCTCCACCCAGGATGGAGGTCTGGCCTCCGCCCAGGATGGAGGTCTGGCCTCCACCCAGGATGGAGGTCTGGCCTCGGCCCAGGATGGAGGTCTGGCCTCCACCCAGGATGGAGGTCTGGCCTCCACCCAGGATGGAGGTCTGGCCTCGGCCTCGGCCCAGGATGGAGGTCTGGCCTCCACCCAGGATGGAGGTCTGGCCTCGGCCTCGGCCCAGGATGGAGGTCTGGCCTCGGTCCAGGATGGAGGTCTGGCCTCGGCCCAGGATGGAGGTCTGGCCTCCACCCAGGATGGAGGTCTGGCCTCGGTCCAGGATGGAGGTCTGGCCTCCACCCAGGATGGAGGTCTGGCCTCGGTCCAGGATGGAGGTCTGGCCTCGGCCCAGGATGGAGGTCTGGCCTCGGCCCAGGATGGAGGTCTGGCCTCGGCCCAGGATGGAGGTCTGGCCTCCACCCAGGATGGAGGTCTGGCCTCGGCCCAGGATGGAGGTCTGGCCTCGGTCCAGGATGGAGGTCTGGCCTCGGTCCAGGATGGAGGTCTGGCCTCGGCCCAGGATGGAGGTCTGGCCTCGGTCCAGGATGGAGGTCTGGCCTCCACCCAGGATGGAGGTCTGGCCTCCACCCAGGATGGAGGTCTGGCCTCGGTCCAGGATGGAGGTCTGGCCTCGGCCCAGGATGGAGGTCTGGCCTCGGCCCAGGATGGAGGTCTGGCCTCCACCCAGGATGGAGGTCTGGCCTCGGTCCAGGATGGAGGTCTGGCCTCGGCCCAGGATGGAGGTCTGGCCTCGGCCCAGGATGGAGGTCTGGCCTCATCCCAGGATGGAGGTCTGGCCTCGGTCTCGGCCCAGGATGGAGGTCTGGCCTCGGCCTCGGCCCAGGATGGAGGTCTGGCCTCCACCCAGGATGGAGGTCTGGCCTCGGCCCAGGATGGAGGTCTGGCCTCCACCCAGGATGGAGGTCTGGCCTCGGCCTCGGTCCAGGATGGAGGTCTGGCCTCGGCCTCGGCCCAGGATGGAGGTCTGGCCTCGGTCCAGGATGGAGGTCTGGCCTCGGCCTCGGCCCAGGATGGAGGTCTGGCCTCGGCCTCGGCCCAGGATGGAGGTCTGGCCTCGGTCCAGGATGGAGGTCTGGCCTCGGTCCAGGATGGAGGTCTGGCCTCGGTCCAGGATGGAGGTCTGGCCTCCACCCAGGATGGAGGTCTGGCCTCGGCCTCGGCCCAGGATGGAGGTCTGGCCTCGGTCCAGGATGGAGGTCTGGCCTCGGCCCAGGATGGAGGTCTGGCCTCGGTCCAGGATGGAGGTCTGGCCTCGGCCCAGGATGGAGGTCTGGCCTCGGCCCAGGATGGAGGTCTGGCCTCGGCCCAGGATGGAGGTCTGGCCTCGGCCCAGGATGGAGGTCTGGCCTCGGCCTCGGCCCAGGATGGAGGTCTGGCCTCGGTCCAGGATGGAGGTCTGGCCTCGGTCCAGGATGGAGGTCTGGCCTCGGTCCAGGATGGAGGTCTGGCCTCGGTCCAGGATGGAGGTCTGGCCTCGGCCCAGGATGGAGGTCTGGCCTCGGCCCAGGATGGAGGTCTGGCCTCGGTCTCGGTCCAGGATGGAGGTCTGGCCTCGGTCCAGGATGGAGGTCTGGCCTCGGCCCAGGATGGAGGTCTGGCCTCGGCCCAGCGGGCCCCCAGACCTGCTGCTGGAGGACCAGGGGGGGCATCCATGGAGATAACATGGGAAAATCTTCCAGCTGTTCCGCTGTCACAAGCACGAGCTCTGCTCTGCGCGCAAATGCTGCCCAGACAAGCGGCTGCACACAGGGGCAAATAAGCGGCACGATGACCTCAAATACCCCCCAGCTGACACATGATGCTGCGTTCACTGGCCCCCGTTTCCTGGACATGACTTATAACACTATATTTAACACATATTTAAACGCATATTTAAATTCATGTAATATTTCATATTCTTTAAAGGTGGAAATCATAAAAACAAAGGAAGCTCCCAAAATCTCGTTTATATAAGAATGCAAGAGCATTCTCTTATTTCCTGACAGGCCATGAAGGCATCACATCATGCTCGCATGGCAACATGTCAGCCAGTCCGATGCTAAACAGGAGGCGGACGCGCTGCGGTCATGTGTGCGGTACAACTTTATTTACGGCGTTTACGGCGCTGAATGCCGCATGTCAACAGCCAGGTTTCCCCATAAACAAGCCCCCTGCCCCCCCGCGCTGAGCCTGTGATACATCGCACCGTCGTGTTCCACCTTTGAGGTCACAAATGTGCCGGAGAGGAGCTCCGAGCTGCACACCAGATGTTCGTCGAGGGCTTCTCTGAAGTTCAAGTTGCCAAACACGACAGCGAGTGTTAGCGCGGAAATACTGGCTTTGCTGTGGCAGACACATCTTCACGGCACCAGAAAAAGCCAGCCAGGTCGCGCAAGACCAGAAACTGTCACGAACTGGCCTCCAAATCAACCGAACTGGGTCCATAAACCAACTCCCTCAGGTGTTGATAGAAGCTAACCCGGGTACGTGCTGTTCGATTGCACAAGCGAAACCTCGTTACAAGTGTGTCTCAATTTAATGCCCTCCCTTTTTAAGGAATTTACCAATCCATAAAAAAACATTGAGATGAGTTCCTCTGAAATATTATAGGCTGGTGTATAATTCGGCGTTAACAAATACATGATGAATGGATTTAAACGTGAACTTTGGACCAAAGTCTCCGTTTATTGACGCTACTTGATTCCAATCAAATACATCATGGCATACGCAAGCTAGCGGCGTTAACCGGTATTAATATTCAAATATATCACTTATGAAAGTAGTATATAGATAACATCTTCCCCGAACTGTCACAGAGATTGTTACAATTCTGCTGATATCTATGTCATAGTCGTTTAGGTGAGAATAATATGCATATTTCATAGCAAACGTTAAATTGCAGTAATTTCAAATGGAGTTCAGTGTACAGAGTTCCCTCCACAGGACATAGACATTGTTAGGTGTTAAACATTAATATGAATATTTAGCTTTAGAACAGCATAACCTGTCCACATGGTGAGTGTTTGAAGGGGCTGACAGCTCGACGGTTGTCCAAAATAACCCCGCGTGCCCTCTTTAAAATGTAAAAATGAAAGCCAGACGTACCGCATATGCAAGAAGAAGCTGGTATCCGGGATCAGTCGGTGTCCCGGTGCCTGCGCATTCCTCCTCAGCTGGATCCAGGGGTGATCTCCGTGGGCCAAACTGTACGGGACACAGCGCCAGGGTTTAACCTGAAATGACCCGCGCTGGTGCAAATCAGGCGAGACGCGCGGGGGGGGGGCGCAGACCGGGGGGAGCGAGCTGGGTCTGCGGCTACCGCGACCTGGTCTCTGGACGCCGGGAAACTTCAACATGAAGCCGAAAAGAATCCATGACAGCGGAGAAGGAGGAAAAAACACGTCCACCCAGCGAGCAGAGGAGGAATGAGGCGCTGCGGGGAATCAGAGCGCCAAGTCCGGGGCAGGAACAGAAACAAGCCTCGCCCTCATCACCAGCGACAAAGTTTTTCCTTTTTTCTTCTTCTTCTTCTTCTCGTTCCTCTCACAGCAGTTGTCTCAGTTACAGCTGGAAGGGAGGGAACATGTGAGGCATGTTAGCTGCAGGAAACATGCATACATGCATACGCATGTATACATATATATATATATATATATATATATATGTGTGTGTGTGTATATATATATATATATATACATATATATGTGTGTGTGTGTGTGTATATATATATATATATATATATATATACTGTATACAGTTGTGTGAAAAAGTGTTTCCTCCTTCCTAATTTCTTATTTTTTTGCATGTTTGTCACACCAAAATGTTTCAGATCAACAAACAAATTTAAATATTAGACAAAGATAACACAAGTAAAACACAAAATGCAGTTTTTAAATGAAGGTTTTTATTAGTAAGGGGGGAAAAATCCAACCCTCCATGTCCCTGTGTGAAAAAGTGATCTTCCCCTAAACCTAATAACTGGTTGTTCCACCTTAGCAGCAACAACTGCATCAAGCGTTTGTGATAACTGGCAGTGAGTCTTCTACAGCGCTGTGGAGGAATTTTGTTCCACTCATCTTTGCAGAATTGTTGTAATTCAGCCACATTGGAGGCTTTTCCAGCATGAACCGCCTTTTTAAGCTCATGCCACAGCATCTCAATGGGATTCAGGTGGGGGCTTTGACTAGGCCACTCCAAAGTCTTCATGTTGTTGTTCCTAAGCCATTCAGAGGTGGACTTGCTGGTGTGTTCTGGATCATTGTTCTGCTGCAGAACCCAAGTGCGCTTCAGCTTGAGGTCACCAACAGATGGCCGGACGTTCTCCTTCAGGATTTTTTGGTAGAAGCAGAATTCATGGTTCCATTTACCACAGCAAGTCTTCCAGGTCCTGAAGCAGCAAAACAGCCCCAGACCATCACACTACCACCACCATATTTTACTGTTGCTATGATGTTCCTTTTCTGAAATGCCGTGTTACTTTTACGCCAGATGTAATGGGACCTCCACCTTCCAGAAAGTTCAGCTTTTGTCTCGTCAGTCCACAGAGTATTTTCCCAAAAGTCTTGGGGATCATCAAGATGCTTTCTGGCTAAACTGAGACGAGCCTTTATGTTCTTTTTGCTCAGCAGTGGTTTTGGTCTTGGAACTCTGCCATGCAGCCATTTTTGCCCCCCAGTCTCTTTCTGATGGGGGAGTCATGAACACTGACCTTCATTGAGGCAAGTGAGGCCTGCAGTTCTTGGATGTTGTTCTGGGGTCTTTTGTGACCTCTTGGATGAGTCGTCGCTGTGCTCTTGGGGTCATTTTGGTCGGCCGGCCCCTCCTGGGAAGGTTCACCACTGTTCCATGTTTTCACCATTTGTGGATAATGGTTCTCACTGTGGTTCTCTGGAGTCCCAAAGCTTTAGAAATGGCTTTGGAACCTTTTCCAGACTGATAGATCTCAATGACTTTCTTTCTCATTTGTTCCTGAATTTCTTTGGATGGCAGCATGATGTCTAGCTTTGGAGGATCTTTTGGTCTACTTCACTTTGTCAGGCAGGTCCTATTTAAGGGATTTCTGATGGAGAACAGGTGTGGCAGTAATCAGGCCTGGATGTGGATAGAGAAGCTGAACTCAGCTTTCCAAAGATGATAAACCACAGTTCATTTAGGTTTTAACAGGGGGGGGGGGCAATCACTTTTTTACACAGGACCATGGAGGTTTGATCCCCCCCCCCCCCACACACACACACACACACACACACACACACACACTTAAAAACTGGATTTTTTGTTTTCTTGACACACATTTAAAGGAGTGATGACCTTCATGTTGTTTATGTTGTTGGCATTACTGCATATGTAAATACTCCAAAGAAAAAAACGGCATTTTTTACAGCGGAGTATTGTTTTGAAACGCCACACATATGGAGGCTGCCATATTGGTGCTACCATTGTGTGACCACATGCATGATCCGGTAGCAGCCCTGTTTACAGAAGTTGGGGATGCTGCATGCTGCTGCCTTTGCTACTATCCGCGGTGCTTCCCTGTGATTGGCTACTGTCCACGGTGCTTCCCTGTGATTGGCTACTATCCGCGGTGCTTCCCTGTGATTGGCTACTATCTGCGGTGCTTCCCTGCGATTGGCTACTATCCACGGTGCTTCCCTGTGATTGGCTACTATCTGCGGTGCTTCCCTGTGATTGGCTACTATCCACGGTGCTTCCCTGTGATTGGCTACTATCTGCGGTGACTTCCCTGTGATTGGCTACTATCCGCGGTGCTTCCCTGTGATTGGCTACTATCCGCGGTGCTTCCCCTGTGATTGGCTACTATCTGCGGTGCTTCCCTGTGATTGGCTACTATCCGCATAGGTGCTTCCCTGTGATTGGCTACTATCTGCGGTGCTTCCCTGCGATTGGCTACCATCCACGGTGCTTCCCTCGTGTCTTTTCAATCGGGAAACAAAAAAATCTGGGGGGGGAGATTAATAATATTAGAAAAAAAGGAGGGAGCAAAACCACCGGGAGGAAGAGAGTTACTCAAGGGAAGGAGGTACATTGGCTACTATCCGCGGTGCTTCCCTGCGATTGGCTACTATCCGCGGTGCTTCCCTGTGATTGGCTACTATCCACGGTGCTTCCCTGTGATTGGCTACTATCCGCGGTGCTTCCCTGTGATTGGCTACTATCCGCGGTGCTTCCCTGTGATTGGCTACTATCCGCGGTGCTTCCCTGTGATTGGCTACTATCCGCGGTGCTTCCCTGTGATTGGCTACTATCCACGGTGCTTCCCTGTGATTGGCTACTATCCACGGTGCTTCCCTGTGATTGGCTACTATCCGCGGTGCTTCCCTGTGATTGGCTACTATCCGCGGTGCTTCCCTGTGATTGGCTACTATCCGCGGTGCTTCCCTGTGATTGGCTACTATCCGCGGTGCTTCCCTGTGATTGGCTACTGTCCACGGTGCTTCCCTGTGATTGGCTACTATCCGCGGTGCTTCCCTGTGATTGGCTACTATCCACGGTGCTTCCCTGTGATTGGCTACTATCTGCGGTGCTTCCCTGCGATTGGCTACTATCTGCGGTGCTTCCCTGCGATTGGCTACTATCCACGGTGCTTCCCTGCGATTGGCTACTATCCACGGTGCTTCCCTGCGATTGGCTACTATCCACAGTGCTTTCCTGTGATTGGTTACTGTCCACAGTGCTTTCCTGTGATTGGCTACTGTCCACGGTGCTTCCCTGTGATTGGTTACTATCCACAGTGCTTTCCTGCGATTGGCTACTATCCACAGTGCTTTCCTGTGATTGGCTACTGTCCACAGTGCTTTCCTGTGATTGGCTACTATCCACAGTGCTTTCCTGTGATTGGTTACTGTCCACAGTGCTTTCCTGTGATTGGCTACTGTCCACGGTGCTTTCCTGTGATTGGTTACTGTCCACAGTGCTTTCCTGTGATTGGCTACTGTCCACGGTGCTTCCCTGTGATTGGTTACTGTCCACAGTGCTTTCCTGTGATTGGTTACTATCCACAGTGCTTTCCTGTGATTGGCCGGTTCTTCTGCAGCATATAGTTTCCTACTGAACGCCGCCTAGTCGGTCCTTTGAGGTGAAATCGGCTTCTTGTTTGTACTCGATCAGAATGTGCGGGTCACGAAACGTAATCGGAAAAAATCTCCAGTTAATTAGTTCACTTTCTGCAAGTGGTGCTAGTTGGAACCACCAGATTAGCTTAGCTTAGCTTAGCTTAGCGTAGCTGCTGTAAAGTCAGTGCTGCCAGATTCAGAGAATGACTGGGTCGGTTAGAAAACGCTTCTGCACACTTGTCCAACTCAGGGGACTGCGGGGGGAGGCTCAGTTTCACCCAGGGGGGGCACATGCCTTTTAGCTTTTAATTTCTCAGATTCTTTCCTCTCATCATGTAAGAGGAAAAAGGTCAAAGTGAAATGTAAAAAGCAGTTGGAAGAGTGTAAACTCTTTAACTGAGTTACATAATTGAACTCAGCTCTGCAGGTTGTGTTTTTTCAGCCCTTTTTCTTCACTTGTTCGTAGGTAAATTATTAGTAGAAGGATTCAAAGTCCTGCGGCAGCAGCGTGAAGCGTCCCCGGTTAAATGTACAGTATCGTGGATGCTGGGGTCACGTGGTTCAGAGGCGCTCCACGGGACCTCGGCTCACCTTTGCTCTGCAGTACTTTATGTTTAACTTGGCTTTTTTCCAGGTGTTCAGCGCGGCAGTCTGACTGCAAACCAGGTTCCAGAAAGCTTTTCTAAAACCAACAACAACTTACAACTTCACGGATCAATGTCATTTTATTTACAAAGATTTAAGCACAGACTGGAAGCCAGCTTAGTACAGGTTTGGTTACGATTATTTTACTTCATCTTTGTTGATTTATTCCACTTTTTAATCATTTGGAGCTCAGGAAACTGGTTGTTGGAGCTTTGCGATATAAATGTATTTATGCTGACTGATGATTTCAGGTGCTGAATAGTCAGAGCTATTGTCTGATTCTCCTCTTTGTGGTGCTCCATTCTGTTTCAATGGCAGGGGCAGAGCCGGAGGGGGGGCCGGGGGGGCCAATGGTCACCTCTGACATCTTGTTGGACACCCCAGCTGCCACCTCAGGTGATTGACAGGTCTTGGATCACCAGTCACTACGCTCGTTTGGTTTATTTAGCAAGGGGACAATACAGTTTCATAAAAACGCGTGAATAAAGATGCAGCAGCATAAGTCTGACAGGCAGGTCCCTCGGCCAATCCGAGGCGTGCACCGCTCTTCAAGGATTGGTTGGAGTTTTCATTAAATATTTAGAGATTGGAATAATATTGTATTGTGATTAATGGTGGGTCTGTCTGTATGTCAGAGGTCCATTTCCTCATCCATGACATTTTACCCAATAAAAAAAGATTTACTTTAACGGAAACCCTGCAGCCAATCAGAATCGAGTATTCACCCAGACCATGGCATAAGCCTCAATAATAAGAAAGCTTAGCTTATATTTAAATTCAATTCACACCAGGACTAAATCAGCAGTTCTGTGCAGTAAGAAGTTCATCAGACGTGTTTTCACGTAAATATCCGATGTTTAGGAGGCTCGGCTAAGCGCTAACAGCTTTTCACTAGCTATAGGGCTGGACGATAATTCAATATTGATATATATCGATCGATAGAGGTTTTTTCAATAGAAAAAAAGAGGGTCAATAAAAGTTCAGTATAGAATCACAGTTTTCCGCTGTAGCCTATCAGGTATCAGGATGCTACAGTCACTCCTTCTGCCAAACCAATCACAAACGCAGACCAGGCAAAGGCTGAATGTTAGTGTGATCTTTATTATGAGAAGGTCATTCAGCAAAAGCTTTGAAGGGGAAGTTTGGTTTCTTTCAATCGGGATCTGTTTTCTAGCATGAAATATCTTCATTTCCTCATCCAGACAGTTTTGGTGCAACTTGAATTCCTTCAGGAGATATTTAGATCCACTCCAGATCAGCGTATGTCTGATATGAGGACAAATCACCAAAAAAAGCCGCTTCGAGCTCACAGGGGGTCTGACTGATGTTTCGTAACAAAACTGGTGAAATGAAGGAGTTTGTGGCAGATAATGCCTCATTTAAAGGCTGCGCAAGGTTGCTGCATCACTTCCATTATATCGGACATGCGCTGATCTGGAGAGGATCTAAATATCTGATGAAGGACTTCAAGATACACAAAAACTGTCTGAGGGAAGGAAATGAACTGATTCATGCTCGAAAATAGATCCAGGTTGAAAAAGACCAAATGTCCCATTTAAATGGCCAGGGCTGCACCTAAAATGGCTTTTAATTTGATAATGGCTTCTCTTTTTTTTTTTGATAAATATCAATATCGATTGATACAGATTTTGTTTTATCAATAATGTTTTTTTCTATATCATCCAGCCCCACTAGCTAACCTAGCCTCCGTGACGTGACGTCACTGCGGTCCGCTCACTGATTTACACGTATAATCAAAGATGGAAAACATGAAAGATGCTCCAGAACAGCTGGACTGGAACCGGTTTGTGGCGGATCGTCAGCCAGTTCAGAGCGGTGATGATGATGATGAGGAAGATGGAGACAGGTGTCTACAGTCTGTCTCCAGCCTCAGGTCCACTCGGTTCTGATAAAAGCTGCGATGCCGAACTGAAAAAAGACTGAATCCAGATGACCTGGGGTGCAGTAGGTTCAAACTGGGTCAGAGGTCACTGGCGTACTTTGGGTGGAAGTTGGAGATAAGGCACGATTCTGTGGCCGAACAGAACATCACCAGCTTCATGTCATGTTGGTTTTGTGCCACGCGCGGTGTGAGGACGGGAAATGGGTCGGACTTCATCCCCGGTTCTGTCCGTCACACTCATGCTGCAACTTTAACGTCCAAACCGAACAGAACTTCCTCAGAATGTAACATAACAAAGGCAGCAAACACATAACTCATTTTTACAGGATAACAATCATAAAAGGTTGAAATTTGTATTTCCCATGAGCCTCTGTGGTCCAGATATGTTGAGTTTTGAAAATAGCTCCGCCCCCTTTGTTGTTATTGACTTCTTAAGCTGAAACAATTTCATAAATTTCCTGTGAGTGACAGTAAAATCTCATTTCTGACTAAGAAAAGTGATTTTTAAGCTGATTTAACTGGAAAAGCTCAGATTTCATGACCAAAGCAGAATAATGAGCTTGCATCAGTAAATCAGTCCTCCGTGTCAAACGCAGCCGGATACTCTTTCTCCAGGGCGGTAATCTGTGCAGGAGCTGCGTTACTTCCACATTCTGTCAAACTCGTTGCTTCTTCCTCTTCCCTCCTCCCTCCTGCAGCTTTTGGGGGTTTCTGCCTCCAAATGTTTGGTTCGTTTCTATTCTGTCAGACAGTGAAGCTCATCAGAGGACTCGGAGGCGTCATATGTATCATTTCCATCAACTTTTGTCTGTTCAATAAAGTTTCAAGCTAATTAGAAATGTGCATTTTCCAGCTTTTCTCCGTTTGTTTTCGTGTAATCGCGCCATCATGCAGGACGGGACGATCCGTGTCTGGACTTGTACAGTCAGAACGGGTGTTTTGATCAGTGAAATGTAATTACAACATATGCAAAACACCCCCCCAGGCAGAGACGGAGTGTAGGAGTGCCTTTCATTTCTCTTCCCTTCATGCTACGGATGAATTAGCACTTTTCCAATCGTGGCCAGAATAGTGTGAAGCTGATGTGTCCGAAATGCCGGGAATCTCCAGCGAGTGCAGCTGCTGGTTGGAGTCTGCAGGCAGATGTTGGTGCAGTTGTGTTTCTTTCATGTAAAGCTGGTCTTGCACGGTGAACATTGCACCCCCTCCCCCGGCCTTTGGCTCCTCTGGGTTGTTTTGTCTTTCTGAGTGGCAGACATGCAGCTGCAGCTTTTCTTGTTTCTGCTTCCCTCTTTCATTTCCTAACATCACATTTCTGAGTGAAAATGCTTCCACCATTAGCTACATTTCTGCTGAGGATTCTTCCCGACCCGACGCCACGACAAGTCCGAAGCGGGGGCGCCCGCACAGATTGTTTTAGGGGTGGCCGGGGGTTATTAACCCCTTAACTGGCCAGGGCCCATCCATGGGCCTTTTTTTTTTCTTTTACATATTTTCAATATAAAGTCTTATAAATTCTGTTAAATGTATCATATTTCAATACTCCAGCGTCTGACGGACCAGGAGAGGCATCCCCTTTGATTGACGTCTCATTTGATCAACTGGGTGGATCTATGGTCTCTCCTCCACCAATAATGTCCACCAAACTCTACCTCACGTGGTGGGTGGGCTTTGTAAAATAAAAAATAAATAAATAAAAAAAAAATTCAGGCGAGGGAAAAAAAGCTTGATTACCGTGTGTTCCAAATTAAGTAACTACATGCGAGTTAAAGTTACAATGAATTTAAAAGCTCAAAGTGAAAATTCAGAGTGTTATCTTTACAGAGAGGCCGAGCTTTTGCATGAACTCCAAAGGGTTCAAGAGCAGCAGCTAATTTAACTCGGGTATGCATTTTTTAGGCGTTTTTGCCTACAGGGGGGCCTGTTAAGGGGTTAAAGGAGTGATGACATCATCGCAGTAAAAACTGGATCATGTAGGTGACATTACTGCATATGTAAATACTCCAAAGAAAAAAAACGGCATTTTTTACAGCGGAGTATTGTTTTGAAACGCCAGACCTCACTTCCTCAGTACTACAGTTGGGTCCGGTGATGATATGGAGCTTTACCCGGAGACCACGTTGACTTCATTTTGATTGGCTACACCTTATTTGGCTATGACCTTATCATAGACTGTATATAATTACTGGACGTAGCTTCCAGTCTCTTCTGAATAGAGAAATGTGAAGCCAGTTGGGCGTGTCTTACCGTCGCCATCTTGCCGTGTCACGTACGTCGTCACTCCAGGAAAATCCTAAAATGGGCACAGCGCGGCCGCGGGACAAATGATTGACAGCTGACGTACTGTGGGCTAAACGCTAACTGAGCTAACACGAAACTAAGAGGAGCTAACAAAGATAAGCCCCCTAAGCGGCATGGTTAAGGTAAGACGTGCTTAGGCTTGCAATTCGCTGACTAAACACCGCCGTTGTGCGACTCTGTAACAAACTGAGACCTTATTAAGAGCAAAGAAGGAGCTAACTAGGAGCCTCCGGTCGGCAGGCGGAGCTTCCGGTCTGTCATAAGGACACGCCCTTAATTATGTGTAATTTGAAGAATAAATAACATCTAAACGAATGAGTTATAAAAAAATTCACCCCCTCACAGTTGACATGAAGGTAAACGTGACCTAATAAACCTAAAATGATTTTTTGAACCAGGCTGTAAACCTGTTTATTTCTGCTGTGAAGTCGGCGTTTTTAACATGGGAGTCTATGGGGATTTGCTCGCTCTTGGAGCCAGCCCCTAGTGGATGAAGGGAGGATTACACTATTTACAACAAGGAAGAGAGCTTCACTGTTCTGAGGCGGAGTTTGCCCCTTGGACCTTATTTGGAGAATCTAGGTCAAGCTGCGGTCGGAGTTTGCTAAAGGCTAACTGCTAGCATCATGGGCATTTCAGACAGTGAGCTACGTTTATCAGACAAGACAGCATTTAGAAAATAAATAAACTTACAGGTAATGACAAGGTTGTGGCCCCCTCCCTCAGTGTTGCTGCAGAAGTTTTCTTTTAAATCCATTTGTTTGAAAATCCAGACCTGACTGCACAGAAGTTACTACTAGCTCCATACACGAAGCTGAATCAGACAGGGAGGGGAGGGGGAGCGGACGGTGCATAGACTGTTAGGGGGGGGGGGGGGGGCGCTGTTTACTTGATAGTGTGCTCTTATTGGAGCAATTAAATTACGTACAATTGTTGGAACTACGTAGAATGATGGAACTACGTAGAATGATGGAACTACGTAGAATGATGGAACTACGTAGAATGATGGAACTACGTAGAATGATGGAACTACGTAGAATGATGGAACTACGTAGAATGATAGAACTACGTAGAATGATAGAACTACGTAGAATGATGGAACTACGTAGAATGATAGAACTACGTAGAATGATAGAACTACGTAGAATGATAGAACTACGTAGAATGATAGAACTACGTAGAATGATGGAACTACGTAGAATGATAGAACTACGTAGAATGATGGAACTACGTAGAATAATAAGCTGCTGTCTGATTCAACTGTTTCTGAGCAGAGAGACAAAGCTGACAGACCATAAACAGGAACTTTGATTCTCACTCTGGACATTCACATGACCTCATCAGTGCACAGCAGATCAGATTAGACACCACCCCCCCCCCCCCCCCCCCCAAAACCCCCAGAAAAGTGACATTTGATGTCATGACACCTTTAAAAAATAAGTTTTGTTTCCTCCATCTGGACCTTGTTTCTGGCATTCATACGTGCATTTACTCAGCAGTAACGTTTCTGCATCGCTCTGACTTCTTTATTCAGACCCGTCGTAGATCCGTGTGTATCCATATACGCAGTATAATATATATTATATATATAACATATATTCCATATTCGGCAGTGAAGGAGGCAGAATGAACGGCCTCTTTATCAGACATTATCTGCAGCAAAATCACCTGAAGACAAGCATTTATTTTCCACCATAATTTGCAAATAGATTCTTTAAAAATCAGACAATGTGATTTTCTGGATGTTTTTTTTCTCATTCTGTCTCTCACAGTTGAGGTTTACCTATGATGACAATTACAGGCCTCTCTCATCTTTGTAAGTGGGAGAACTTGTACAACTGACCTATGGCTAAACCACGCCCCCAAACGCGATGAGCCAATCACAGTGCGCACAGCTATCCCATACACTCGGACATTCTCTGCTTGAACGTCCATTGAAATGCATTGAAGTTAGTCCGTTTTTGTTCGTTTTTATGTGTTGTTTTTAGTTTAAAATGGTCAAACGTGTGCATGGGGAACATGCAACTCCGACACTAGGTATCCTGAGTGGCTGGGTGACAGGGTGTATTTTTTACCTTTTACCAAGTCACATCGAGCCAAAGTTATGCGGCAGAGCACAGCATCAACTGAACGTGGATAAAATGAACAAGGATGTCTACATCTGTTCTAAGGTAAGGCAACATCGTATTAGAGGCAACATGTTGTCACTTTGCTGGAAAGAAATATGAAGTTACCTTCCCTAACGTTAGTTTAAGTTGGCTAACGCTAGCTAAACATGCTAGTTTTGGTACGTGGTAACGGTACATAAGACGCTGTCGTGTAGTACAGGTGTCTTGTAGTAACGTCGATAACGACACGCCTCTGGCTTCCAAGCTGCAGCCAGACTGCTCCGCTTCTGTGGCTGTTTGATCAGTTTTTGTCAGACGATCACTTTTTGGCACAACAACAGCAGCCGTGCAGCAGTTTGTGCAAGAAACTGAGGGAGCGACACGAGTCACATTCAGAGATTCACAGGCTTAATTTCGACTCCCAGTTTAAGACTTCTGAACAATTTTCTTTGGTTTGTTTGTTTTGTTTTTATGTTTTTTAACTTATCTCGACATGATCTCTCTGTCTGATCACGCGTCTGCTGTCCGTGTTGACAGCTGTCATCTCCCGAGATGTCACATAGCGCCTGTCACCGAATGTTGTTTGTCCGAGTGAGTGGAGGGGGCGGGGCTTAGCCATAGGTCAATTGGTGGCTGACTAAATACTTTTTTGCCTCACTGAACATATTGAATTTATGCACCCTGTAAGGGTCATAAGTGGACCTTAAGGCACCTAAATGTACCTTTTTGGGAGCCTAAAAGGTACATTTATGTTCCTAAGCACTAAATACCCACCGTTAGGGGTTCACCAGCAGTACCCTTAAGGGTACCCCCCCAGTGCAGGACATTGTACTCCTTCAGGTACAATATGGTACTTATTTTATTTTTCTGAGTGTGTAGGAGCTGATGTGAAAGGGGCATTAGAACCTGGGGGGGGGGGGGGGGGGCTTCCTGGATGAATTTGCATAAGAAAGGGTGAGTTAATTATGAGTGACAGTGGAAGTTCTCGTGTAATATTTTTATTAATTTGATTTTTATGAGCTTATAAAGATTTGACATTCAAATATGAGCAAAGCTGCGCCGTGTTAAAAGAACATAAAAAGTTATAGAAATGAAAAAATATTTTTGCAGGGCTGGCCAGTTTTTTGTTCGAGGGAGGGAGGGGGGCACTGGCCACCCCTTGGGGGCGTCCCAAAAGCCAGACTGAAGGGCTGATGAAGCTTTTTCAGTTGCGGCTCCCAAACGGTGGAGCAGCCCCCCAGTAGGAGTGAGGACGTCCTCGTCCCTGGACCAGTTTGGGTCCAGGGACGAGGACGTCCTCGTCCCTGGACCGGTTTGGGTCCTGATCCTGGACCAGTTTGGGTCCAGGGACCCGGTTTGGGTCCTGATCCTGGACCGGTTTGGGTCCTGATCCTGGACCGGTTTGGGTCCAGGATCAGGACGTCTCCATTTCATCGGCCTCTGAATAAACTCAGAGGCGTCTGATCTCGGTTGGACGGTCGGAACGATGCAAACAGAGACGCTCTTATTGGGTTTTATTGCTCGTATGTGTTTTTGTTTATTGCTCATGTTTGATTTTCTTGCTTTGATGTTGTTGTGAAGCACGTTGGTCAGCAGTTGTTGTTTGTAAATAAATTTGAACTGAACTGATTCATGTGAAGCACTTTGAAGTGCGTAAAATGTTCTTGCCTTTCCTTCAAGGTAGGCGCTTGTTAAAGGTCTTGGACAAAGTCGGTTTACTCTTGATGTTTTTTTTAGTAGCTGGCACGTTTCCAGCTGTCAACCTGCATCACAGCAGAAATGGAAGAAATGTCAGCACAACAACATCACGCCGGCTGAGACGGAACAAAACGGGTCAACACACCTGGCAACAAATGCAAAACAGCACACGTGCAAGAGCTGCTCTCTGCGGCCAAACTGCACGGAAACGCTGGACTTCTGCAGGATTTCTGTGCTAACAGCCGTCCGATCGTGCCGAGTTTAGCTGCATGGACGTCGTGTAGCACGAGAGGCATGCGGGCGAAAGCGGAACCAGCGGGAAGGTCGGCTCATGGAAAAGCAAAACACAGCTGCACATGCAGACATGCTCCGCTGCTGGAAGGAGGTCTATGAAACGTGCAGAACCTGTTTGCAGAGTCCAGAAAACTTCAGCAGAAACCTTTCAAGGTCCTGCAGATTGAAGAAGACGGAGACGATTGCTCACTTTGGTGTTTCTGATCAAATCAAACTTTGCTTAGATATGATAGATACTTTTCACAAATAAAAGCAATGCAAAGTCGTTCTCGTAGTAAAACAATTTACATTAAATTTAGTAAAAGCACACATACAGTCGTCCAGTTAAAGAAAAGCAAAAATCACAACAGTAATTCAGATAATAAGAAACTAAAGAAACTAATAATAAATAAAAATTTACATAAATAGAATTTATTGAAATAAAATGTTGTTTTTGAATTGTAGTTGAAAATAATAATAATAATAATAAAAACAAACAAAACTGTCTCAGACACATCAGAGCATCTTTCCATGAACATGGACCAACATACCTGCCAGCAGGTGCAGACGTCTGATTGGACGTTGCAGAAACACCTGATTGCAGTGATTGGCTCAAACGCTGCGTCTCATGTTGCATCTGCAGACTGAAGTTCTGATTGGACGTTACAGAAACAGCTGACTGCAGTGATTGGCTCAAAAGCTGCGTCTCATGTTGCATCTGCAGACTGTGAAGTTCTGATTGGACGTTACAGAAACAGCTGACTGCAGTGATTGGCTCAAAAGCTGCGTCTCATGTTGCATCTGCAGACTGAAGTTCTGATTGGTCGGCTGCAGACGTCACAGCAACGCGCCAAGTCCCGTTTCAGGAACCTGCACCCCGTTTGGCCTGAAACCAGCGATACATCACATGTATCCTTCGTATCCCACAATTCATTGCACACAAGATTTTCTTTTCAAACTTTATTGACATAAGCAGAATGTACAAACCTTCATGAGGGGAGTAAGAAGGAGTTTCCTCCAATCCTGTTCACGGTTATATCAGGAACAAACGCACTGAAAGGTTTGAACAATAAACATACAAAAGGGTTTAAATACAATAAAGGAAAATATGATATTTAGTGTAAAATATACAATAAATTATAGTTAGAAAGCGATGAAACACAAAGTTCATCATCATGACTCGGCTTAAAGAAAGAAACATTAAAACAGAAGCATAGGAGACTTTTTAACAGCTTTTTTACAATTCTACTGGACATTTTTAAGTGATGAGAAATATTATAAAAACCAATAAAACAGGTAAAGTTTGGTATTTAGCTTCATCCTGCAGAAGATGGAGGGAAGCTGCAGAGATACGAGCGGAAGATTCGGTCATATTCGTGGATTTTTAAGTGTTAAATGACGTGTTTACTGGTAAGAAACAACAGATTATCTGTTTAAAGATGTAAAAATATGCGGGCAAGCATAAAAAAAGAAAGTTTTTGCCTCAGAAAATCCACTTTGTTTCCGTATCTGTGGTTCGGTGTCGTTTCTTCCATCGTTCAGCCTCTGCAGCTCATTTCAGACTTGGACAGAACTGGACAGTCAACTCGTCTGAAAGGACTGAAACCATCTAGTTTTACTTTTCCTGACGTTTTTGCAAAGTTTGTATCATGATAATTTCTCACAGGATCAAATATTTCAGTGCCACTAAATGATGATAAAAGAAACAAAGTTTTCCTTTCTGAATTCATCCTCATAGAAACATTTAAAACTTCATCAGTGTCACATCCTTCATGTTAAAATGAAATATTCTGAGAGGACATTTATTAAACATCACATGGATGAGTTATTCTGAAGTATCTGAATAATGTAGAATATTATTTATCTGGACTTACCAGAAACACAAACCTGATAAAGGACCTGTGAAAAACTAAATTATTACACCTGGAAGCTAAAATCAGCTCATTTACCTGAAGCAGAACTGGATGATGGACATGAAGAGGATGAATAAATTCTGCTGTTATGGTACATTCAACCTGATTTTAATGTGTTCAAATTAGTAGTTTTTACTACAACAGAAAATGAATGAATAAAAGGTTTGATGTGTTTGGCTTTGGCGTTATTTATTACATTATTATTATTATTATTATTATTATTATTTTGGCAATTTGTGAGTTTTGTTCTGGTTTATGATTTGATATACAGTTGCTTATTTCTTTATTCATTATATTTGTGCACCACGATTATATATATATATATATATATATATATATGGAGATGTATATGGATGTATATATATATGTATACATATATATGTATGTATATGGAGAGAGAGATTGGGATTTGTTTTTCAAATAATAAAAAGTAAATGCGTGACCAATGCCATGTATGACACACGGCATGTCAGACTTACCGTGTCTCATACATAGCATTGGTCTCGCTGGTGTACCAGGCTATAAAATCACTATGTATGCATGTGGGGGTGTGTCTAAGTATGTGTATATGTAAATTAAATAATCTATGCTTTGTCATAAATGTCCAGATCTTCTTCTTCTTTTCTTTTTTCTTTAGCACATTTTTAGCCATTTTCCACCAGCTCAGCTCAACTAAACTCAACTCAGTTCAACTTGGCTTGGTAGCTTTTCAATTACAATCCATTTCCCCGATTTCCCCGGTCGACCACAGGTGGGCGGTAAGAGTGAAGTTGCTGCGCCGTACTAGATTGTGCGACACAAACGACAGCAGCAACAGTTCACGCTCCCTACCAGTAGGTGGCGGTAACGCTCATCATTAATCTTTAGTAGCCGCCAGTAAAAACAGCAACAGAGGAAGAACAAACACAAGTAACCATCTCGTCTGTGCCTCTCATCTTCCTTCCTCATCTTTTTTCTCTGCTGCTGTTTTTACTGGCGGCTGGCTAACAAATTATGAGGTGCGTTACCGCCACCTGCTGGTAGGGAGTGTGAACTGTCAATCATCTCCATTTTCCGGGCCGCTTATCCAGCTCAGGGTCGCGGGGGTTGCTGGAGTCTTTCCCAGCTATTATCAGGCGATAATCACACCCTGGACAGGTCGCCAGTCTGTCACAGGGCCGGAGTGTGAACTGTCGCTCTTTTAATGATGTCACTCTGACCCTGACATCTGATTGGCTAACCCCTTAGCCAATAGGTGGCATGCTGTGAGATGACGACGTCATCAGAGCAGGGACAGAAATGCATCACCTCAGCTCGGAAAACCCCGTAGAAAAGCCCGCTAACCGAGGAGAGGTGAGCAGAGAAGTGATGGTGGAAAAGAGGCATCTGACCATCATCTGAGAACCAGTTATGGCAGTTACTTAAAGGTACAGTATGTAAAAAATCAAAGGTCAGTGGCAGAAAAATTTAATCTATAATTCAAAACTGTTTCTATTGATATGTAATCGCTGCACTAAAACAGCTGTTATATGTTTATTTTCTTAGAATGAGTCATTTATATCTACCTGCTGGGGGGTGCACAAATGGAGGCGGCCATATTTGTTCCATCGTTTTTACTACGGTGTCCCTGAATGGACAAAACAATGTGTGAAGTGAGAACTCTGAACTCTTTCAAACTGCTGTAGCATCTTTGTTTAATGAGAGTTAGAGACTGTTTGGGATCAGGAATGCTTTAAAAGACATTAAAAATAGTTCCTCATAGTCCAGTCAGAGCTCCACCTGAGACCACGGATACACCCAACAGGGCTGGGAAAAATATCAATACACTGAAATATCGTGATATTTTCATATGTGTATTTCATATTGATATTTACAAACGCAAAACTGATCTACTTTACCACAAAAACCCACGAGATTACGTAACGGAATGACAAAATCTCGCGAGATTTTGTTCGTAAAATAGATCGATACCGCATTTTTAAATATTGATCTGATATCGGCACATGAAAATACCGCGATATTTTAGTTTATCGATATTTTTTCCCATCCCTAACACTCACACATGAAAACATCTTTATGTCTGGGAGAATTTTGGCCACTAACAGCCACCGTACATTCACAACAGTGCTGGAATATGAAGTCATTTGAAGGAAAACATCTTTTCTTTCAAATACCATCTTTACCACTAGATGGCAGTAATTCTTACACACTGTACCTTTAAAAAAAGATGGTGATAATGGTAAAAAAAAAGGGTGATGCAGATCCGGCAGCTCCCTGCTTCTGCATCATTCTGCATGCGTTTTTGTAAAACTGAATAATCACCATTGAACGAGGATCAAGGTGAAACACATGTTTTGCAGCTGTAAAAACCACAAACATCTTCAGCCAGCAGTAAAACATGTCTGCATTTATTCAGTGACAGTTCTTCTCAGACCTCTGAGCTCATCTTTGTAATTGTTTTACTATCCTCAGTCGTCTCTCCGCTTTCTATTCTCTTCTATACCGTTCGCCTGGTGCAGTGACCCAGATTCATGGATCATTAAAGTTTCATCTTATTCAATGTAATGTAATCTGATCTAATATTACCCCAACTTCTCCTTTGATGTGTGCACGGCCTATATGGGCTGTTTTTAGTGGATCTTAATTGACTTCCAGCTTTAGGAGATATTAACTTGACAGTACGTTTAGACTGGTGATGTCTTATCTTAATTACTGCCCAGAGAAATATTCAGCAGAGCAGGATTTCTTCTTTTGGGGATTTAGACTTTTTCAGGTCAGCATGAGTTTTAGACTAAATTCTTTCTCATGAGTTTTAACTGTAGTTTGGCTGTGGGCGAAGTGCAAAGCAATCCAAACGATGTTAAATACGAGAAGCGCTTTGTCAGTGGGTCCAATTACCATGAAGTAAGAACAGAGAATGCAATGATTTCAAAATCTCTTAAAGGTGTCATAACCTGCTGTTTTACATCCACAATCCTTAAATTATCTTCAAATGAATTTTTATTGTAGTTGGGTGGGAGGGAAATGTAATGAGCTCATTTTAACCTCTTTTTATCTCCAACTTTTGTTTGTGGCGAGAATACGTACGAGAATCAGAGCTTGTCTGTAAGCGCGTTCACAAGGAAACGTCAAAGCCAAAACAAAGTTTTATCAGGACAGAGCAGGTGAAGGAAATGATGTCCCAGCAGAGAAAAACGTGATAAAAACGTAACGGTGCGGTTGATGGAGAGGATCCGGAGTAAAAGGGCTGGACTCTGATGGATATAAGGAGCGGACGTCTGACGTGAAGTTAACCAAACACTGTTAGCATCTGTAGCTACATTAGCAGCTCGTCCGCTCGTCTATATACACCTCTAATTTTGGGGTCTTAAACTTTACTCGGTGAGGTCTTAAAAAGCATTAAATTTTACTTTTAAAATGATGCAAGAACCCTGGATTCAGTCTCCTTTGCTGCATGATTTAACCGCCAGCTTCATTTGTTGGCTTCGGTTTTTTAGCTCCTTCAACTACGAGCAGAAATAAACTGAGACCTCCAGGTTATTTTTGATGGCCTGCAGCAATATGAAAAACACCCAGGAGTCCCGGGGGATCCTAATCCCAAACAAAGCATCCACCATGTCAGGACTTTCTGTTGGGATTTGACACAAAATGAAAATTACTTCAACTGAATTTAAATAAAGCTGATCTAAAAACAACTAAATGCAAAGTCAGCAGTTTATTTCATTTGCATTCAGTGTTTCACAGCAGCCTCTTACAGCTGCAGCACAGCCCTCAGAGAGGAGCAAATCCTGTTATCAGAGAGGGAAAGTAAGCACATGCTCACGGAGAAACGATGCCATGCATGGTGGAAGCCTGCAGTCTGGAGTTCAGGTTTTACTCGTGTTGGTGGAACTGATGCCCAAACCACAGAAGAAGAAGAGAGACTCTGACTGTTGGTCGTAGTTCTTTTGCAACTGCTGTTGCCAGTTAAAACTAAAGGTTTACAGCTAAATACGATCTTCCCTTCCCATAAAAGCAAATAAAAGTTGGATTCATATTTAAGGAAATGCTCTAAAATCCCAATAATCCTCCACTACGGATTCTTTCACCTGTCAGACACACAGATGAATCAGAACATTTCTGTCTGTCTGGAAATACAACAGAAAATCTACAGAACTGTTCACGAGCCCTTTATCAGGTTTACAAATTCAACTTCTCATTAAAGGACCATTCCACCCACAGAATGATGTAACTTTCTCTTCCACTCCCCCTCATGGTGAGAAAGACTCTGCAGCATGTTTTTAATATCTCAAATGCAGCCGGCGATCAGGAAGGCTTCTCGTTTCCCCCCAACTTTCATATAATGGAGTTCACCGGGGTCCGAGCCAAAAAGGTCCATAAAAGTCCACAAATACGTGTCAATATTCCTCCATACTGCTCGTCCAATGTAATCCAAGTGTCCAAGAGGGGTTGATATTGATTTAAGACAAAGAAAGAAAGAAAAAGAGAACGCGTGATCTCATCTGCCTGCGGCTTCCGTAGTTTCATGAACGTACATCAGCGTGCTTGCAGGAGATCGCGTTGTCTTTTTTTCTTTCTTTGATGTAGTCACTGAACCCCTGTAGTACCCTCTTGATGTTAGTACTGAGCTCGTAGTCCTGATGTAGTCCTGATGTAGTCCTGATGTAGTACTGATGTAGTATGCTGATGTAGTACTGACGTAGTTCCTGAATTGCATAGTCCTCGATGTAGTCCTGATGTAGTCCTGATGTAGTACTGATGTAGTACTGATGTTCTACTGTTTAGTCTCTAAAAATCTACTAAATAATGGTTTCCAGTAAATTCTGGACGCTACCCACTCAGGACACTTGGATTACATTGGACGAGCAGTATGGAGGAATATTGACACGTTTTTGTGGACTTTTATGGACCTTTTTGGCTCGGACCCCGGTGAACTCCATTATATGAAAGTTGGGGGGAAACGAGAAGCCTTCCTGATCTCCGGCTGCATTTGAGATATTAAAAAAGTGCTGCAGAGTCTTTCTCACCATGAGGGGGGGTGGAAGATAAAGTTACATCTTTCTGTGGTGGAATGGTCCTTTAAGAAAAAGTCTGATTCTCATCTGTTCTCAGTACACGTGTATAGAAAGGCCTCCCCGGCAATGGTGGGCGGTCTAGTTGTGGCGTTTTGGCGGGATTAATCTATACTTTTAAAAGACTTTAACCAGTGAGTGATCAGCCAACCAGCTGGACTGGAGATTTAAAAACAGCCTCAGTTTTACACGAATGTTTCTGTGTCAGTGGAGATTAAATTCACCAGATTACAAATCTGGCTTTTTAACAATCTAGGTTGCCAAGTCCCTTGCAGTAAATCCCTTTTCAAGAGTTTTTGAGATGCTGTCAAGGCTCCCTTTACCAAAAAGAAGTATTCCTTAAGTACATGTCATTAAGTATACTAAAGTATATCCCCCAAGTGTACTTTTATTTACCAAGTACACTGCTATCAGTGTACTACCAGTATACTAACAAGTGTACTTCTTGGGACTAAACTGGCCCAATTTGAGTATTTAAAATCACACTTTTAAGTATACTTAAAGTAATCTTCTGGTACACTGTGAGTGTACTCGTACTAAAACTTCAAGCTTACTTTTACTTTTAGAAAGTACACTTTAAAGTATACTGAGAGTATTCTTCTATGTATACTGTTAGTTTTCTAGCAGTAAACTTCTCGCGTAAGAGGACCCAACCTTTTAGGTTTGCTATGAGTTTACTGATCATACACTTATAGTACACTGTTTAGTGTTTAAAAATACATTTTCAAATATACTGAAAATCACCTTATTATACTTCTGCTCCACCTTTAATGCTGAGTAAAAAATATTACAAAATTTCTGTCAAAAATAGATTCAGGTGTTTTATTTGACTCCACCAAATGTTCCAGTAACATTTAAACACTTAGTATGTTTGAAATGTACTATGAATGTACTACTATTAAAGTACATTGTTCAAAAGTTTAAATATAAGTACAGACTAAATATGTTAAACTTCTAGTATATTTATTAGTAAATGCCACGTAAACTTTAAGTATATTTCTGATAAGTACATAAATAGTAAACTGAAAGTATACCGTCTTATTTAAAGTTTAAAGTGAGTATACTTCAAGCATACTTGCATATACTACTTTGTGGTAAGGCTCAAAGAACCAACTGATTTCTATGTGAGACTCAGCAAAGCAAGTTAAATCATCTATGATGGATGAAATGATCAGAAAAGACCACGAATGTTGTCTGAATTATATCTTACGTCTCTTTTGCCTCCAGAACTCGAAGCTTTTTGCCGGTTGAACGTGATACTTCAGAGCCCTCACGCACGAAGAGGCTTTGCATGTTTGGATGTTTGTGTCTGAAGTAATTAGCTGCTCGTAAGAGAAATTTCTGCGGGAAAATTGCATCAATCTGCTCTGCGCTCCCCAGACGACTGCTTCAAACGGCATTCTTGCCGTTTTTGTGGTCTGTCTGAAGTGCCATCCAGAAATGTTAAAAACAAACAGTGATGTACTGGCAGCTGACCTCGTGAACCCGACTTCTCTCTCATCTCCTCCACCTATAAATAAAGTGTCTGTGCAGGCGAGTGCCCCCTCCCTCTGGCAACTGGGGCATTTTGTTCTGGGAACTGTCAAGTAGCGTTACAATCAACATCAACACAGAGCCCTCCGAATCGCTTCTCACACACGCACACAATCAAATGCAGTTGACAAAATCCTGAAACTAAATTTGAGACGACCTGTTATGTAACTTTCTTCTACTAATGCAAACAGCATAAACTTGGTGCAGGTGTGTATTCTGGTCTGACTCATGATCTTCTAGAAGATGGGGGTGTAACTCTTTCTCTAAGGTCTCTAACTAAAATCCTCCTCATTTCCTCCTTAGAGCCAATCCGTGCCACATTGACTTGCATTGAAAAGGACCTTTCTAGAATCAAATGTTATTCCAGAATAAATGTTTAGGAGAACATTTTTCTCCTCACACACTTGCTCTACACTTCAATGATGTAGTTTGAACTGTTTTCCATGACATCAGACCATTTACTCAGAAGGAGCCCCCCCCGCTTTTTATCTTAGTGATGAAACCAGAGACTTCAATGTTATTTCAGCCAATCAGAGTCCTTCAAACACTCAGAAATGCTGAACATCCAATGAAGTAAAACATCTTTGTTCTTCTTTCATGTGAGGTTATCTGAGCGTGAAAGAGTCTCACATTTGTCATTTTGGTGTTTGTTTGTTTTCCAGCATTGTGATCAGTCAGATCACATGCTAATTATTTAGCTCAGTCTTTTGCAGGGAATTTAGTTCCCTCTCTGTAATGCTGCCATTCCAGTTCAAACTGGAATTTTTACCACATTTTTTGCATTTTATCTTGAAACAACTTCTCATTGAGCTTTTTTAATTGTGGTTGCTATAATCTATGCTTAGGTCTGCTCTGTATACCTAATAATAACCTGCCACCTACAGGCTAGTTTTTACTTATTTTAACCCCTTTTTCAGTTTTAGGCAGCAGGAACTTTGTGTGAACAAACTGGAACTTAAAGGGTTAAAAATTTTTAACTCATTGACTTTTTGCTATTGATGGTTCGGCCAGAAGTCTGTGATGATGAAAATGAAAGAGAATGGCAACTTTTCATTTTTAGATCATATTTACAGGCCATTAACGGACATCGGCCGTTTGCGAAGGTGAGGGTGAGGATGAGGGTGAACGTAAGAAGCTGAACGTAACTTTTTCGTCCGGAGCGATGAGGGTTAAATCCATTTAATTCATAATCAAGATGAGGAAGACATTTAGATGCTGTTAAGCAGTCAAACTCTCATCATTGGGGAGTGGATAGCCCAGTGATGGCGTCGTGGGCTTGGGCGCGGAGGACCAGGGTTCGATTCCCCGACACGACTCCTGGGTCGACCCCTGAGCAAGGTCCTTAACCCCCCACCAGCTGCTCCCCGGGCGCTTTAAGTAGCAGCCCCCTGCTCTCTGATACTCACAGTACAGAGATGGTGAAATGCAGAGCCCTAATTTCCCCTCAGGGATCATACAAGTATAACAAAAAAGTAAAACCAAAGTCACGAGTAAACTGACAGAATTACAATCTAATTAGGAGCCTGGTTTCCATCTGGTGCAGCTGTTTACACGGTAAACGTTCGTTCTGGTCTGGCGTGTACATGCGCTAACATGCTTTAAGTTTTCTTACAATCCAGTCGTGTTAATTCATGTTTGTAGTGTTTTATTATCTGCCTTTCTTGTTTGAATCTGTTCAGCACTTTGGGGAAACTATTGTTAATATGTAAATGTGCTATATAAATAAACTTGAACATCTACAAACTAAAAACTCCTGGTTGGGTTATTTTTGACCCACTGCTGGGTTAAAACGGGACCAAGTCATTTCTGGGTTACTTTGACCCAGAAAAATGTTGTTTTTTTTAACCCAACTTTCGGGTTGGATATTTTAACCCAGAAGTTCAATTCAACTTTATTTGTATCACTTCAATTCATGACAACGTCACCTCACGGCACTTAAAGGGGAACTTCAGGTGTTTTTTTTAATCTGGACCTGTTTTCTAGCATGAATCCGTTCATTTCCTCCCCCAGACAGTTTTAGTGCAACTTGAATTCCTTCAGGAGCGTATGTCCAGTATAATGGCAGTGATGCTGCAACCAGGTGCAGCCTCTAAATACAGTAAGGCATTATGTGCCACAAACTCCTTCATTTCACCAATGTTCTGTTACCAAACATTAGTCAGACCCCCCCTGTGAGCTCCAAGTGGCTTTTTTGTGGGGATCCGTCCTTATTTTCAAACATTTTTACCGCAGTGGCTTTGACAACGTCATTATTATGCGACACCATAACAAGTAAATGTCTGTAAATAAGGACAAATCACCACGAAAAAGCCGCTTCAAGCTTACAGGGGGGTCCAACTAATGTTTGGTAACAAAACATTGGTGAGATGAAGGAGTTTGTGGCAGATAATGATTATTTAGAGGCTGCACGAGGTCGCCCCATCACTTCCATTATATCAGACATACGCTGATCTGGAGTGGATCTTAATATCTGCTGAAGGACTTCAAGTTACACCAAAGGTGTCTGGGGGGGGGGGGGGGGGGGGGGGGGGATGAACGGATAAATGCTGGAAAACAGGTCCAGATTGAAAAAAACCCGAACTTCCCCTTTAACAGACAGAGAAACTCAGGTCAGATTGATAACAGCCAAGTTAAGGAAACCAGCATGGATGGAATCTGGACTCGACCCGGTCCAAGGAAACCAGCATGGATGGGATCTGGACTCGACCCGGTCCAAGGAAACCAGCATGGATGGGATCTGGACTCGACCCGGTCCAAGGAAACCAGCATGGAAGGAGTCTGGACTCGACCCGGTCCAAGGAAACCAGCATGGATGGGATCTGGACTTGACCCGGTCCAAGGAAACCAGCATGGATGGGATCTGGACTTGACCCGGTCCAAGGAAACCAGCATGGATGGAATCTGGACTCGACCCGGTCCAAGGAAACCAGCATGGATGGAGTCTGGACTCGACCCGGTCCAAGGAAACCAACATGGATGGAATCTGGACTCGACCCGGTCCAAGGAAACCAGCATGGATGGAATCTGGACTCGACCCGGTCCAAGGAAACCAGCATGGATGGAGTCTGGACTTGACCCGGTCCAAGGAAACCAACATGGATGGAATCTGGACTCGACCCGGTCCAAGGAAACCAGCATGGATGGAGTCTGGACTCGACCCGGTCCAAGAAAACCAACATGGAAGGAGTCTGGACTCGACCCGGTCCAAGGAAACCAGCATGGATGGGATCTGGACTTGACCCGGTCCAAGGAAACCAGCATGGATGGAATCTGGACTCGACCTGGTCCAAGGAAACCAGCATGGATGGAATCTGGACTTGACCCGGTCCAAGGAAACCAGCATGGATGGAGTCTGGACTCGACCCGGTCCAAGGAAACCAGCATGGATGGAGTCTGGACTCGACCCGGTCCAAGGAAACCAACATGGAAGGAGTCTGGACTCGACCCGGTCCAAGGAAACCAGCATGGATGGAGTCTGGACTCGACCCGGTCCAAGGAAACCAGCATGGATGGAGTCTGGACTCGACCCGGTCCAAGGAAACCAACATGGAAGGAGTCTGGACTCGACCCGGTCCAAGGAAACCAGCATGGATGGAGTCTGGACTCGACCCGGTCCAAGGAAACCAGCATGGATGGGATCTGGACTTGACCCGGTCCAAGGAAACCAGCATGGATGGAATCTGGACTTGACCCGGTCCAAGGAAACCAGCATGGATGGAGTCTGGACTCGACCCGGTCCAAGGAAACCAGCATGGATGGAATCTGGACTCGACCCGGTCCAAGGAAACCAGCATGGATGGAATCTGGACTCGACCCGGTCCAAGGAAACCAGCATGGATGGAATCTGGACTCGACCCGGTCCAAGGAAACCAGCATGGATGGAATCTGGACTTGACCCGGTCCAAGGAAACCAGCATGGATGGGATCTGGACTTGACCCGGTCCAAGGAAACCAGCATGGATGGAATCTGGACTCGACCCGGTCCAAGGAAACCAGCATGGATGGAATCTGGACTTGACCCGGTCCAAGGAAACCAGCATGGATGGGATCTGGACTTGACCCGGTCCAAGGAAACCAGTATGGATGGAGTCTGGACTTGATCCAGTCCAAGGAAACCAGCATGGATGGAATCTGGACTTGACTCGGTCCAAGGAAACCAGCATGGATGGGATCTGGACTTGACCCGGTCCAAGGAAACCAACATGGATGGAATCTGGACTCGACCCGGTCCAAGGAAACCAGCATGGATGGAATCTGGACTTGACCCGGTCCAAGGAAACCAACATGGATGATATCTGGACTCGACCCAGTCCAAGGAAACCAACATGGATGGAATCTGGACTTGACCCGGTCCAAGGAAACCAGCATGGATGGGATCTGGACTCGACCCGGTCCAAGGAAACCAGCGTGGATGGAATCTGGACTCGACCCGGTCCAAGGAAACCAGCATGGATGGAATCTGGACTCGACCCGGTCCAAACCCCCATCCTGAGCAGGCACGGAGGGGGGGCGACAGTGGGAAGGAAAACCTCCATCAGAACCCGAATCAGGTAGGGGGGCCATCTGCCTCGACCGGCTGGAGGAGAGAGAGAGAGAGCAACAAACACTGCAACGTTATCCAGCCAGATCTGCTGAGAGGAGAACACAGTTATGATGCAATACTGTCACAGGTTTCTACATGGAGAGACAGAGATGGTGGGAGAGGAAGAGCCCAGTGCATCATGGGAGAGGAAGAGCCCAGTGCATCATGGGAGAGGAAGAGCCCAGTGCATCATGGGAGAGGAAGAGCCCAGTGCATCATGGGAGAGGAAGAGCCCAGTGCATCATGGGAGAGGAAGAGCCCAGTGCATCATGGGAGAGGAAGAGCCCAGTGCATCATGGGAGAGGAAGAGCCCAGTGCATCATGGGAGAGAAAGAGCCCAGTGCATCATGGATGTCCCGCAGCAGTCTAAACCAGCAGCTTAACTAAGGGAAGGCTAACCATCACTAACTATAAGACTTATCAAAAAGGAAGGTTTTAAGCCTGATCTTAAAGGTAGAGAGGGTGTCTGCCCCCCCCAACCTGAAGTGGTAACTGATTCCATAATAGGGGGGCTTGATAGCCAAACGCTCTGCCTCCCATTCTACTCTTAGAGACCCTTGGAACCACCAGCAGACCTGCAGTCTGAGAGCGAAGTGCTCTGCTTGGAATATGTGGAACTATGAGATCTCTAATATATAATGGAGCTTGGTCATGGAGAGCTTTATATGTGAGAAGAAGAATTTTAAATTCTATCCTGGATTTAACAGGGAGCCAATGAAGAGAAGCTAGAACTGGAGAAATATGATCTCTCCTGCTGGTTCTAGTCAGAACCCTCGCTGCAGCATTCTGGATCAGCTGGAGACTTTTCAGCCATATTTGGGGCAGCCCAATAAGGAATAAGGGTGGCCATGGCCACCCCGCAGGGGCGCCACTGGCAACATGGTGGCGTTCTTGTCCTAAAAACATCAAACTTTGCTACGTTTTTCTTCTATGTGCTTCTGTTTTTCACGTTTGGTATATAATTACTGATCAGACCAGGTCTCGTAAATAACTTTAGGTTGGTTGACCGTTTCATTTCCACTTTAAACAGAACCTGGTCCAGTTCCACAGACAGTCCGGTTTGTTTGGAGCTGACAAATTTAAACAACTAATGATTTTCCCCATAAAAGACCAACTGTTCTACCACTTATTATCATAAAAGTATTTTACATGACTTTTTCTGAGTATATGCCATGTAGTCTGGAGTTCATCTGACGTGTTTTCATGCAGGAGTTGATCACATGTGAGCGGAGCAGCAGCACATTCATGAACAGGCTGAGTTCTTCCCGACTGGCCTCTGAGGAAATGAAACATCTGCATCCAAGGCCAGACAGTAGAGAAGAAGAAGCTGCCATTGTTGCGTGTTTGCAGCTGTTTCTTCTGGCCAGGAGAGGAGTGTCGGATGAGGGTCATCCCTTCATCCTGCCCAGAGCTCGCTGAGGCCGACGGCTCCTCCATTCAGACGTGTGAACAGCTGATGTGTGGGATCCGGCTTTCTACACGATGAAAACACTTCAGCTTTCACATCGTTTCCTTCGTTCTTACTGGAACTGGTGGAGAAAATTCCACATGTGAGCGCCCATCCTCACTCTGACCAAGCAGCAACCTCCCACCATAAAAATGAAGCGACTTCCAGGTAACCAGAGATCGCAGTTCCAGCCTCATCCACCAGGGGCTCCAACTCAGAGGGAGTCCCCATAAACCCCAGTGGAAAAAAGACCAACTTCACAGCAGGAATAAACACGTTTACGGCAGGAATAATAATGCTTACAGCAGGAATAAACACGTTTACAGCAGGAATAAACACGTTTACAGCAGGAATAAACATGTTTACGGCAGAAATAAACATGTTTACAGCAGGAATAAACATGTTTACGGCAGAAATAAACATGTTTACAGCAGAAATAAACATGTTTACAGCAGGAATAAACATGTTTACGGCAGAAATAAACATGTTTACAGCAGAAATAAACATGTTTACAGCAGGAATAAACAAGTTTACGGCAGAAATAAACATGTTTACAGCAGAAATAAACATGTTTACAGCAGGAATAGACATGTGGTTGTTGATGTGGTTTCCAGTAAATTCTGGACGCTACCCACTCAGGACACTTGGATGACATTGGACGAGCAGTATGGAGGAATATGGACAAGTTTTTGTGGACTTTTATGGACCTTTTTGGCTCGGACCCCTGTGAACTCCATTATATGAAAGTTGGGGGGAAACGAGAAGCCTTCCTGATTGCCGGCTGCATTTTTTTTTTCTTTCTACTTGTCCTGTCCAGCATTGAAGCAAGCAGAATGGAAATCTGATTGCTTTATTCTGTTGAACAGTTTTGCTTTACCAAGCGGAGCTTTATGAACATAAGGCTCCACTTGATATCATGTTTATTCATTTTATTTCTTTAATTAAACATTTGTCTGTTACACCATTCCATTTCATACTGCTGGGCCTGACAAGGGAGAAATGAAAGTTAACAGAGGTAATGATAGAAAGTGAAACAGAGAGAAAGGAGTAAGGAAGAGAGAGAGGAGAGAAAACATGAATCCACTTCCACAGTTCACTGGTACATCTGTACAGCGATCCCTAAACAACCAAGGTGTCTGTTGGAAAACAAAACAAGCAATCCCCTACAGGAGGACCTGCAGGTGGCTTAAATATCCTCAGATCATACAAACACACACAAACACACGCAGAACTACGCAGAGAAGAGGTACAACCTAGTCATTGCAATGGGAAGTAGAGAAGAGGTACAACCTAGTCATCGCAATGGGAAGCAGAGAAGAGGTACAACCTAGTCATCGCAATGGGAAGTAGAGAAGAGGTACAACCTAGTCATCGCAATGGGAAGTAGAGAAGAGGTACAACCTAGTCATCGCAATGGGAAGTAGAGAAGAGGTACAACCTAGTCATCGCAATGGGAAGCAGTGTCACAGCATCAACATGCATAATAAAGGGTGCTCCATGGTGATACAGTCATGCAGATGCAGCCTCGTCTCTGCAAAGAGGAGGAAGCCCGCAAGGCTCACGACCCAGGCCCCCAGCAGCCACCCAGAGGCCCAGATCCCAGCTACCCCCCCCCAAAGAGCGGACATGCATCCCCCGAAGGGCGGCAAAAGGCGGCCCCAGCCGGAGCCCCCCGCAGCCTGGGGGCCCAGGCCCCAGCGGACCAAGACCAGCAGCTGCCGACCCCACCAGGCGCCGGGCGTCCCCCGGAGCGGAGACAGCGCCGGGCCCCAGGAGCAGCCCCACCCCCCCCCCCCCCCCCCCGACCCGGGCGGCCCAACTGAAACCCAGGAGGACCGGACCCCCCAGACGACACCCCCCCCAAGGCAGGCCAGCCCCCACCCCAACGTCCCTGCCCCACACACCTGACACCAGGGCGCCACCACCTCTACCACCCCCTACCCCGCCCCCCACACTCACACACACACTCCCCACACACCTACCCCAACACTAGGGCTGAAAGATATACCGTCACCGCCCCCACATCGAGACACAGGCACCCAAGACATCAACACCGCAAGAGCAACCACATACAAGATACAGATCCCCCCCGCACCCGCCCCGCATACAAAGCCCCGGGAAGCCACAAACAAAACCGCACCCCCCACCAAAGCGCCCGGCCCCCAACCAACCCGCAGCCACACCGCACCGCACCGACACCAAGATGCCCGGCACGAATACCGAGATACGAACCTCCGCCCACACCGCCCAGCCCTACCCAACACCTCCATGTACACCCCCCCACACACACATACACCCACCCACTCCGCTCTCCGACCTTACATACCCACACTCACTCCTCTCTCCACCCCCAACACTCTCCTCCCTCTACCGTCCACACCTACCCCCACCTCCTCATACCCTCTAACACACACATGCACTCTCCCCCACATAACTGCACCAACCCCTCCCTACCCCCCCCACACATACGCCCCCACCTCCCTATACCCCCAATACCCCATACAGTCCCCCCCTTACATGTCCAGCCCCGCCCATCCCTCTGACCTATCACACTCCCGCCCTTCCTTCCTTCAGCCCCTCACGACCATCCCTACTAGACACTCACGAGCATGCCACTCCTTCCTCCATCCCCCTTTCCTCCAACCACTTACCCACATCTCCTCCCCCCTTTCCTCCAACCACTTACCCACATCTCCTCCCTCTTCCAGCCCAAGTTCCTCCCTCCCACATTTCCTCTTACCCACCTCTCTCTTGCCCATGCCCTCGTGCCTCCTGAGTGGTAGCTCGGGCCGGGGAAGGAGCCGTGAGCTCCAAGCCCCCAACACGTCCCCCCCCCCCCCCCCACCCCCCCCCCATCCCCCACCCCCGGACGCCGCAGGCCAGGCATCCCCCAGGCCAGCAGATCCCCCGCAATGCAGCCAGCCTTAACCACTGGCGCGTGAAGCAGCCACTGTTCCCCCCCTCCCCCAGTAGCGCCCGGGAGACCGGGGTATGAAAGGACCCTGTCCCCCCCCCACCCCCGCTCATGACTGTGTGTGTAAGATGTTTGTTGTTTGCAGTTAAAACTGAGGGGCAGTGCCGGCTGCATTTGAGATATTAAAAAAGTGCTGCAGAGTCTTTCTCACCATGAGGGGGGGTGGAAGATAAAGTTACATCATTCTGTGGGTGGAATGGTCCTTTAAGTAGGTGGGAGTGGATAATGTGGTTAATGTCGCGGGCTTTGGTGCGACAGACCCGGGTTCGAGTCCCCGACTGTGGACCCCTGAGCAGGGTCCCTAACCCCCCCCCCAACTGCTCCCCGGGTGCTTTAAATAGCAGCCCACTGCCACTGTGAAAACGTTCCTGAGTTCTGCTGTAACTCACATAAAAATGGAAATAATTCTGTAACGATCATGACCGGATGAGTCAGCACGGCTGAAAGGGAGACGCTGCCCCCCCCTGAATCCACAGTCATCTCCGTGTTGTTCACATATGTTTGTTCCCACAGACAGCCAATCACCTCCTGCCCTCGGCTTCCTGCTCAGCCCAGACCCCCCCACAGCTGCAGATGCAGGACTCTGGACTCTGGACTCTGAGGTCTGGACTCTGAGGTCTGGACTCTGGACTCTGGACTCTGAGGTCTGGACTCTGGACTCTGAGGTCTGGACTCTGGACTCTGGACTCTGAGGTCTGGACTCTGGACTCTGAGGTCTGGACTCTGGACTCTGAGGTCTGGACTCTGGACTCTGGACTCTGAGGTCTGGACTCTGGACTCTGAGGTCTGGACTCTGGACTCTGGACTCTGAGGTCTGGACTCTGGACTCTGAGGTCTGCAGTCCAGCATCCTGAAAACCTGATGACAGTAAACTCAGCTTCGTCTTGTTTACTTCATCAGCTGACTGGAGCTGCTTGCTGGAAACTGGGTCCAGTTCTTTCCTCGACTTCTGCTGCGTTCAAAGCCCAGAAAGAAAGTCTGCGTGTTTAACACCCAGACGGAGCTGCCACTCAGCCCCTCAGCGTAATCTCAGAGCCCCCCAGGCTCAGTGTGACACCACACAGCAGACACCCCCCTTCCTGGAAGCAGCAGTCTGGTTTCCTGCTGCTCGTTGATATCCAGTCTGCTGCTGCCACCGTGTGGTTCTCCTGAGGAACTGCAGCCCACATGCTGGTCCTGGTCCTGGTCCTGGTCCTGGTGCTGGTCCTGGTCCTGGTTCTGGTCCTGGTCCTGGTTCTGGTGCTGGTCCTGGTCCTGGTCCTGGTCCTGGTTCAGTTTTTACCGTTTCAGTCACATTTTACCACCTTTTTTATTTTCATTCATCTTTTAAGTATAAGTTGCTGCTTTAAGTACAAATTAATGTTTTAGTTCCTTTTGAATATTTGATTCATGTACTTTGATTTTATTACACAACAATTTATAAACGTAATCATATTTTATTTTATTTTATCTTTATTTAATTCTTTAATATCCTTTGGTTTTTATAATCTTATAATCATGTTTCCACACACAGTTTTCTGGCATTATTATTATTTTTATTATTATTATTATTGTTGTTGTTGTTGTTGTTTGAATGACGTTTTTTAAGTAATTTAACAAGATCATAAATAATGATTTCCAGATAAACATCTCAGTGTTTCACAGTAAAACATAAAAACGTCAGAATACTTCAGAGATCTCTGGATAACAAACCTGTAGGTCAGGATTTCCCAACCCTGGTCCTCAGGGACCCCCACCCTGCTGGTTTTCCAGATATTCCTACTTCAGCACACCTGACTCAGATGAAAGTCTCGTTAGCAGCTCGAAAAGAAGCTGATGAGCAGTTGAGTTGATCTGAATCAGGTGGAACTGGAAACCTGGAACACCTGGAACCATGCGTAGCATGTCAGGTCTCCGGGGGGAGACCTGACATGCTACGTTTCTGCTCATGTTTGCGTTTTCCTCCCACTGCTGAGTAAAGGGGCTCTCTCTCTCTCTCTCTCTCACTCGCTCTTTTTTCCAAAAATGCGAGGGTGAAAGTTTAGCGTTTTCCACGGGTGAGTCGTCTGAAACCAGGGCGCGCTGGATCAGGGGGGTCCTCCTCTGAGTGACCACTTCTTCTTCTGGTGTTCCAGCCAAACGCTGCGTCTCATGTTGCATCTGCAGACTGAAGTTCTGATTGGTCGGCTGCAGACGTCACGGCAACGCGCCAAGTCCCGTTTCAGGAACCTGCACCCCGTTTGGCCTGAAACCAGCGATACATCACATGTGTCCTTCGTATCCCACAATTCATTGCACACAAGATTTTCTTTTCAAACTTTATTGACATAAGCAGAATGTACAAACCTTCATGAGGGGAGTAAGAAGGAGTTTCCTCCAATCCTGTACACGGTTATATCAGGAACAAACGCTCTGAAAGGTTTGAACAATAAACATACAAAAGGGTTTAAATACAATAAAGGAAAATATGATATTTAGCGCAAAATATACAATAAATTATAGTTAGAAAGCGATGAAACACAAAGTTCATCATCATGACTCGGCTTAAAGAAAGAGAAATATTAAAACAGAAGCATAGGAGACTTTTTAACATCTTTTTTACAATTCTACTGGACATTTTTTAAGTGATGAGAAATATTATAAAAACCAATAAAACAGGTAAAGTTTGGTATTTAGCTTCATCCTGCAGGAGATGGAGGGAAGCTGCAGAGATACGAGTGGAAGATTCGGTTATATTCCTGGATTTTTACGTGTTAAAGGTTGAATATGGAACACGGACAGAACAGCGACATCACGTGTGTCTAGGTTGTAGTTGCAACGGCAGAAAAACAACTCCAGCCGCTGGGATGCCAGAATCTGCCGATACGCAAGTAACAGTCTGCAGCAGCATGTCCAACAAGTAACACAGAGGAGTTTATAACCGACAGCTAACGTTAGCCATGTTAGCAAACAAGCTAGCTTACCAATCCAGGAGGAAAGTCGCCTTCTCTGTGTTTTACTCCGCGGAAAACGTTTATGTGGGTCCATTTAGTGAAGTCTTCACCTAAATTTACTCCAGGTTTTGCTCTTCTCAGGTCACTCCTCCTCAGAAACAGATAACAATATTTCCAGGGCTCTGAAGCAGCTGCTTCACTCGTCGTCTCTACGGTTTTCCCCTGTACAAGCCTGACTATGACCGAAATATTGTTTCCACACAGAGATCGTATTTGGCAACCTGCAATGGCGGCGTGTATCGGCTTATAGACGTAAATAAAATGCCATTATCGAACCCGTCAAAATTGATTTTATAATTATTTTTAGGCTAAATATAATTTTTCTGGGAAATGTTGTACTTTCATTCTGTACACCCCCAAACGACCTGTGGAGGTATTATTTTTTTTTTAATATAGCTTTTAATAAAAATGTTCCATATTCAACCTTTAAATGACGTGTTTACTGGTAAGAAACTGTGTGGAAAATTTACAACTATACAACGAGCAAACATGAAAGAAAGAAAGAAAGAAAGAAAGAGAGAAAGAAAGAAAGAGAGAGAGAAAGAAAGAAAGAAAGAAAGAAAGAAAGAAAGAGAGAAAGAAAGAAAGAAAGAGAGAGAGAAAGAAAGAAAGAAAGAAAGAAAGAGAGAGAGAAAGAAAGAAAGAAAGAGAGAGAGAAAGAAAGAAAAAAAGAAAGAAAGAAAGAAAGAAAGAGAGAGAGAAAGAAAGAAAGAAAGAAAGAAAGAAAGAAAGAAAGAGAGAAAGAAAGAAAGAAAGAGAGAGAGAAAGAAAGAAAGAAAGAAAGAAAGAAAGAGAGAGAGAAAGAAAGAAAGAAAGAGAGAGAGAAAGAAAGAAAAAAAGAAAGAAAGAAAGAAAGAAAGAAAGAAAGAGAAAGAAAGAAAGAAAGAAAGAAAGAGAGAAATCCGTCTCTGAACGTTACTCTAAGTAATTATCAAAGATCTGAGCATCTTTTCTGTGGAAATGAACTCGTTTAAACATGAAAAAGCCAAACTTGAACCAGAAACCCTCATCCTCATCCTCACCCTCACCCTCACCCTCATCCTCATCCTCACCCTCACCCTCACCCTCATCCTCACCCTCACCCTCACCCTCATCCTCACCCTCATCCTCACCCCTCACCCTCATCCTCACCCTCACCCTCACCCTCATCCTCACCCTCACCCTCACCCTCACCCTCATCCTCACCCTCATCCTCACCCTCACCCTCACCCTCATCCTCATCCTCACCCTCACCCTCATCCTCACCCTCACCCTCACCCTCATCCTCACCCTCATCCTCACCCTCACCCTCACCCTCACCCTCACCCTCACCCTCACCCTCATCCTCACCCTCACCCTCACCCTCATCCTCACCCTCATCCTCACCCTCACCCTCACCCTCACCCTCATCCTCACCCTCACCCTCACCCTCATCCTCACCCTCACCCTCACCCTCCCTCACCCTCATCCTCACCCTCACCCTCATCCTCACCCTCATCCTCACCCTCATCCTCACCCTCACCCTCACCCTCACCCTCACCCTCATCCTCACCCTCATCCTCACCCTCACCCTCACCCTCATCCTCACCCTCATCCTCACCCTCACCCTCACCCTCATCCTCATCCTCACCCTCACCCTCATCCTCACCCTCACCCTCACCCTCATCCTCACCCTCATCCTCACCCTCATCCTCATCCTCACCCTCATCCTCATCCTCACCCTCACCCTCATCCTCACCCTCTCCCCTCACCCTCATCCTCACCCTCATCCTCACCCTCACCCTCATCCTCACCCTCATCCTCACCCTCATCCTCACCCTCCCCCTCACCCTCATCCTCACCCTCATCCTCACCCTCACCCTCACCCTCATCCTCACCCTCATCCTCACCCTCATCCTCACCCTCACCCTCATCCTCACCCTCATCCTCACCCTCATCCTCACCCTCCCCCTCACCCTCATCCTCACCCTCATCCTCACCCTCACCCTCACCCTCACCCTCACCCTCATCCTCACCCTCATCCTCACCCTCACCCTCACCCTCACCCTCACCCTCATCCTCACCCAAACCCAAACCCTCACCCTCACCCTCACCCTCACCCTCACCCTCATCCTCACCCTCATCCTCCCCCTCACCCTCATCCTCACCCTCATCCTCACCCTCACCCTCACCCTCACCCTCCCCCTCACCCTCATCCTCACCCTCATCCTCACCCTCACCCTCACCCTCATCCTCACCCAAACCCTCACCCTCACCCACACCCTCACCCTCACCCTCACCCTCATCCTCACCCTCACCCTCACCCTCACCCTCATCCTCACCCTCATCCCTCACCCTCACCCTTACCCTCATCCTCATCCTCACCCTCACCCTCACCCTCATCCTCCCACCCTCACCCTCACTCTGAACCATCTTCCAGACTCTGAGTTTCCTCAGACTTCAGTCTGTAGCCCCCAGACTCTGGAATGACCCCCCCCCCCTGTCCCTGTGTCTGGTTGACTCTGTGGAAACTTTTTAAAAACTGCTGAAGACGTTTTTATTTATGAAGGTTTTGGTTGATTTGTTGGTGATTGTCTGCGTTTATTCTATAATTGTTCTGTTATATGTTAGTTTAATCTGTTTTTTCATTGCACCATTTATTCTTTATGTGCAGCACTTTGTGATTTTTATCTGTGAAAAGCGCTTTATAAATACATTTTATTTACTTACATCAGATGTTCCGGGTCAGCAGATGCCTGCGTTTCTCCACCAGGGGGGTCGTTTTCCTCCTCCTGCTGTCCAAACCGTCCCAGCATGATGATGAGACGGCCTCTTCAGGGACCCTCTGCTATTGTGTCCTTATCTGCTCCGTGTCATTGTTTCCCTGCCTGCCCTCCGTTTGACCCCCCCAGATAGATGGTCCCTGAAGCCCGGCGGGCTCCAGACCAGAACTGCTGACGGAGATAAAGAAATCCTCCTCCACACGGAGAGACCGCCATCCATCTGAGGCCGGCGCTGGTCCACCGGGGACCAGAGGGTCGGGGTCAAGGTAGGGGGTCGGGGTAGAGGTAGGGGGGAGGGAAGGGGGGGGGGTAGGGTCCAGGAGGGTCCAAGGGTCCAGGAGGGTCCAGGAGGGTCCAGGAGGGTCCAGGAGGGTCCAGGAGGGTCCAAGAGGGTCCAGGAGGGTCCAGGAGGGTCCAGGAGGGTCCAAGAGGGTCCAGGAGGGTCCAGGAGGGTCCAGGAGGGTCCAAGAGGGTCCAGGAGGGTCCAGGAGGGTCCAGGAGGGTCCAGGAGGGTCCAGGAGGGTCCAGGGGGGCCCGGGGGGGGCAGGAGGGGGCTCCAGGAGGCTCCAGGAGGGCCCAGAGGGTCCTGGGGGGTATGAGGGGGCCCGGGGGGGCCAAGAGGGTTCAGGGGGGTCCAGGGGAGGAGGTAGAGGATCAGGGGGTCCGTGGGGGGGGGGGGTGGGTGATCCCTTTTTTTGCAAAACAGATTCATGCTGGAAAACAGGTCCAGTTTACTGTCAAACCCTGATGAGGCGAGTTATTTTCCTCCAGGACCAGCTGGCCTGTACGGATGTTCATGAAGCCGTCTGGACCACAGTTCATCAGCTCAGCAATGATTCCCTCCTCTGTGGACGCTCAGCTGCCCCCCAGTCCCCCCCCACCCCCCCCACCCCCGCCACCGGCTGTTCATCTTCAGACAAAGTGGCCATCAAGCCGAGGGGAACGGTAAACATGGTGATAACATCTACGCCCTCCTCCAGGAAGAAAATGGCCTCCAGCAGCATCAGGACCGCTCGATGTTCAGGAACGAATCATTCCGACCGAAGATGAACATCATCTTCATCATCTTCATCCTCAGACCCACCTTCTGTTTCCACCCGCTTCCTGTCGCCCTTCCCAACCAATCAGACTTCATCTGGATGCTTTAACTGCATGAAATACAAAGAGATTTACACAAGAAACATAAACGAACAAGCAAATGAACAAACAACAACAAAAATACTCACTACCAAAAACAAGACTTCCCACCTCATCGAAAATAAATAAATAAATAAAATGAAAGTAAATTAATCAATAAAATAATTAATCATTAATTAAACTAAATATACTGTAAGAAATAGTGGAGAAAAAATGATTAAAACAGCAATAAAATAAAGTAAATAAAGTAAAATAAATAAAATCGATACTTATATAACTGCTAACTGCTAACAGACTGCTAGAATTAACTGCTACCGGACTCTGCTAACTGCTAACGGACTGCTAACGGCTAATGGACTGCTAACTGCTAATGGACTGCTAACGGCTAATGGACTGCTAACTGCTAATGGACTGCTAACTGCTACCGGACTGCTAACTGCTAACGGACTGCTAACGGCTAATGGACTGCTAACTGCTAATGGACTGCTAACTGCTAACGGACTGCTAACTGCTAATGGACTGCTAACTGCTAACAGACTGCTAACTGCTGCTGCGCCAAAAAACCCAAACCGACAGATCAGGATTTACGTCTCAGAGGCGCTGATGTTTGCACGACTTTTTACACGGCAGAAGGAGTTAAAGGTGATGGATTAAAGCTTTTAGAAACCTGGTTCATCAGCTGTTTACTAGCAAGCTAACGAGCTATCCATGCAGCCGATATCGTTAACCTGCTGGTTAAATATCGGCGCTCATGTCCCTGCAAGCTATCGAGCTATCCACTCTGCAGATATCGTTACCCTGCTGGTTAAATATCGGCGCTCACGTCCCTGCGAGCTAACGAGCTATCCCCACTGCCAATATCGTTAACCTGCTGGTAAAATATCGGCGCTCACATCCCTGCAAGCTAACGAGCTATCCACTCTGCCTTTATCGTTAACCTGCTGGTAAAATATCGGCGCTCACATCCCTGCAAGCTAACGAGCTATCCACTCTGCTGTTATCGTTAACCTGCTGGTAAAATATCGGCGCTCACATCCCTGCAAGCTAACGAGCTATCCACTCTGCCTTTATCGTTAACCTGCTGGTAAAATATCGGCGCTCACGTCCCTGCAAGCTAACGAGCTATCCACTCTGCCGTTATCGTTAACCTGCTGGTAAAATATCGGCGGTTATGTCCCTGCAAGCTAATGAGCTATCCACTCTGCCGTTATCGTTAACCTGCTGGTAAAATATCGGCGGTCACGTCCCTGCAAGCTAACGAGCTATCCACTCTGCCGTTATCGTTAACCTGCTGGTAAAATATCGGCGGTCATGTCCCTGCAAGCTAACGAGCTATCCACTCTGCCGTTATCGTTAACCTGTTGGAAAAATATCGGCGCTCACGTCCCTGCAAGCTAACGAGCTATCCACTATGCCTTTATCGTTAACCTGCTGGTAAAATATCGGCGCTCACGTCACTGTGAGCTAACGAGCTATCCACTATGCCTTTATCGTTAACCTGCTGGTAAAATATCGGCGCTCACGTCACTGCGAGCTAACGAGCTATCCACTCTGCCGTTATCGTTAACCTGCTGGTAAAATATCGGTGCTCAGGTCCCTGCAGAGCTAACGAGATATTAACTCTGCTGTTATCGTTAACCTGCTGGTAAAATATCGGTGTCACGTCCCTGCAAGCTAACAAGCTATCCACTCTGCCGTTATTGTTAACTTGCTGGTAAAATATCGGCGCTCACGTCCCTGCAAGCTAACGAGCTATCCACTTTGCTGTTATCGTTAACCTGCCGGTAAAATATCGGTGTCACGCCCCTGCAAGCTAACGAGCTATCCACTCTGCTGTTATTGTTAACCTGCCGGTAAAATATCGGCGCTCACGTCCCTGCGAGCTAATGAGCTATCCACTCTGCTATTATCGTTAACCTGCCGGTAAAATATCGGCGCTTACATCCCTGCAAGCTAACGAGCTATCCACTTTGCTGTTATCGTTAACCTGCCGGTAAAATATCGGTGTCACGTCCCTGCAAGCTAACGAGCTATCCACACTGCTGTTATCGTTAACTTGCCTGTAAAATATCGGCGCTCAAGTCCCTGCGAGCTAATGAGCTATCCACTCTGCTGTTATCGTTAACCTGCCGGTAAAATATCGGCGCTCACGTCACTACGAGCTAACGAGCTATCCACTCTGCTGTTATCGTTAACCTGCCAGTAAAATATCGGCGCTCACGTCCCTGCAAGCTAACGAGCTATCCACTCTGCCGTTATCGTTAACCTGCCGGTAAAATATCGGTGTCACGTCCCTGCTAGCTAACGAGCTATCCACACTGCCGTTATCGTTAACCTGCTGGTAAAATATCGGTGTCACGTCCCTGCTAGCTAACGAGCTATCCACTCTGCCGTTATCGTTAACCTGCTGGTAAAATATCGGCGCTCATGTCCCTGCGAGCTAATGAGCTATCCACTCTGCTGTTATCGTTAACCTGCTGGTAAAATATCGGCGCTCACGTCCCTGCAAGCTAACGAGCTATCCACTCTGCTGCTATCGTTAACCTGCCGGTAAAATATCGGTGTCACGTCCCTGCAAGCTAATGAGCTATCCACTCTGCCGTTATCGTTAACCTGCTGGTAAAATATCGGAGCTCACGTCCCTGCAAGCTAACGAGCTATCCACTCTGCTGTTATCGTTAACCTGCCGGTAAAATATCGGTGTCACGTCCCTGCTAGCTTACGAGCTATCCACTCTGCCGTTATCGTTAACCTGCTGGTAAAATATCGGTGTCACGTCCCTGCAAGCTAACGAGCTATCCACTCTGCCGTTATCGTTAACCTGCTGGTAAAATATCGGTGTCACGTCCCTGCAAGCTAACGAGCTATCCACTCTGCCGTTATCGTTAACCTGCTGGTAAAATATCGGTGTCACGTCCCTGCTAGCTAACGAGCTATCCACACTGCCGTTATCGTTAACCTGCTGGTAAAATATCGGTGTCACGTCCCTGCTAGCTAACGAGCTATCCACACTGCCGTTATCGTTAACCTGCTGGTAAAATAGTATTCGGAACGGCAGAAATAACGTGATTTTCCTGAATACTTATTTCAAGCAAATATTTTGTAAACTATTTGTATTGGGAAGAAAACACGTTTAGTCACAAAGCTGCATCTCCTCAGGAGACTGCAGTGCGTCTGGATGATCGACGTTCAGGAATGAAGGGTGACCGCTCTCCCCCCCATGGAGGGGCTCTGATGACCTGTCGTAAAGACTGAGATCGTCTCTGGTTTCCTCAGCAGATCAGCAGTGATCCGGTCGTGTGTTCGAGGCTGTGTGAGGGAGAAATTACAGATGCTTTCATTTTCCTCGGCTGAAATGACTCCAGCTGGGATTACGAGCTGAGTGACAGGAGGATGGGCCCCCGTCAGCCGGCTGAATGACACCGTAAATCTCTCAGAGAGTATCCTGGGACAGATCTGATTAGAAATCTCCTGAGAGGTAAAAGCAGAGATAACGTTAACAGACCTGAGAATGAACTGACTCTGACTGTGTCCTGTATCAGCTCCTCCAACCCCCCTCTAGGAGGAAGACCCCCGACTGGAGGAGATTCCTGTACAAGGATGACTCACATCACTGTTTGTGTTATTTCTGGATTATTTGGGCTTGATGCACGACTCCACTCCTTCCTGAACGTCAGAACTTTGTCTCCTGTCCTTCATTATTGGATGATTTCATTACCGTATTTTCTGGACTATAAGTCACACTTTTTTTCATAGTACAGCTGCTCCTGTGACTTATAAATCAAATTATATACAATTTAACAAATGTTTTAGCGTCAATTCATGCTGAACGACATGACCCAAGGATGTCCAATAATTGGTTGTCCAATAATAACAGACCGGAGCCAGAGGAGCTGTATGAGTTCAGGAAACCGCGGTCGTGCATCAAGCTCATTGTGCCGAGATGATCAGACAATAAGAACGTGTGACAAGAAGCAACCGTCACTGTGAGCTGCGATATGTCGTACTGAGGGGCCGTTCACACGCGGACGATGGCGGATAAATATGACATCATATTTCATCCAAAGTGCCCTCTGTTCACACGGCAACGGCGTTATTCTGGGTGGAAGACGCAGAAATAGGAAGACTCTTTCCAGAGTGGAATTCCTGATGACGTCACGCTGTTACGTCCTCATCCGCACGTTCTCGTCTGCACGTTCTCATCTGCACGTTCTCGTCTGCACGTTCTCATCTGCATGTTCTCATCTGCACGTTCTCATCTGCATGTTCTCATCTGCATGTTCTCATCTGCACGTTCTCTTCTGCATGTTCTCGTCTGCACGTTCTCATCTGCACGTTCTCTTCTGCACATTCTCGTCTGCACGTTCTCTTCTGCACGTTCTCATCTGCACGTTCTCGTCTCTATGTTCTCGTCTGCACGTTCTCGTCTGCACGTTCTTGTCTCTACGTTCTCGTCTGCACGTTCTTGTCTGCACGTTCTCTTCTGCACGTTCTCGTCTGCATGTTCTCGTCTGCACCTTCTCATCTGCACGTTCTCGTCACGTTCTCGTCTGCCTGTTCTCGTCTGCACGTTCTCGTCTGCACGTTCTCTTCTGCACGTTCTCGTCTGCACGATCTCATCTGCACGTTCTAATCTGCACGTTCTCTTCTGCACGTTCTCATCTGCACGTTCTCTTCTGCACGTTCTCGTCTGCACGTTCTCATCGGCACGTTCTCTTCTGCACGTTCTCATCTGCACGTTCTCTTCTGCACGTTCTCGTCTGCACGTTCTCGTCTGCACGTTCTTGTCTGCACGTTTTCGTCTGCACGTTCTCGTCACGTTCTTGTCTGCACGTTCTCTTCTGCACGTTCTCTTCTGCACGTTCTCATCTGCACGTTCTCGTCTGCACGTTCTCGTCTGCACGTTCTCGTCTGCACGTTCTCATCTGCACGTTCTTGTCTGCACCTTCTCATCTGCACGTTCTCGTCACGTTCTCGTCTGCACGTTCTCTTCTGCACGTTCTCTTCTGCACGTTCTCATCTGCACGTTCTCGTCTGCACGTTCTCATCTGCACGTTCTCGTCTGCACGTTCTCGTCTGCACGTTCTCGTCTGCATTTCTCGTCTGCACGTTCTCGTCTGCACGTTCTCGTCTGCACGTTCTCGTCTGCATTTCCCGTCTGCACGTTCTCGTCTGCACGTTCTCGTCTGCACGTTTTCGTCTGCACTTTCTCGTCTGCACGTTCTCGCCTGCACTTTCTCGTCTGCACGCTCTCGTTTGCACGCTTTTGTCTGCACGCTCGTCTGCACGCTCTCGTCTGCACGTTCTCTGTCTGCACGTTCTCGTCTGCATTTCCTGTCTGCACGCTTCTCGTCTGCACGTTCTCTGCACGTTCTCGTCTGCACGTTCTCGTCTGCATTTCTCGTCTGCATTTCTCGTCTGCACGTTCTCGTCTGCACGTTCTCGTCTGCACGTTCTCGTCTGCATTTCCCGTCTGCACGTTCTCGTCTGCACGTTCTCGTCTGCACGTTTTCGTCTGCACTTTCTCGTCTGCACGTTCTCGTCTGCACTTTCTCGTCTGCACGTTCTCGTTTGCACGTTTTTGTCTGCACGTTCTCGTCTGCACGTTCTCGTCTGCACGTTCTTGTCTGCACGTTCTCGTCTGCATTTCCTGTCTGCACGTTCTCGTCTGCACGTTCTCTGCACGTTCTCGTCTGCACGTTCTCGTCTGCATTTCTCGTCTGCACGTTCTCGTCTGCACGTTTTCGTCTGCACGTTCTGGTCTGCACGTTCTGGTCTGCATTTCTCGTCTGCACGTTCTGGTCTGCACGTTCTGGTCTGCACGTTCTCGTCTGCACGTTGATATCTGCACGTTCTCGTCTGCACGTTCTCGTCTGCATTTCCTGTCTGCACGTTCTCGTCTGCACGTTCTCGTCTGCATTTCTCGTCTGCACGTTCTCTGCACGTTCTCGTCTGCACGTTCTCGTCTGCACGTTCTCGTCTGCACGTTTTCGTCTGCACGTTCTCGTCTGCACGTTCTGGTCTGCATTTCTCGTCTGCACTTTCTCGTCTTCACGTTCTCGTCTGCACGTTCTCATCTGCACGTTCTCTTCTGCACGTTCTCGTCTGCACGTTCTCGTCTGCACGTTCTCCACTGCACGTTCTCGACTGCACGTTCTCGTCTGCATTTCTCGTCTGCACGTTCTCGTCTGCACGTTCTCGTCTGCACGTTCTCGTCTGCACGTTCTCGTCTGCACGTTGATATCTGCACGTTCTCGTCTGCACGTTCTCGTCTGCACGTTCTCATCTGCACGTTCTCGTCTGCACGTTTTCGTCTGCAAGTTCTCGTCTGCACGTTCTCGTCTGCACGTTCTCGTTTGCACGTTCTCGTCTGCACGTTCTCGTCTGCACGTTCTCGTCTGCACGTTCTCGTCTGCACGTTCTCGTCTGCACGTTCTCGTCTGCACGTTCTCCTCTGCACGGTCCAAAACGCCCACATGATGCTGTCCCAAGAACCGATACTGGCATCGGTATCTGATCGAGTACGGATTCTGGTTTCGGTATCGGAGTGATTATCAATACTGGTATCGGTATCGGGACATTTCTACTTAAAAGCATTTCAGATTGTCCAAAAAGTTTCTTTAGAAAACGTGTTACAGTAGAAAGACTTCTGATGACGTTTGTTCCATGTATTCATTAGTTATCACGTTTAGTTTGTGTTTCAGGTTGGGGGGGTTCTGGTAATAACCCCCCCAAAGTGTCCCACTCCTCATAAAGCCTTGTTGAGACTAAATCAGATCCAGACCCCTGGTCATCCATACAGTATTTGTTCATCCTGGAAACAGAAGCTGACGCTCATGTGTCTGAGCTGTTATCACAGACACCAGGTCAGGCGTGGAGCTTCTTTCAAACACCATCAGCTCCATCTGGTGATGTAGGTCAGCTCATCTGCATTCCTCCTGGTCTCTGTCTGCCGCGGAGGGTCTCCAGCGCCGAAGCGAGTGGGTGTGGGAGACTGATGGAGTGTCATGGCTGTGGATAAAGCCACGCTGGTAATCGTCTGGCTCAGCAGCAAATGGGAGCGATAAGGAGCCGGGAGGTGATCCGGTGTCAGAGAGAGGGACCCCCCCCCACCCCCCCTCTGCTTCTCTGGCTGTCTGCAGCCGAGGGGCACCGATGATATCTCCAGGAAGAGGAATGCACACTCAGCCGTTAGTGCTGATAACAACATCATCTTTTGCCACTGAATGGGTCGGGGGGGGGGGGGGGGGGGGGGGGACAGTACCATATCTGAGCTGGTCTGTGTTTTTGTATTTATTGTGGACTCCCATTCGCTGCTGCAAGATGCTATTGCTATTCTTCCTGGGGTCTGTTAAAGATTCATACAAAACATAAAAGAAAACTACACTTCAGAAATCAAAAATATGCAGAAATAGAAAATAAGAGAAAAGAAAACAAAAGAAATAAACTAAAAATGCAGCACGCTACACTCGCCAATGAAATTTCCCCCAAATCAGCAAAACTATCTGACACTGAGATGAATAAATCTCAGTGTCAGATAGTTTCTGTCTGTTTAAGCGCCCTGAGGTGACACTGTCATGAATGGACGCTATACAAATAAAGTTGAATTGAATTGAATTGAATAAATATCACTTCCCTCATATAATCAATAATCAATCTTGTTCATAATACACAGTTTCCATTACATATATACTTATATAATCTACTAATTTTATAGTTCCTATATATACATATGTATACATGGCTCACACACACACACACATATATACAATATATATATATATATATATATATATATGTATATATTTATACACACATGCAAACACACACACATATATATATGTGTGTATATATATATATATATTTATGTATTATATATGTATATATATATTTATATATATTTACACACATATATATATATATATATATATATATATATATATATATATATATATATATATGTGTGTGTGTGCGTGTGTGTGTGTGTGTGTGTGTGTGTGTATATATACACAATATATACAAAACGATAATTTTATACTTGATTCATGAGATATTGTTTCAGTAATTGCCTTAAACAGAACTATATCTTTTGTTTGTGAAATATTTTTGGGTAATAAGTTCCCGTTCTACATTCTTCTGTCGTTTATTATGTTTAGTTTTTACTGCTGGGAAGGTGAAATTTCCAGTACTTGCATGTCTGTAAGATGGGAGTGTTTAATTGAACTAAATTCTAAATGACTGGTGACTTTTTCTCTATGATTTCTCTGACAGATAAAAGTATGGAAGCCTGTCTAACATGTAACCATCTGTTCATCTGTAATAACAGCACGAAGCTGCGTACTGAGACACAAACAGTATATTTATGCTACCAGCTAGAGCTGGATTAAAAAAATCTACTGATTTGAATCGATTTAAATTAAAGGAATTTATCGATTCATGTAGACAACTATCTTTCTAATCATGTTTCAGAAGTGCATTTACATGCATCATATTAGATTATTACAGTAATCTGATTACACTTTAAAACTCAAGAGAATTTGATGTTGTTCCATAAATAAATAAATTCATGTAGAATTGAATTGTTTTCACTAAAAATCAAATAGTCATCCTGTTTTGAATCAAACTGAATCAGGAAACCTGCGGTTATACCCAGTCCTGCTGTCAGTTAATATGATCGACACCAGAGGTGTCAAACATGAGGCCCAGGGGCCAAAACCGGCCCGCCAGAGGGTCCAGTCTGGCCCGCAAGGTGAATTATTAAATGTCACACTTAGAACAAGAAAACAAACTGTAGTTTCTGTAGTTTCTGATTGGTCCACCAGAGCTTGGAGTCGTTCTAAATGTCTAAATATGAAGTATTTCAACATTACCTTACAGATCAGTTTATATCATGAAGTCAGGATTACTTCATGTGGAAATCTTTTTTTAGTAGATACCCATGATTCAAGATTACAGAAAGTCATTTTGTAGATCTGAGTTACAATGAACATTTACTGTCTTATTTGAATGAGCTGATAATAATAAAAGTATAAATATATTAAAAATATTCCATATTTGGGAAGTTTAATGGAAAATGTATTGATAAATTCATTTTATATGAGTTTATGCTAAAATGTATATACATATTTGTCATATAAAAATATATAATAAAATGCTGACTTGAAATGAAAACATAAAATGAATAAATAAAATAAAAAATAATCAAATGAGGCAAAATATTGAAATCACAGGGAAGCACCGCGGATAGTAGCAAAGGCAGCACGCATGTGCAGCATCCCTAACTTCCGTAAACAGGGTTGCTCCTGGATGCTGCATGCAACTATGATAGTAATTGTGTTACCATATTCATAAAGTTGTTTCAAAATGAAATTTTAGATCAATTCTTCTGCAGCTTCCTAAAGTCCTACATCTTCATTTTTATGGCATGCGTTTGATGATGTTTGGCCTGAGTCTGCTCCTTTTCTGGAGAACATCTCCGGCTTTGGAGAGGCTGCACCTGAAATAAACACCAGAGTTATGATCAGAAACCAGGTCGCACAGGTTCGTGCTCCGCCGCGGCTGCAGACATTCCCACTGATGCTTCCTGATAAAGGAAGGAAACATATCCCACCTGTGCACCGCCCACCCCGTTCTCATACTCTCAGCTTGTTACCATGGCAACAGCGTCTCGCACAGATGTTTGATTCTCAAAAGCTATTGTCATTGTTATGTGATGCTTTCCTCCAAACCGTAATGATGAATGATCATGAGCTAAATCTTCTCTCTGAATCCTTCACGTTTTTTTCAAACTGCTAAAATACAAAACCCAATTCTCTGAGCCAAATGGCCAGTTCTCAAAACACATTTAATAAAACTAGCTCCCATTTGCCAAAACCAGAAAAACCTTTCACATGAAGACACAAAATGACATCACCTTTTCTCATAAAAAATTGAAGCTCATGGCACAAAATGTTTCCCGTAGTCCACAAAATGCAGCAAGGCAATAAAATGACGAAAGCAGCCAGATTCTAGCTTCTGTGTCACATGATGGTGGTAGCCTATCAGATTCTAGCTTCTGTATCACATGATGGTGGTAGCCTATCAGATTCTAGCTTCTGTATCACATGATGGTGGTAGCCTATCAGATTCTAGCTTCTGTGTCACATGATGGTGGTAGCCTATCAGATTCTAGCTTCTGTATCACATGATGGTGGTAGCCTATCAGATTCTAGCTTCTGTATCACATGATGGTGGTAGCCTATCAGATTCTAGCTTCTGCATCACATGATGGTGGTAGCCTATCAGATTCTAGCTTCTGTATCACATGATGGTGGTAGCCTATCAGATTCTAGCTTCTGTGTCACATGATGGTGGTAGCCTATCAGAGTCTAGCTTCTGTGTCACATGATGGTGGTAGCCTATCAGATTCTAGCTTCTGTATCACATGATGGTGGTAGCCTATCAGATTCTAGCTTCTGTGTCACATGATGGTGATAGCCTATCAGATTCTAGCTTCTGTATCACATGATGGTGGTAGCCTATCAGATTCTAGCTTCTGTGTCACATGATGGTGGTAGCCTATCAGATTCTAGCTTCTGTATCACATGATGGTGGTAGCCTATCAGATTCTAGCTTCTGCATCACATGATGGTGGTAGCCTATCAGATTCTAGCTTCTGTATCACATGATGGTGGTAGCCTATCAGATTCTAGCTTCTGTATCACATGATGGTGGTAGCCTATCAGATTCTAGCTTCTGTATCACATGATGGTGGTAGCCTATCAGATTCTAGCTTCTGTATCACATGATGGTGGTAGCCTATCAGATTCTAGCTTCTGTATCACATGATGGTGGTAGCCTATCAGATTCTAGCTTCTGTATCACATGATGGTGGTAGCCTATCAGATTCTAGCTTCTGTATCACATGATGGTGGTAGCCTATCAGATTCTAGCTTCTGTATCACATGATGGTGGTAGCCTATCAGATTCTAGCTTCTGTGTCACATGATGGTGGTAGCCTATCAGATTCTAACTTCTGTGTCACATGATGGTGGTAGCCTATCAGATTCTAGCTTCTGTATCACATGATGGTGGTAGCCTATCAGATTCTAGCTTCTGTGTCACATGATGGTGGTAGCCTATCAGATTCTAGCTTCTGTATCACATGATGGTGGTAGCCTATCAGATTCTAGCTTCTATATCACATGATGGTGGTAGCCTATTAGATTCTAGCTTCTATATCACATGATGGTGGTAGCCTATCAGATTCTAGCTTCTATATTACATGATGGTGGTAGCCTATCAGATTCTAGCTTCTGTGTCACATGATGGTGGTAGCCTATCAGATTCTAGCTTCTGTGTCACATGATGGTGGTAGCCTATCAGATTGTAGCTTCTGTGTCACATGATGGTGGTAGCCTATCAATTTTTCAAGATTGTAATTCAAACTTCACAATCATGTAATCTTTTTTTAAGGGACAAAAAGTATTGGTATCGATATTGGTATCAATGAAAAAGTACCATAAACTACTGATATCATATTGACAGGAAAAATTTTGGGATCGCCCATATCTACTTTGTTCACTGAGATTTCACTGGACCCTTTAAAAAATTTCTGATTTTTATTTATCAGTTAACTGATTCTCAGAAGTTTGGCACCAAACGCCGACCCACAACCCATCCTTGCTTAGACAGACTAAAGCTAAGGGGGATGCTTCTTGTATATCCAAGCATGGCACCCTTACTTGTGATTTATCTTCTTATAAACTTTGAATGTATTTGCCCCATTTTTAATACCTTTTTTTTGTGTTTTCTGAATGCAATCAAGTTTATAGGTGAAGACAATGAACTGAATTTCTCTGAACATGAGCACACGCAAATGATCTTAGGAGTTTTTAGAAGATGGAATATGCATTTTCCTTTCATGTCCATCTTGGATGAATTCATATGAGATTAATGTAATCTGTGTGGTTGTGGTTAAAGCAGAAAATACAACTGAGAAAAGTTTATTAAATGGTGAGTCACAGTGGCGTCGCCTGGCTCGGGCATTCCCGGCTCAAGGCCCCAACAATATTTACTTTATTATTGTAATGGAGCGAAATTGTCTTTTTTGCCTGAATCACACTGTTAAACACATTCTGAAATATTTTACATGGCATGGTCTGACATTGTAACAAAGCTCTTAATAAAGTTTAAAAAAAAAATAAAAAAAAATCGGATAAACTCAAAAAAAAAAAAAAAAAAAAGACCCGAACATTTCTCATCAAGCCCCGAATGTTTTTCCACCATACAGCAGAAGGAATAAGTTTACATTACAGCCTGCCTCTGACAGCTTTATAATTTCCTGGCGTCAGTGAACGCAACAGGCACGTCGGTTTGACCAATCACAGGAGCTGCATGGAGGCGGGAACCTCCGTTAGCAGCAGCGCAGTTTTAATCTGAACTCATATTTAGAGCATCGAGACAGAAAACGGACATTAGACGATTTTATTTAAAGGAAAAGAGACAGTTCTTCAGCTGCGGGGGGAAACAAGACTACACACCTGAGACAGGTAAACAAACAAGTGGTTATTCCACATGTGTGAAACTATACGAACATTAGACAGCTCGTTCATGACGGCGCGTGACAGTGGAAGGTTATGCTAGCTGCTGTTAGCTGAACCGTTAGCCTGTCCTGTTCTGTTCAACACATCTGCATTAAATCCAGGTGTGTCACAAGGTCCCGACTTTCCGTAAGAATAAGGAGGTGCTACTTTCGTGTCTGTGCGTGTTGTTGTAGTTTTTACACTTCAAGCTTTTCCAGTCCAAACTGGTCCAGGACCCAGTCATGTAGGAACACCTACTGGTTTAAATAATCTCTCTGAGTTATTTTGTTTTCAGCAGCTGAACCAAATCCACCCGCAGACATGATGGTGATGATGTCATATCATCCCACATGATAAAAAAATCTGTTTAAAATGTGACGTGATATAATGAGGCATTAAAACATGTATGATTAAGTGGACATGCAACCACAGGGTGATAACTCATGAATAAATTCAGGCTTTTATAGCCACCTACATATTAGATTTTACTATAAAAAAAGAAATAGAAACCTGATCAATAAAATGTTTCACTGATAAAATACATTAAAAATAAATGTTTCCAAGTAAATAAACTATAAATACATTTGTTTTTATTTAGATATTTAAATACAGAACATTAATTTTTCTAGACCATGTTTAAGATCTGCTAGAGTTGGACATTTTCTGCATCTGTGGCTCATTTTCTTACTTTTTTATTGTTTGTTAAAAATCTCCTCCAGCTTTCTGATGAGTCTCGGATGTTTTGTTTCTAGATGCTGCTTTAGTTCAAATACAGAAACAGCTTTATTATATTTATTGATGGTTTTGTTCACCTCCAGGTCGTGGTTGTTCAGTTGTTAATGACGTTTATATCTCGTGTTGCTAAAATACATTAAAATTTGGATTATACAAAAACCAGAGGAAGGGATGAACAGATGATGGACAGAAAAGAGTGCTTGTGCTTGTCAGGGAAAGAAAAATGAAGAAAGAAAAGAAAAAAAAAGTTAATATTACTTCTGATTTTAGAGATCTTGTTAACATTGTCACGTTTAACTTTTTTAACTTTGAAATTGGAAACATTTTGCAGGACATATTGCAGTATTTGGCAATCGTGTATTCCTACTAATAATAATTATTTCAACACGATTAGATGAGTTTGGAGATTGTTTGACATCTTATCCCTTGAGAAGGTTTGAATGGTGACAGAAGTGTCCACGTGACCTCCCCTTCGTCTCCTTACATATGCTGAAATGTTTCTTCTGTCTGGGCTGCCAATAATAGAACAGAAAGGCTGTTTTTCTAACTTATCATGCCTTATAATGAGATGAACTGCTTATCCTCCGTTAACAGAAGCTGAGTTTAATCTCTGTGATGTTGCAGTAAGTCGGCCGCTGTGGACACACAATGCGGTGGAGCCAATTCCCTCTCATGTCTTTTCAAAGCTCAAAAAGTTTTACATTTTCTTGCTGGTGAAAAGAGCAGCAAACCAAACGGATGTGTCTCATTTGCAAATGTGCTCAGAACTGTTCGTCCATTTCAACAAACTATGAAAACATGGCGGATGGAAGCTCAGCCGGGAGGTTGGGGTGCTCTCCCTATGCATCCATGGCTTCTCCGGCAGCCCAAAAGCCTTCATGTTAGCTTAATTATCGTCTGTTTACACCCCACACTGAGCATGACGGCTGTTTTCTCTCTGTCATGGATGTCCTGAAGCATCATGACCAGGCTTACAGGTACATTTACAGTTGCCGATGACCCACGTCGAGTCTGTCACTGTATCTGCTTTATTCATTTGTGTTCCTGTTTCCCTTTAATCTCCTTTATTATTAATCTTCCTCCTAAAATCAACATTTCTGGAGTTTATTTCCTGATTCTTTGTCTGATGCACCCAAATCTCCTCAAACTGCAGCTAAAGTTGGTGTGTTAAACGGAGCAGCACCGTGGTGCTCGTCTGAACTCGTCATGTCTGGTATCGTTGGAAACGTCTCTTTTTCCTGAATGATATCATATCCACCAAATTTGATCTTTCCAGCTCATAAATCTGATTGGATCTGATGTCTGTAAATAGTGTTATAGAACAAAAATGTGGAGAATTTTACAATCCAAAACTTTAAAGGCCGTTTTCTCGAAATGAGTTTTTTCTCTTATTCCAGGTAAAGAATCTCCACTTCAGGAGCACTTACAGAAACTAAACTTTCAAGTTTTGCTCCTGACTGTTTTCTTAAAGTTTTTACTGAAGGATTTTTAGATATCTCATTCACAGCCTGATTTATAGAACATTTCATCCCAAAAATATGCCAAAAAATGAGTTGTGTCTGGTTGACAGCATATTCTAAATTGTGAAATGATCTACAGAGATATCCAAAATCCTCTCTGTTAAAACTTCTGGCTTTAATATGTGAAAAAAATTCAAAAGAAATTTTGAACCTGGTTTGATCTGTGTTAAGATTTTTTTCCTAGTAATGTATGCAAATTAACCCATTTTTGGCTATATAGCACCTAATTTGCATATTCAAACATAAAATTTAAGAAAGCATGCAATACAAAAAATGATAGCCCCGATGTGAGGAATAAATCAGGAACGTTTCATGATGATACCAGTTAGTTACGTTTTTTACCCTATTTGCCCCGAGTGTCTCACCTTACAGCAAAATTAACTTATTATTCTGAATTAAAGAAGAATTAAAACTCTTGTGTAAACGGGGTCATTCAGACTGAAGAAGCCTAAAGAGAAAAGATCGGTTTCTAATCAGGCATAAATATTTAATAGTAGTAGTAGTTCCAGTAGGCGGCGTTGGACATCAGATGGGCGTGGCCGGATAGGTTGGTTAGGGTTAAGCAGGGGGGTCGGAGTAAACGACCCCAAACGCGAATGTGTGGGATGTCTCCTTGTCATGCGTCTGTCCGGGATGTGTGGTCAGGCTTTACTGCTTCACTCTCTATGGAAGCGCGCATCAAGAACGCGGCCCTGAAAAGTGTGTAGACCACCCTGATAACTAAGGTTTTTCTTCTTCCTATCACTTTTCAGACATGTTAATCATTTGTGGGTCATATCTGGAAAGAATTAGATAAATGAAATGAAAAAAAAAGCCTTGTGGCACCCTCTGTTTGTTTATTTTTGTTTATTTTATTTGGATCCCCATTAGCTGCAGCAAAACTGCCGCTATTCTTCCTGGGGTCCGACACAACACATGAAATACATTACACAGGAGGTTAATAAAACAAATCACAAAAGATAACATGAGCAAAACAAAACCACTAAATTATTAAAACTATAAAGATAAAAGCCAAGATGTAAAAACAAAAATCAGAAACATAAAATTACAAAGAATTAAATTTATAAAGAAAAGTTCTTCCCCTAAACACTGGGAAACACAATACCTATTTTTCCACTCCATAGCAGTGTGCCCACAAAATTCAAACTAATAACCATTCATATTTCTAGTATTCATTTTTATTATATATTATTGTTTTATTTTTATTTAAATGTTCTGTTCTGTTCTGCACCATGAGTTAAATTTAGTCCCTCCTCATCTGGCTACTGAGTTTTGTGCAGGTTTTGTGCAGGGTTCAAAAGTTACACGTTTCACTTTAAAGGAGGAAAAAAATTAGCTCTCAGTAAATAAAGATGAAATTGACAAAAGTAATGAATAAAAATTCTACAAAAATGATGACATTGATTCTGAATCGTGATTCAACAGAAATATTAAAAACAAACACAAAAAATAAATCAGGCAAACAAGCATGGTGGGACTCCGACGCTAAGATTTTGACAAAGGTCCTCTAATTCAGTAATTCTAAACCGCGGCCCAAGCTCGGGCCTCCAGCGCCACCTAGAGGCCGCGAGGACCGTATATTTACACTCTTAGGCTGTGTCCGAATGTCCTCCCTACTCCCTAACCCCTCATTCACTACATAGTGCTGCACTACATAGCAGACTATCTAGTGCCCTCATTCTGCCTGTGATTCGGACACTAAGCTGACTACTTTTTCCCGCCGCAAATCATGTGATCACCAGCTGTCACCGTGGCAACCACAGCGGCACTCACGACGCACGAAAAGATTTAATTCCAAATCAAATCTGTAATTTTAAATGAAGGTATTTTATTTACTTATGTTGTGTTTAATCTCTTTTCTGTCGTTCTTTCGCTCCTTTTTTTCTGCCGCTCGATATGTTCAACACCTCACGCCATTCAGCTCTCCTGACCGCAATGCATTGTGGTCTATATTGTCCCGTCTAGGGACCATTGAAGCTCACTAGTTTTCAAGATGCATTGTGGGCAGGGCTGTACGCTTAGCTTTTTCACTAGGAGCACTCGTG